>JAGPOW010003687.1:543809-569345 GCA_030014935.1 Caiman crocodilus
TTAGACTGGACATTAGGAAGAACTTCTTCCCAGTTCGAGTGGCCAAGGTCTGGGACGGGCTCCCAAGGGAGGTGGTGCTCTCCCCTGCCCTGGGGGTCTCCAAGAGGAGGGTGGATAGGCATCTAGCTGGGGTCATCTAGACCCAGCACTCTTTCCTGCCTGTGCAGGGGGTCGGACTCGATGATCTATTGAGGTCCCTTCCAACTCTAGCTAATCTATGAATCTATGAAATGCAAGTGCAGACCCACAAGCAAACTGGGCGCTGTGTTTCCGGGAATGCTGACCCGTGTATCCGAGCTGGCATCAGCCACTACGTTTTTTGCTATTGCACTCGGGTTTTCTAGCGGCTAAGGAGCTCCAGCAGAACAGCAGCTTTTTATGCACCAACGACAGCAGGAAGCATCTAACAGGCACGTTTCTCCAGTCCCTCGAATGGCGTTTGTGCTGCCCTCCCCGGACTCGTAGTCCATCCTCCAGTGATACAGAAGAGCAGCTCAGCTTCTCCGCTTCCTTTCTTTTTGCTTGGGAGGGGAGCCAGGTGTCACTTACCTTTCTCACTGGGTAGGTAGGTTTCATCGTACTCTTCTTCCAGGATGAGCTGGTCCCCAATGCACACGTCGGATTCTGCCATGGCCACGCGGAGGGGTGCAGCCATTCTGCACCCGGTGCTGAAAAATAGCACAGCACATGGCTTCTCTGAGGACCAAGCCTCTCTAGCTCGCTCCTCTCTGGCCTGACTTTCCCAAAGGAAATTTTAGAAGCTGTCAGCGTCCCTCAAATGTACAGGTCCCACTTCTAAACGTACCAGCGCATCCCTAGCACGAACCGCGACGAGGAGGACGATGTCGCAGTCCTGCCTCACGTGAAGGCAGGCAAATAACCCTTGTGGTCCTAAGATCTCCCCTCTGCCTTCCCCCGTGAGAGCCGCTGGCTCGGACACTTCTGGGGGACCCTCGCACCTGCTGATCGGCAAGGGCAGGCAGAGCCCCAAGAGCTTCAGGCCGCTGCCCGCGCTAGTTAGGCTCCCGGCTGCCTAGGTGCTGCCCTGTTTCTAGCACTCTCCGCGGTCTGGAAAGCGCCCACGAGCTCCCCACCCAGCTGCGTCGGACATGCCGCTGTGCACGTGGACCGTGCCCTCACCTGTAAGGTGTGTTGACGTGGCTGTGCCGGTGTGTCACACACATGAAGGCCCAGCTCCCAGCGCGGCACTGCTAGCAATTGGCACGCGCTCACTGACGAGGCCTGAGAGGAGAGGACAGCAGGGGAAGCGGGAGGCGAGAAACAGCGTCAGGACTGCTTGCACCCCTTGCACACGCGTCGTGCACGGGCACGTGCTCTCCACAGGGCCCCGGCGATCCCCAACCACTCCCCTTTCTAGCATGTGCGTGCCCCCCACCAATGCTCACACACCTCCACACGCCTGAGGCTCCCTTACTCACTCCTTGAGCCCCTTGCACGCCCAGCACCACCCGCTAGCTGTCCTGGACTCACCCTATCCACTCCCCTGCTCCCCTCTCGCCCTGAGTGCACCGTGGCACCTGCCCTGCTTGCACGCTCCCCGACACACCCCGCTTCCCAGAAGGCTTGCACACTCCAGTTCCCCTCCACAATCCTGCCCCTTTGCACACTCCTTGTACGGACCTCATCCTCTGTTGTCTCCATCCTTCCTCCCCTCTCCTACACTCACCCCAGCACACTTGCCCCCGTGCTCTCCATGCACACTCATTCCCTTGCACACCTGCTCCTCCTCGTTCCATGCACACTCACCTGAGCTGTCCATGCACAGTGCCTTGTACACTTACTCTGTGAGCTCCACACTTACCCGTTGCACACACACCAGCATGCACACGCACTCCACAACTCCCCATGCACACTTGCCCACCAGTTCCCTGTGCACCCTTTACTCACTTGCCTTCCCGCTCTCTCCACGCACACTCACCCCTTGCATGCACACCCAAGCACACTCCCCAACTCTCTGTGCACACTCCCCACCAAGCACACTCGCTCCATTAGCTCCCCATGCACATTTGCCCCTAAGTGCACCCCATGCACCCTGACCCACTTGCACATTCACCCCTGCACTCTCCATGCACACCCATCCCACTGTACACACCCCAAGCTCTCCATATACACTCACCCCTTGAGCTCTCTCTGCACAATCACTGTCTCACACACTGTGCACCCGGACCCCTTGCACACTCGCCCCAGACGCCCCTTGCACGCTCACTACCATGCACACTACTCACTCCAACAACTCCCCAAACACATTTGCTCACAAGTTCCCCGTGCACCCTTTGCACACTTGGCCCTGAGCCCTCCATGCACCCTTGAGCTCTCTGTGCACAACCACTGCCTCGTGCGCTCCCCATGCACCCAGACCCCCCCCCGCCCGACGCCGCGGGTGCCCGGGCCCCCCAGCCGCCACTTCCGGGCTGGCCCGGTGCCTAGCAACGGCCGCGCCAGCCCCGCCGCTTCAGATTGGGCGCCGGGGGCACGTGACGGCGCCGTCGCCCCGCGGCCTTGTGGGAGTTGTAGTCCGCGCGGGGGCGCCCCCTGCTGGAGCCGCGCAGCGCCTGCGCCCGCAGCACCCTGGACAGGCCCTGCTCCATCCCCGGCTCCCGGAGTCGCGCTACCTCACGTGTGTGCAGCCAAGGGCCTGGCCCGCTCCTGGCCCCGGCTGCGCCCGCAAAGGGCCCGGCCGGCTCGTCCCTGGAAGAGCTGGAGCCTTGCGGCCTCCCCCCCTTTCCCGTCCAGGCCTCATGGACCGCGGTGTGACGCACGCGGCGAGGTTCCCGCCAGCCTGGGGGCAACACGACGCTGCTTGGGGCACGGGGACGGGGCAGCAAGCGGGGCGCCGCAGTCGTGGTCCAGCACGGACAGGCCGCCCCCTCCGGACGCCCCCAGGAGCCGGCACCGCTGCTTGGCCCACCAGCCACGGCTCTGCCTCGCCTGGCGCAGGCCTGGAGAAGCGCCACTTTCTCCCTGGCTCCCTGCCCAGCGCTGAGACCTCGTCTCTTCACCAGAGGGCATCGAAGCCCGGCTGCCGAGCGGGAAGGGACAGCACCGGGAAACTACAGCTCCCAGAGATCCTTGTCGAGGGAAAAAACCTTTGGCTTTGACAGCAGCCGCCACAAGTCTTTCCGCCTCCAAATCTCGCTTGCAGAGCGGAGAGATTATGGTGGACTGACAACGCTGCCTGCAGACGGACCCCGCCGGAGGGTTTCCCATGCTCCAACTAACCAAAAGAAGAAGGAAGAAGCCATCCTCCCGGCATGACTGCTGCTCCCGGGGGCCTCCCGCCTCGCCTGCCTGCTTGATGTCTTCTCCCGTCCACACAGCCATAACTACACCCATGTATTTTTCATGCTGGAAGTCTCAATGCCCCCGAGCCACTGCTGGTGACCGCGGGGCGGCTATGAAGTAGCCCTCGGGCAGCTGAGTACCACGCGCCGTCCTCCCGGCCCGCATGCATTTCTCTTTGCGAAGGGAAGGATTTTCTTGAAGGCAAAGCCAGCGACCGCCGCCTCCAGATCCCCCTGCGAGGGACGGACTCTCACCGACATGGCTCGCGTGTTGCCCTGGCTGCTGCTCTGCCTGGGCTCCGGCGTGGTGCGAGCCGGCCGCACGCAGCTGGGGATCCACGTGCCACTGCGCAACGGGCTGGGGCCCCCGGCCCAGGGCCACCGGGTGCAGCGAGCTGCCGAGGGCGAGCAGGAGGACTCCAAGCAAGGAAGCAATTTTGTGGACATGATAGATAACTTGCGGGGCAAGTCCGGGCAGGGCTACTATGTGGAGATGACGGTTGGGAGCCCCCCACAGAAGGTAAGGCGCTGTCCCAAAACCCCTGGCTACAGGCGTGGGCTGAGCTGCTACGCCAGGGCCGAGCCCCGACCTCACCGAGGTCGAGCTGAGAGGGGAGGGTTGGTCAGCGGAGCCTGGTGCATGTCCAAGGTCCTCCCAACAATTGCTGGTTGGGACAGAAGAGCATTAGTAAGTGATTCACCCAGGTGCCGGAGAACGAAAAAGCAAGCTTTCCCTCAAGGGAGCTGTGCAGCCCAGATCCAGAGCCCGCGGCATGCACCTGCTCCCGGTGCTCCTTGCCTGTGTGAGGGAGAAAGGCCTGTGCTGGGGGAAGCTCTGCATGGGTGCAGACACACGGCACGGTCTCTTCTGGGACTTGCACACAGTGCCCTTGGCAATTGCCTCTGGATAGAGGCACTGTCTTGGCTCTGTTTCTCCTGCTTCCGGGGCAAAGGGGCACTGGTTTCTATGCTGCTGCTGTGTGTTTTGCTGCTGCTGAAATCACCAAAGCAAGTGCAGCGCAGATGAGCAAACAGCCTTCCTGAAGGCCCAGCTCCTGCGAGGGCAGGGCCCAGGACTGCACGATCCCTCCTCGTCCCTGCAGCGCTGTAGGGGTGACCCTGCAAAACCCCGGCGCTGAGCTCCTGTCCTTGGCTGACACCGCTGTTCTCAGGTTAACCCACTGTGCAAGCAAGGAATCTGTGTTACCTGCACACTCGGGGGGGGGGCAGGGTTTGCAGCATTTCTTGTTGTTTCAGCAACTTCATTTCAGGTTCCCACAGCGTGCAGATGTGCAGGAGAGAGGCAGGGAGAGAGAGGGCCACAGGGAGACAGGCTCCCTGCTAGAGATGGAGATATGTGGCTTTCAAACGATGGGGTTCATTTTGGTATGTCCCCATTGCAGTGCAGATGCTCAGCAGGGAGGGTCAGAAATGGCAGGGCTCCTCTGACCACACAGCCCGGTGAGAATGGCCAGCTGGGAGCTTTGCCGTGTCTTTCTTGGGTGCTGTAATCATTTCTACTGCATGGAAATGAGATGCAGGCACCCAGGGAACACGAGCTTTGCCTGGCTGACATGACAGCAGTGAGAAAGCTGACTTGCTAATTAAAACTGGAGGAAGGTTGGTGGGGGTGGGGCGACGAGACCCGTGCATGCGTGTGGGGATGTGGGAGGCTGCATGCTCTGTGCGTGTGCACACAGTCGGAGCCGGATTCGGCACCCGTAGCAGGGATACTTTTGCTGGGCAGTCTGCTGTAAGATGAGCGGCCCAGAGGGGAGCCAAGGACCCGTTCACCTGTGTGCCTGCTCTGCGAGCCCACTGCCTGGCTCTGTGTGTGTGCAGCATGCGTGGTGCCCAGCATGGGTGTCATTCCTTGGTGTGTATGTACGTGCACGTACACGCTTGCACACACATGCAGTCTGTGTTTCCAGAGGATACCCCAGAGAAAGCCGGGGTATCCTCACCTGCAGGCAGCCCCTGGTTGACAGCAAGTGAGGCACTCTTAGTGCCTGCTTCCACTCCAAAAGCTTCTGCTGATGGCACCAAACTTTCCTGAGCTCCTTGTGCTCCCAGCTCCTGCCAAGTAGCTCACGCTCACGTACAACTTACTGCTCTGCCCATCCCTGCCTTGCTGGGAGCATCTGAGCTAAACCAGAGGCTGGGAGCTGGCAGCAGGCCCCTCCTGGGTGGGATGCACTGATACAAGACAAACCTGCTATTGGCCTTGCTTATCCCCAGTCACTTGGGGCAGTGACGCCAGCATGGCAGCTGCCAGCCCCTGGCTGTGCCCTTCCTTCTGGGTGGCTGCAGAGGTGGCTGGGACCTGCCACTCACTGGGCTGGCAGTGCTCAGGTCTTTGGGCCTGGCCCTCTCAGCAGATGGTGACCCTGCCCCTGCCCCTCTGCAGGCACTTGATTCCCTCCAGCCCTGGCCCCTCTCATGCAGGGAACTCCGTACTGTCACCTTCCTGCACAGCCATCTGTGTGTGTGAACTGGTGCTGGTGAGAGGAGCCAGGCCACAAGTCCTGGAGCCTGGAGGGAAGGGGTTTCGCTGTGTGCCCCTCAAGCCTGACCACGCTCGGCTGGGGAGAGAGAGGCACCCACATGGAAGGCCAGAGCCCTGCAGCCCTCCTGCTCAGCACTGGCAGCCCCAGCCCCACCAGGCCCAGGGGGAAGCTGCTGCTGGAGGGGCCACGGTGATGCAGGGTCCCCTGCCTCAGCCACCTGCTTCCATGCACACTGCACCCCCATCCTGCAGCTTCCCTGGCAGGCATCTCTTTCCAACCCCTGGAGAGGGCTGCCTCTGTCCTAGCCCGTCTCCAGAGCCTCCTGCACCCCATTGCCATGTGCCACAAGGAACGCCTCGTCCCTTACCTGGGTGCCTACCTGGTGGACACGCAAGAAGCAGGCACACTGCCAGCTCCCTAACGTTGGGGTGGCTAGAGCTGGCAGTCCCCCTGGGCACTGCATCTGCTTCCTGTAGAGGAAAAATGCATTGAATGAGAATGAGAGGGAGGAGATCGCGGCCTCGATCTCCCTGACAGATTGCTTTGCTGAGCAGGCCCGAGCATGGCACTGCATGCTGAGGCTGGTAGACTGTGTCCGGGAGAACCACCTGCTTTCACACGCTTGTGGGCAGACTTCTGGGGCACAGGTTTGGGCTGTGGCCCCTGTCCCAAGGCAAGTTGGGTTTTTTGCACTGGAGCAAAAGCCTGTCAGGCAGCTGTAGTAGAATTAACGTTTTGGATGAACAGCGCGTGCATGTCTGTGAATGCACACATGTGTGATTGTCTGTGAAGTATGTGCGTGTGTGCACAAGCACCAAGAAATCTGAGCCTGCAGAGAGGCAGGGTCTCTGGTCTGAGCCTGTCTCAGGGGCTGGCTCTGCTCAACACACCTGCGAGCACCTGGCCCATCTCCCTTGCCACTTAATTTCCCCGGGGGCTCGTTCCAGGCCTGCTGAGCTGCAGCTGTGGCTTGGGGCAGCATCTTACCACTGCCTCACTCTCAGGTGAGTCTGTGTCCCCTTGCATCCATCCCTGCCAGGACATGCACAGGCAGCACCAGGCTGCTCAGGACCACGGGCTGATCACCAGCGAGTGCCTCTGCGCCCACAGCCACGATGCACAGAGCTCTGCAGGGAGATCCTCTCCCATCCTGGCCCAGACCAGTTGTCTTGGGGCTGACCTGGGTGTGACAAGCCCATTGCAGAGCAACCCAGAAAGGGCCAACACCAGCACTATGGTGCAGCAGCTGCCCCCATGGGTGTGTCTCAGCCACTCACCCTGAGCAGAAGCAACTTGTCTGCTGGGTGCCCCAAACATCTGTGGGTTCAGGCTCCATCAGGCCAAGACTTCCTGCATCCAGAGATTTCCCTGGAGAAGAGCCGCCAGGCTGAGTCTCCAGGATGGTGAGTCCATCTGTAGGACAAGAAACACTGAGTCAGCAGGGTGACAGCTTGCAGGTCCAAGACTCCCTGGCCCTGAGACTCCTGCTTTATTCCCACCTGCCCGATGCTGCCCTTCTGGCTTGTGCTGTTACTGTACCCCCTTGGCAGGGGGACAGGGACAGCCCATGGTGCAGGGGTGCCAGGAACCAGGCTGGCACAGCAATCAGTCCTGCCCATCCAGAGCACTCACCCGGGGGTTGACAGGGTCCCATCCAGTCCCAGAGACACTGCAGTTTCCAGGAGGGTGTCCCTGATTTGGGTAAGCTCTCATTCAGGGCAAGGTCTGCAGAACCAAAGCGTCGACCATGCTAGACCCACTGTCTCTCCCGCTGTGTCAGCGCCGGGCTCCAGGGAGGCGCCGGCCATCGCAGGGAGCAGCAACAATCTGCTCCCCAGCGCAGAAAGCCTCTAAGTGAAGGCCAGGTAGCAACGTCTGCAGAGACGCTGCAGAGGCCCCCACCCCCTCGGCGTGCATCCACTTCCTGACCACGGCTTAGGTCAAGGGCAAGGTGCTTTCAGCATCAGCAGGAACCCAGGACCACAGCCCGTGGAGGGGTAGCTAGGTCCCAAGGGCTGCAGGCTGGGTGTGAGGGAGGGAGGAGAAGGGCACACCGGGCCCTCCAGCAGCTGTCCCCACCTCTGCACTGAATTTCAGTCATTGTCTGTTCCTTTACAGGAACCAGGTGTGTGTGACAGGTGGTCTCTGCTCAGGTTTCACCTGTCGCAGTGCAACACAGCAGGGCTGTGTGATATCCCTGGCACAGGGGCTGGGCAGGGCTTCTGGGGAAGGCAGATCCCACAGCCCTGTGCAGTTTTCCTGGTAGAGGCAGAGCTGCCAAGGACACCAAGGCCACGTCAGCTGCCGTCACACGGCATCCCACAGCCCTTCCGGAAGCAGAGCACAGGCTGGTGCCAGAGGCTGTCGAAGGATATTGATCCGCGTCTGCCAAGAGCATGGGTCAGCGCAGGAAGATGTACAAAGAACAAGCATCCCCACTGCCTGGTGACCCAGGCAGCAGGGCACTGCAGAGCTAAACGAGAGGGGAGGCAGCGCTGCACGGGGACAGCCTGGCACCAGCACGGTGGGGCGGGAACTGCTCCGAGGCAGCTGCACGCAGACCTCATGGCCTGGCACTGGGGTTGTGGCACACAGCCCAGCAGGCACAACATGCCCATGTCTGAGGATATGCTGCAGCAAAGGCCATGGGCACTAGGAGAGCTGCGCAGGGCAGGGAGTGGACAAGTGGTGTGTGCAGATCCATGTGTGTACCTGCACATGCATGTGCCAGTGAGAAGCTGCTGCAGAATGACCCCCTGCTGTCCATGTCCTGGCATGCAGCCCCCCTCCAGGCCAATGTGCCAGGGTCTGAAACCAGCTCTGCCCCTGGAAGCGGTGGGCCACGAGTTCTCGGATCTGCACCCATGCCAGGCAGACGTTACTGATGAGCAAGGGAATCTGCTGGGGACAGGACAGTGCAGCCCCTCTCCCACCTTCGCAGCCAGCTGGGGCCATGTACAGGAACTTTTCTAACAGGCACAGACAGTGCCTGTGCCAGCTCGGGGGCACGTTCAGGAGGCCTGTAAGCCTGCCTGCTCCATGCCAGAGCTCATGCCTGCAGCAGGCCACCCTCAGGGCCAGGATGCTGAGCCGGGGAGGGGCTCGGTCTGCTTGGGAGAGCCGGTCCCAGCTTCTGGAGGTGCCCTGGCCTCTGGCACTGATGCAGCGTGGAGCCCTGGTGCTGCTAGCTCTGCTGCCATGGGTCTGCCCCCCTGGCAAGCCCTGTGCATCCCTGCCCTGCTACATGGCTCCCACAGGGGCCCAGCGCCCTCCCACAGTAGCTGCGAGGCCCTGTAAGGAGGATGCTCATGCCACGACACCCCACGGCAAGGAAGGCTACAGCCCTTGCACAAGCCAGCTTGGCTCCAGGCTCATACTTCTTGGTCCCAAGTAACATGGTCTCCCCACTCTCTCTCTCTCTCTCTGTCTCCAGCTGAACATCCTGGTGGACACAGGCAGCAGCAACTTTGCAGTTGGGGCAGCACCTCACCCGTTCCTGCAGAGGTACTACCAGCGGCAGCTGTGAGTACAGCGTGCGCCATGGGGCAACCCGAAAGGGCTGCCAGCACCAGCACTGGCCCCCACCCTGCCAGGCTCTGCACACCCCAGCCAGTGTCCTGCCTCCATGGGTGACAGCCAGGCCAGGCAGGGGGCAAGAAGGGGTGGGGGGAGCCTCTGCCCCAGCTCTACACCGTGGAGCTGAGAGCCCCTGCAGCAGTCAGCTGTGGGCAAGGAGATGCATCCCAGCCTCTCGGGACAGTGCTGCATGCCCGCGTGCATGTCCAGCAGTGACCCCGTGCTCCCCAGCCTCTGCAGATCTCCCTTGCTGCGCTCATGGCTGCGGCCATCTAGCAGATGCACGGGCTGCGAGCAAAGGGACCTGTCTCAGGACCTCAGATGTGTGGGTGCTCTGCTGCTCTGACGCTGGCCCCCGACATACTTTGTGTTGGGATGCCCCAGCAGGCTTCCTCCAGCTTCCCAGAGGGGGCCGTGCCCCCTCCCTCTACAATACCTGTGGCACTCGCTGCTGGCTGGGTCACAAGGCTGGCACTGCCAAGCTCAGCAATGGCCCCACTCCAGGCTGGGCTGTCAGGTGCTGTACAGCCCCCGTGATGCAGTGTCTGTGCTGGGGGGGGACTCAATGGCCCCTTTCTGTGCTCCGAGGGAACTGGGGGGGGCCTGGCTGCTGCCCTGCCACCCTGAACATTGAGACACTGTCTGGCCTGCCGCCTGCCGGGCACAATGAACAATGACTGGGCTTGTGTGCTGCCCCCTGCCCCTAGCAGGGCCCATGGTGCTGTCAGGGCCTGCCCCAAGCCCTGGGTCCCAGCGGGCCAGGTTCCAGCCTGATGGGCTCTTGGATCTCCGGCAGGGCCTGGCTCCGCACCCTGGGCACTGCCAGTAGCAGCAAGGTCGTCATGCTGGGAGTACAGTTGGGAGCAGGGCACGCCCGGGGGAGCTCATACTGGAGGCTGGGCACTCTGCCAGAGTGTGGCAGGTCCTGATCCTGTGAAGTAAGGGGTCTGCAGCATGGTGCAGGGAGAGCTGGGATACCCACATAGGACACGTGATGCGTGCACATGTATGCCCACAGCTACAGCAGGGAGCCCTGGGTGCCTTCACTCAGGCACACGTGCAGGTCAGCTGGCAGCCTGGGCAGTCAAGCCCTGATCTGCAGAGACCGAGAACTGCACACTCACAGACTCTCTGCTAGAAGTGGATACGCACGTGCACACACAGGTTCTCTAGCTTGTCGCACACATACACGTGTATGCATGCACAGGCATACATGAGTTTGCTAGCTAGTCTCTCACACACACACACACACACACACACAGGGGTTTGCTAGCCTGTCCCAGGATGTCCCTTGGTCTCCCTAGCACGTGTGTAGTCAGTCCTGCCTTCCCAGGCCTCCTGCCGCTCCCATGCTTGCCTGCCCTCCTGCTGCACCTGTCTCAGGGATCTTGCTCTTTGGCCCCTGTTCCAGGTCCAGCACCTACCGGGACCTGCGGAAGGGCGTCTACGTGCCGTACACCCAGGGCAAGTGGGAGGGGGAGCTCGGGACCGACCTGGTCACCATCCCCCACGGCCCCAGTGTCACCGTCCGAGCCAACATTGCAGCCATCACCAAGTCGGACAAGTTCTTCATCAACGGCTCCAACTGGGAGGGGATCCTGGGGCTGGCCTACGCTGAGATCGCCCGGGTGAGCCCTGCTGCCTCCCCTCTTGCCCTAGCTCTGCCTGGCAGCCTGCTTTTGCATCTACCCTGGGGCTACCAGGAGCAGCCTCTTGTCCTGCTATCAGTGCACTTGGCAGGGATGCCCAGTGTGGAGCAGGGCTCTGGGGGTAAAGGGGTGGCTGGCAGGGGAGGATACCACCAGATTCCTGTCCCCACAGCAATGGGACACCTAAGCAGCTCTCTGCAGCTCAGCATGGGTGCCAGCTCTCACCCCAGGGGCCATCCTGGCCTCCTCCCATCCATACGGGCTCCAGAGCGTGGTCAGACAGTCACGGCTCTGGCTCTCTCCTCCCCAGCCTGACGACAGCTTGGAGCCCTTCTTTGACTCACTGGTGAAGCACACCCGGGTCCCCAACATCTTCTCCCTGCAGCTGTGCGGGGCAGGCTTCTCCCCCAACGAGTCTGAGGCCTTGGCATCAGTTGGCGGCAGCATGGTGAGTGTGCAGGCTCTGGGCTGCCCGCTGAGAGGATGGAGCAGGCCCCCAGGGCAGGCAGCAATAGATGGGTGGGGGATGCGTTGGGCCCTGGGCAGCCCTGAGGGGGTGTCGGCATGGACCCACTGTGGGAGGCCAGGATTGGAGCTTCCCACGGACCTGCGTCCATGTCTTTGAGGCTCTCACGCCCAGCTAGCATCACTCCTCCGCGTGGTCTCTGGGACATTCTAGCCTAGGCAGCGAGGGGTGGGGTGGGAGCAGGACAAGCTGGGAGTGGGGCAGGAGGGGCAAGTGATGCCTCTGACATTTGGTCAGCAGGGCCCCACTTCCTCCCAGTCTGCCCTGCAATGAAGCAGAAATGAACTCCACGTGCGCCC
The DNA here is from genome assembly GCA_030014935.1 of Caiman crocodilus. Lineage (NCBI taxonomy): Eukaryota > Metazoa > Chordata > Crocodylia > Alligatoridae > Caiman > Caiman crocodilus. Next base: position 555,669 of record JAGPOW010003687.1, read on the forward strand.
AGATGCACGGGAAGCTCCCAGAAGTGGGAGCTGGCTCAGCCTCCCCAGAGGGCACGTTTGTATGGTGCAAGGCAGCACCCCGATGCCCTGCACTCCACCTGCCCAAGCTGGCCCGGGAACACACCTCGCGCCTCTCCTTGCTGCAGATCATCGGCGGCATCGACCATTCCCTCTATGTCGGCAGCATCTGGTACACTCCCATCAGGAAGGAGTGGTACTACGAGGTCATCATTGTCAAGGTCGAGATCAACGGGCAGGACCTGAAGATGGACTGCAAAGAGGTGAGAAGGGCAGGGGTGCTCAGGCTGCTCTCCGAGCCATGGGACAGGTTGTTGTCCCATGGACAGGGCCTTGGTCTTAGCTCCTTGAGCACTGCACTTGGGCCCGATTCCAGTGTGGTTTGCTGCATTGTGACCATGTAACCCAGTGACTGAGGACAGACAGTGATGCAGCCTGCCTCTCCACTGTCACCAGTAAAACATTAACTAATGCTGAGCCAAGGCTGGACCCCGAGCCCTGCTAGAAGCAACCCACTAACATCTTTGTGAGCCACTCCTCCCCCTCAACCCAGCTGGCCTGGCCTCCAGCTATTGTATCCCCTGGAAATGCCATGTAGTGCAGGTTTTCATGTCTGGGGATGCCGTGCTCCTTGCCCTGGAGAGTGCCCAGGTCGCTGTATCAGCACAGCCAGGCTGTGATCTTGCTGAAAAAGACAAGCCCCACCTTCCATGACCTGCCACATTCGGCAAGCCCCCCTTTCTGTGACCCTGCACTGCCTGGCTTTAATTACACTGCAGACTCCTGTTCTTCTGCAAGCCCAGCTGAACGGGTCCGTTACCCTGCTCACGGATGACATCTCTAGCTCCCCAAGTCAGCCCTTTTGCTGCTTGTATCACCTCGTTTGGCCTTTACCCCCTGCAACTCTCCAGGTTTCCCAACTCTCTGAAATGTTAGTATTGTGGCAGGCCAGTCGGGGGCGCTCCCGCGCCGAGCCGCCCACCTCCCTGCGCCGCCCACCGTCCCGGCCCCGCGTGCCTCCCTGGGGTGCCTCCGTCCGGCCAACCCCTTCCCTGGAGCACCCCGCTAGCCTGGGGTCTCGCTGCCACCATCCAAGGCTCTGGACTTACTTCTGGCCCTGTGCACCTTGGAAAACACAGGCCTGGTCGTCCAATGGGTCCTAGACCCAATACAGGCACTTGGGCTACTCTCCCAAGTCAGGGGCTGATCAGGGAAGCCTCCCCTAGTCCGCAGACCTAAGGGGCCTCTTTGGCATAATTCAGACCCACCCTCAGTATGTCTCCCACACTGGTCACAAGGAGAACTTTATTGATGACAGGGGTAGGGCAGAAACAGGGTAAAAGGTAGAGCAATATCAGAGGAATATCAGAGGAATATCAGAGGGATCCCATAGAGCAAACCAGAGTGGTTGAGGTAGCCGTTCAAACACGCATCAGAGTTATTGTAAGCTAAATATCTAGCTTCATCTCAAGTAGCTTACTCACTCGCATGGTCCAGAGGTGGTCGGGGTTTCCTCTGGAGCTGGTTGCTCTTGGAGCAAGCAGTGATGAGGAGAGAGCCAGGTTCAGACTCACCTGGATGACCGCATGGCTAATGGCTCCTTCTTCCTGACCCCGGCCTTTTATCCCCTCTCTGACCTCAGCAGCCCGGTCCAGTCGAAGCTGCCAATACTGGCCACAAGCTGACCAATCTATCAAGCACCCCTGGCTACCTGGGCCCATGCAGGGCCGGGCTTTCCCCTGCCCAGATGACTAGAGCATCCCCTCCCAGGCCCAGGCTTTTGTCATGCAGACAGGGAGGAGATCCCCGCCCTGAGGGATTCAAGGCAAGCCTCTAAGGCTGGCAGAGACGGGTCTCTGAAGAGGGGCACTGACGGTGGCATTTCTGCCACAAGTATTAGCAACGTGGAGCTCTGCAGCGACTCCACGGGGCAGTTTTCCAGCCTGCTGATCTGCAGGCATTTAAATGTAGCACATGTGCCTCCCGTCTGCCCTTGATACAGGCAGGCCGCAGTGATTCCAGCCGCCACAGTGCAGGGGCTGCTTCACCTTCCCCTTTCATTGCAAACACGACCAGAGGTAGCTCCATGCTGCCGCCTATCCCTGTACCATCTGCCTTTGGGGACGGATGGGAAAGGGGCTGTCCCTAATATGCATTACAAGCCATATTGCCCACTGGTATTCCAGGGATTCCTGCTGCTTCCTGGCTTAGCAGCCTTGGGTTTAACTCACAGATTAGCATCACTTCTCCCCATACTTTCTGCCATCTCACGTTTTCTTGCTGCTTCCACTCCCACTTTGACACATGGGGTGTCTCACACAGCCTCATCTTGTCTTGCGATGATTGGGGCTGCCTGAGCATGCAGAAGGACGTCAGTGAAGGACCCCCCACTTCCACGAACACTCCCTCTTGCAAACCGTGTTCCCGTTAGCGGTTGCCAACAGCCGCTGGAAGGTTTGGAAAATGGGGTCTTCTAATGTTGCACAAACACACACTGCTGGGTGGTGCCAAGTCCTGGGAGCACAGAGCAAGTGAAACCAGCTCACAGTCCCAGGCTTTAATTCGGAGGCTAGCAAGCAACCCCTCTTTGTCCATCACAGTGGCGTCCACTGTTGAGCTGCCGTGTAAGAGGGGCAGGGCTTCCCCTGATCAGGACTGACCATGTGCCATTACTAGAAACTCTAGGGCACGTTTGATACCCGCCACACGAGACACCCAGCAAATGCACCCTGGCTGAAATCACTGCTGAGCACGCAGGAGCACTTCCCACGTGCTCCAGCGAGATGCTCGCGGACCTGTCGTGCTGCTCCCTGGGCAGATGAGACAGCCTGCAGCAAGCGCTGCTCCCACCCCAGCTGTGGGTGCATCCATGAGAGCTTTGACCCGCAGGCAGTTGAGGCTTGGGCCCCCCCTGGATGCAGCGGGTGTTTGCTGGAGTCACGGGGATCACGCTGGAACCAGAGCCCAGCACTGGCTGTGAGACAGCCGCCTACGGAGATGGCACCTCGCAGAGGGTGCAGCCTCCCAGACTTGGCTCTGAGCTCACCTGGGAGCAGCAGGGCTGGCGTCTCACGCAGCACCTTACCTCCTGTCACCCCTACAGTACAACTACGACAAGAGCATTGTGGACAGCGGGACCACCAACCTCCGGCTGCCGAAGAAGGTGTTCGAGGCTGCGGTCAAGTCCATCAAAACAGCATCTTCGGTCAGTACCCCCACCCCTTCCCCCGGACATGGGCCACATCCCAGCACAGCCACAGCCCCCAAGCTCACGCTGCTTTGGGCTGGCACCTCAGAGCACTGTGCAGAGGTGCTCACCTCACCCACCACTGGGAGAGGGAGGAGGAAAGCCCCACTGCACCCCTGCATGCATCTCCACCAGGCTCTGGCAGGCCCCTGCCCAAATGTCCTGCATCTTGGCAGAGATGCTCACACTCTCTCCCTTCCCTGCCGGACAGACGGAGAAGTTCCCTGACGGCTTCTGGCTCGGGGAGCAACTGGTGTGCTGGCAGGTTGGCACCACCCCCTGGCACATCTTCCCCGTCATCTCACTCTATTTGATGGGCGAGGCCACCAACCAGTCCTTCCGGATCACCATCCTGCCCCAGGTGGGTCCCCGTGCCATGCTGGGCGGGGGGAGCGCAGCCAGGGCAGCGGCCAGAGGAGGAAGAGTGTGGGGAGCGCCACAGTGCAGCCTGGGGTCCCTGGGACAGCAGCCCTGGGCAGGAGAAGGGAGGTGGGCCAGGCCAACCCCTGAAGTTTAATGTGGGGGTTTGGAGTCTGGTCAGCCTCCTCTCCATCGTGGGTGGAACCAGAGGCTGGACCATTCAGGGGCCAGCACATTGCCCCAGCAGCACAGCTGACGGCTCCCCGTCTCTCTCCAGCAATACCTGCGCCCCGTGGAGGATGTGGCCACCTCCCAGGATGACTGCTACAAGTTCGCCATCTCGCAGTCCTCCACCGGCACCGTCATGGGCGCCGTCATCATGGAGGGCTTCTACGTCGTCTTCGACCGGGCCCACAAGCGTATCGGCTTTGCAGTCAGCACCTGCCATGGTGAGGGCCGGGGGGCAGGACCGGCTGGGCCACTTGCGAGTGCGCTCGGTGACACCACCCGGGCTGACAGCAGCGGCCTGGGAGCGAGCAGTGGAGCTGGCGGGGTGGGCAGCTGCGGGTGCTGGGGGAAGGGGTCTGCTCTGGCCAGGTGGTCCCGTGCGCTCCCAGGCAGCGCCAGGTGCCCGCTCTGGCGCGTGACGCACCACCCTCCCCGCGCGCAGTGCACGACGAGTTCCGGCGGGCGGCGGTGGAGGGGCCGTACCTGCACCCCGACATGGCGGACTGCGGCTACAACATCCCGCAGACAGACGAGTCCACACTGATGACCATCGCCTATGTCATGGCGGCCATCTGCGCCCTCTTCATGCTGCCGCTCTGCCTGATGGTCTTCCAGTGGCGCTGCTTCCGCTGCCTGCGGCGGGACCACGACGACTTTGCCGACGACATATCCTTGCTCAAGTGACGCCTGCCCCGCAGGCCGAGGGGGCTGCTGGAGCCTGCTCCCGGGGGGCCCGGAGCCAGGGCAGGAGCAGGCACAGCTCTGACTTGGGGCACGGGCTCTTCTGCCCCTGGAACACGAGGTGTCTGGCGGGGAGGGGAGGGAGCCATCCTGTCTGTCAGCAGCAGAGCCATTGCCCAGAGGCAGGCCCCTGGTGCCCCCCTTGCCCTCCCCCATCCGCTGTGGCAGCCGGGTCCTGGAGCAGCGAGGGAGGGCGAGGTGCTGGTGGCAGGGCAGCCCCGGGCCGGGGAGCAGGGTGCCAGGGGTTGGTGGGGGTCACTGTCCCATGCTTTCAGGTTCAGTTGGTTGGTTCCTAGCTAATACCCCGGGAGTGCTGCTGCCCTGGGGGCTGGGGACAGCCCCTCCATGGTCTGCCAGGCAGACATGGAGTCACTGCCCTCCACACCCTAGAGGCAGCTGCCCCAAACCTGCCCCAGCCAGGGACACATTGCCAGAGGCTGAAGGGGGCAGCAGCCTCAGAGGCACCTGGCCCTGGCCCTGGCCCAGGGGTGGCAGCTCTGGGGCTTTCGCTGGCCTTTCCCGTGTGGTGCCGCAGGTCGTGCTTTGACCCCATCGGGGTCCTCTGCCCCGCAGAGATCTGCCCGCAGCACAAGGGAGCTCGGTCCCAGGGCAGAGGACCAGGGCTATACCGAGCCTCTTCCTTGGCACCTGCACTGGCCTAGCCTGCCCCCATCCTCAGCAGCTCCTGGAGAGCCGGGCCTGCTGGCACAGAGAAACCTGCTCAGCCCAGCCTGGGAGTCCCGGGAGGCGCCTCGCCATGTCGTACTCTGTGCGTGTGTCCGTGCATTGCTGCTTGCCGTAGCCCCCAGGTTGCCCCCTCTTCCCCATGGGATGCCCTCGTGAGCTGGACTCTACGGGCTGCATCCCCACGGCCGGTGGGAGTGGAGAGCTGGGAACCACCCTGCGTTGGCTGCTCTCTGCTCTCTGGGGACGCTCTGTGACCTGTGCCTCCTCATGGGGTGGAGGTGGACCCTGGGCACACAGCCACGGGCACCTACCTGGTGTTGGTGTCTCGGGCACGGGTCAGGGCAGGGGCTGGCTGGCTGGGTGGTCGGATCACTGTGCAGGAGCCTGACTGGGCTCCGTCGTGCAGTGGGGAGGAAGACCCCTGCTGAGAGTGGGGGCAGCGCTGTACAGGATCCGGTCTGCTGCAGGAGCTGCCGCCTCCCCCAGTGGCTTCCACCTCCTGCCCTTGGAGCTCAGGGGAGGCAGATGCCCACAGCCCTGAGCCCCGGGCAGGGAACCCTCCCTGACTCCTGCCTTCCTTCTCTTTAGCTGTGCCCCCACCTGATCCGTGGCCCAGGGCTGGCACTGGCCACGGCTGCGAGCGGTCACAGCACCTCATTCTCTGAAGGAGGCAGCAGCTGCTCCTGAAACAGGGGTATTGGGCTGGTTGCCTCCTGCCTGTGCCTGGGGCTGAGAGCTTGGGAAGGGGCTGGTCGTTCCCACCCTGACACCTCCCATCAAGCGCGGCCCGTGGCCACAGCTCAGAGCAGCAGGCTGAGAATGGGTAGCCCCTGCCGCTTCCCTGGCACCCTGCCTCCCCAGGCTGAGAGCACACCTGGCCCGCCAAGCCTGCGGAAGGATCCCCAAAGCCAGACTGTTACCCAGCCCACCCACCCCCGCAGAAGCCATAGGAGCCAGGCCCCCAGCCTGTGACAGCACCCGCCTGCTGCTGCAGCCTCGTCTCACTGAGGCCCTGCCCTGCATGGGATGGGATGGGCTCCCCCAGCACGCGGGCAGAAGGGAGAGAAATGTCTCTTCCCGCTCTGGACTTGGCTGCTAAAGAAGCCCCCTGCTACAGCCAGTCTGCAGGGGACGGCTGCAGGCAGCAGTGCCATCCTTGCTGTCCAGACACACTGTTGCTTGTAGGTGAGGGCAGCAGAGCGGGAGGTGGTGTGCGCAGAGCCGGGAGCTTCTGGCCTGTGCATTAGATACACGTCGCAATCCTTGTAATTCCAGTGCTGCAACCCACCCTGGCAGTGGTGGAGGCACGTGGTTTTTAGAGCACTGCTCTTAAGCTCCCTGTTCTGGTTTCTGGGCACTGCAGCCACAGGCCTGGCTGGGGGAGGGCAGGGTGGAAGGAGCTTCCCATGGAGCTGAGGGAAGCAGGCTCAGCAGGGAGCTGGAGGCTGGAGAGAGCCCCCATAAAGCTGCCAGGGGCAGGAGAAGGCCCAGGACAGCACAGAGCACGTAAGCTTGCACCGCGGGAGCAGCTCCACCACAGGTGTGATAGTGCAGCGCACAAGGGGGGCACGGAAGCAGCTAGAGCTCCCCGCAGAGCCTGCGAGGTGCGGAAAGGCCAGGGAAAGGGGGTCTACACCCCGACGCACTGCACGTCCCTCCCAGGCTGCTGCTGCTGCCCATAGGTGTCACAAGGGCAGACAAGCCCGTGTACAACAGTGCCAGCCCTCCCCCCCGAGCGGGGGTGGCAGAGGGAGCTCTTCCACCCTGCCCTGCCCTGCCCTGCCCTTGGGAGAAGCCTAGAAGGGCTCCCCAGAGCAGACGCTGGCTCAAGAGACGGCCCGGGGGAGCACAGAGCAGCAGGGGGGCCCAGGCTGCTCTTCCCCGCTGCTCCATGAGCCTGCCTCAGCGCCCATGCCCCCTCACCCGGCGACTTGCTCCGGCACGGCTCGGGGCCCCCAGGCCACCTCGGAAGGGCAGAGCGAGGCAGGTGGGATGTGCCCAGACCCCACACCCCAGTGCCTGCCTGCCCAGGACCTCCCCAGGATACTAGACTCGTTCGTGGGCCACTGCCTTAATGTGTAGAGCCCTGCAGACTGGGGCCACATCCAGCTGCCCAGCACAGGGGGCACATCCAGGGGCCTCACCTGGAGCTGCTGGCGCTTACACCACTGCTGAATTTGTCCCAGACTTTGCAATCTCTGAAGCAGGAGTAAGACTGAGAGGTGCTGAGCACCCATCCAGCCCACGGAGAGACCAAACCAACTTGCCCAGAGGAGGCTGCCATGGAGCCAGAGCAGGAGAGGGGAGAGGGGCAGGGCCTGGAAAGGTTTGTTACTCTGAGCTGCAGTGCAGCCAGCTTCATTCGTCCCCGAGAGCTCCTGCCCCGCAGGCCCAGCCTCGCAGCAGCCGAGAGCAGCGATGGCGGCGAGCCGGCTGGACTGCGAGCAGCACGGGGGAGCGGGGCAGCAGCAGACTCCAGTCCTCTGTAACCCTAAAGTCTGTGTAAGAATCATGAATGTTACCGCAGTAAATTATGACATTAAAAGCAGAGAAGAGTCTCAGTGACTACAGTGGGTCTTTACTGGGGGGGACCGGGTGAATGCCTAGGGGGCTGGGGCTGCTCTGGGGCCCTGTCTGCTCCCACATCGTACCTGTGGCATCGCCACGACTGGGCCCATAGGCATCCCTTGGCCTCTTTGCCCAGCCCTGAGAGTGCGTGGCAGGCTCACCCTGCTTGGGTCAGAGTGGGGAGTTAGAGTGACAAGAGCAGGAAACCCCATTTCAGGGGCCACCCCTGCCCACGTCCGCTGGAGCTAGGGGTGCTGAGGCCTGCTGGGGCAGCACACAACGGGGGCTCATGAAGCAGCGCACAACTTCTCTTAACAGTCCTTGCAGCCAAGGTCCAAGGCAGCAGCCTTGGCTTCGTGTCCATGGGCAAAGTCCACCCCTCCCTGCCCACAGGGAATCGCGATCCCCATGGCAGAGGCAGCTGCCCACATCCCACAGCAAGGCAGTGGAGCATTTGTGCGTCCCAGGATTACGACCCCTTCGGCAAAGAAGCTGGGCCTTGCTCTGCTGATCCCGAGGGCAGCAGAGGGAAACCTCTCGCTGCTGGGCTCTGCACTCAACAGCTACAGCCTCCAGGCACGACCCATCCTTGCTCCCCACGGCTGCAAGCCACACATGTGCTCCTTGGCCAAGGCAGCGAGGCTGAAGCGAGGGCCACACATAACCTCTGCATAATATACACACTTTTATTTATGAACTTGTATGTATACAGACTTTCTATACACACATTGCCTATATAATAAAAATGTACATGTGTATACATGGTCATATAAATATAGAGCTGTAGAAACCTTCAAACTGGTCCTGCGTAGTCCCAGTGCCGCCTCCAGCAGGGATCTGTGCTCAGCTGGCTATCATTTGAGACTCGGGCAGAAGGGGCAAGTGTCGTTTGTGTTGGTTTGTGCCCAGAATTTGATGCACTGAAAGAGAGAGTGGGTTTAGAGCAGGCCAAACACTCTGAGACTCAAGACACCCCGGTTAGTCAAGGAGCCCACGGAACACGCCAGCTCTGAGATTCGAATCACTTGTTGACTGGAGTAGTAACAGAGCAACCCATCTGTTGAAAGAACGCCAAACGGCTGCAACAGCTCGGGAGGTTTTCAGTTTTACAGATCTCTGCTCAAACCCCGTGTTTATCTCGTGAACTATGTCTGTCCATCTAACAGTGCAGGAGCCTGGACAGGTTCCCAAAGGCACCCAAGGGTACTGCTGCACCTGGCTGAGAACCACTGGTCTAGAGTCACCGGCCCAGGAACACAAGGCTGGTGGATTATGCGGGCGCTCTCCCAGCGCAGTTTCCACAGCATGGTCTGCAGCTCAGCAGACACTGCACTACTGCAGGCTGCGAATCCGGGGCGGTAGCAGAGATCTGCTCTGGCTCCTCATGAAATGAGGGTTCCCTTGGCCACAGACGGCCCCATGGCACCAGCAGCGGGCTCTGCTCACAAGCAACCCATGGCCGAGACACCCCAGGGCTCAATGCTGAGGTCTGGCTAAGCCTTACTTAGATTCTTTCCGAGAGGTCGGGGATCCCCCGCAGCACAGCATGTGCGTGGCGGGTGTCATGTCAGTCATCCTGCTCTGGTCCCTGCCACTGGAGCACTGGGGTCAGTCACTCGGGGGCTCCCGTCACTGTCCTGCTCGAGGGGGCCCAAGCTTGGGTCTAGCCCTCCAGACACGGGAGGTGAGAGGGGCATCGCCAACAAGGACCAGAAACCTCAACCCCTAGGACAGCTGCCTCGTGGCAGGGAGGCGCAAGGTCAGCGAGTGGCTTTCAGGCCCCCAAGGAGGACTGCTCTGCCTGCTGGCAAGACGGTGCTGCCATCAGGGACCCCAGCTCTGGGGCTCTCATCACTTGCCAGGGCCCTGCACCACACAAGGAAGGTGGAGAAGCACATTCGAGCCCAGCAGCTAGAAGTGACAGCACAGGGGAGGAGTCCAACTTGCCATGCCCTGGGCAGGTGTCACGCGCTGCACTTACCTCCTTGTGCAGCACGTGAGAACAGGCCATCGGGTGGAGCTCGCTGGGCTGCACAAGCTTCTGGCACATCAGACACAGCTTGCAGACAGCGGGGGCCTTGGGGCCAGCAGCAGGTGGAGACACAAGAGTTGCCTGAACCACAGTGCCACCCACACCCCCGCTCCCCAGGGCTCTGCCCACCCTGTCACCCCAGCCGCACGCAGGGGATGGGGAGGGGAGGTTCCAGGGAGGCAGGGGAGCCCAGAGGGACGGAGCTAGAGAGCCAGCGGCATGATGCAGGACAGACACCTTGGCTCACCCTGTCCGGTGCAGCGAGTTGGTTCTGCCCCTCCCCTGGCTGATGCTGGCTGCTCGCACACTGCAGCAACCTGGTGCACTGGCTCTCTCCACCACACACCCCAGACGCTTCCAGGCTCCCCCCAGACCAATCATGATAGCTGCTCCCCATTCCCCCCAGCACAGAACTTGTGCCCAACATGGCAGGAGGGGTCTAAATACGACCCCAACCCAAACCTCCAGAGCCAAGAAGCCACACTGCAGGCTGGGGCCAAGGCTCCCCTCATCCTCCTGGCCCTTGGAGCACAGTCCTGAGGGGCCCCAACCCCATGCAAGGGCTGTGGAGCATCTTACATGTGACGGTGTCCCCGGGTAGGTCACTTGGGCTGACGGCAGGAACATGGGGCTGCTGATCTGGGGCAGTGGAGCTGGAAACATGGGGGTCCTGATCCGGCCAAGTGGCTGTCAGCAGGGCAGACAAAGCACCTCAGCCACATGTTAGCACAGGCGGTGGGGGGTACTTGCTGGGGGCAGGAGTAGGCCCCTGGCTGAAAGGCCAGTGAGGGGGGCCCGCTGGACAGAGCCAACACCATTCCTCAGCTGTGCCCCGGCTCCCTGGGGCAGGCAGAAGGTGCCTTCCACTCCTGCCCCACCCTCCCCCCACAGCACCACTGGCTTGCTCAAGAGCTGAGCCCCGACAACTCCTGGCCTCAGCGCTGCCCCTCCTCTGGACAGCAGACCCACCTGAGCCCCCACTGCCGCCCTCTCCTGCTGCTCTGCCAGCTTTGCAGCCACCAGCCGGTTCAGCTCCTCCATGGTGAGCCCTGCCATGGTCGTCCGTGCGGTCTTGATCTGCTGCAGGATGTTGGTCAGCTGGGCCCTGGGCAGGCAGCAAGCAGGTGACATGCATCATGGCACAGCTGCTCCCACCACCGAGCGGTTCCCTTTACTGTGGGAACCAGGTCTCTGGGGTGCTGTGAAGGCCTGGAGCACTGGGGTCAGTCACCAGCAAGGCACCAGCCCCACACTCCTTTGAGGGGAAAGGCTTGATCCCGCTGCCCTGGCTCCCATCACCCTGGTCCCAGGACAGGACAGGCATGCCTAACTGAAGTACAGGAGGTGAAGTGACCTGCCCCAGGGCATCAGCATCAGAGCAGGGGACTGAGCCCAGAGTCCCCCGTGCCAGATATCTTGGCTCAGTCAGTCATGCTCTCCCTGGCTCACAAACCTGTGAAACCTCACAAACCTAAGCCTCTTGGCATAGCAAGGGGGGCAGGTGCTGCAAGCAACCCCAGCACCCCCATGTACAGGCAGAGATCTCTGCTAACAGCACACAGGAACCCAAACCCCCACAGGCAGACAGTACCTTCCCCAGGGCACAGCCAACATCCCCAACCGTCCCCACCCACTGTCCAACACACAGGGCCTCATCTCCTCGCCAAGGCCCCACTCACTTGTTACACTGCGGAAACCGAGCCAGGAGCTTCTCCAAGAGCTTCTCTAGCTTGTCGGCCGGCTGCGGCCTGTGAAACTCGGGAGCAACCTTGACGCCGCCCAGACCTGGCGGTGGCGGGATGGAAGCAGCAGGCGTCATGTGAGAGCCGTGGGTACCAATAAGCGAAGCCACCACTGGGCTGTTCCTCCCCTGGGAGGCTGGCAGCGGTGGCGAGGGCTGATTGGGCCTGGAGTTTGCAGGATTGAGCAGCGGGAAAGAGAGCGCGCGAGGATCTGCACTGGGCATGACCATGGGCACTGGGACTGGCCCGATGGGGAATGGGAGCCGGGGAGCGAGCGACGGGTTGTGCTGGAATGGCGGCATCAAGAAATCTGTCTGAGAGAGGAAGCAGCACAAGTCAGAGCAGGTCCGTGGGAGGCTGCAAGCATCTTTAACCCAACAAATGATGGGACTCCCCCTCAACTCCCTTGTCCCACCTGGCTCTGGTAGGCAGCAGTGCAGATGGGATGCTGCTGCCAGGGGTGCAGTCGGTGTATCGGCACCACCAGACAGGCACCTGGCTAGCAGCACAGGCCTCCAGCCCCAGGTCACAGCTCTGGACAGCTCATTTGCCCCTCCAGGTCCTCCTCTAGGGACACTGGCATGCAGGGAACCTGTAGACAGGCTCTCCCCCTCCCCAGCCTCAGAGGAGGCACAAGCCCCAGTGCCAGCAGGAGGGAGCTGCTCAGCCGGGGGGAAACACTCACTTCCGAGGGGGGTGGCGGCAGCGTGGGGGTGGGGATCTGCGGCAGGCTGCTCAGCTTTGTGCCGTTCCTCACCAACTGGATGTGATCATTGAACTGGTCCTAGAGAGACGAAAGAAAAAGGGGGAAGCTCGAGTGGTTGGCAAATCTGGCCATCTGCTTGGGGCAGCATCCCTGGCTTCCAGGGCAGCAAAACCCAGAACACTGGGGCCCATGGCCTGCCTGAGCAGGCTGATACGCCAACCAAGTGCCCTGCCTTGAAGCAGCCAGAGTCTGGCTGGACAGGACCATATGGAGAAGTCAAAGGCCTAGTAGGAGGAACAACTGCCTTCAAGAAGTCTCTGTTGCCACCAGCCGCAGGTGCCATACACACACCCTGGATCTCCAGGTGTGGGCACAGCACATACTGGGGGGCAGCTGCCCACAGTCATTCCTGAGAACACACTCATTGTGCTGCCCTCCCTAGTCCTTTCCTCTGGACTCTCCTCATGGGATTCACACCTGTGTGAGGCCCAGCACTGGATACCATGCTCCAGCTGAGGCTTAGCTGCCCTTCATCTCAGGGTTCCAGATCTGCTGAGACATGGCTCAGTCCCGGCATTAGGAGCAGCAGTTTTTGCACCCATTGGATTCGGAGCTCATGCAGCAATTAGCGTGCCCTGTTCCTTGCACTGTCACTGCTGAGAACTGCGGGACACATGGCAGAGACCAGCCAGGCCCTCAAGAGCTTCTTCTAGTGCCCACTGACAGGTTTGCCCTGGAACATCCCACTTGACTGGAAAAGGAAGCAAGCCACAACTGCAGTGTGAGGCTGGGGGGGAGAACTGGATGCCTCAATTTATTTTGCCTCACCCGCACGTTTTCCTTGGTCATCCGTATCCTTTTCAGCCTCATCTCCCATTCCTGCTTTGGCCGGATGGTCTCCAGTGTCGGGGGTGCAGATCTGCTCAAAGACAAGGAGAATTCAGGAAGAGGGTTTGAGCCTGAGGCCCTTCAGGGAACAGCTGCAAGTGACACCAGGACAGGTGTCTGAGCCACGAGTCCATCAGCCCTCTCCCAGCTTCCTCCACTGCAGCTCTAACACCTGCTCCGACCAGAGATGGGAAAGGTGCAGCCTGACTGAAAAGGGCCAAGCTCTGAATGGTGAGCTTGGGAGCAAGGGCTGCAGGATGCTGACAAAGAAAGTTCCCAACACAGGGACTCAACAGATGCAATGCAAGATGGGGCTTTGAGACACAGAGCAGCAGGTTAAAGACAAAGACCTGGCCCAGCTGAAACCTCATCGAATCCCTGTGCCGTGACCAGAAAGCCCACCCTGGCACCAGCGCAGTGCCCCCGCCCCCGCCATTCCAATGGGGAAGGGGTGGGTGGG
>JAGPOW010003687.1:569770-581801 GCA_030014935.1 Caiman crocodilus
AGGACTCACTTGAGGTATGTCAGATGTAGCTCTGCCTCCTTTTCCGCTTCTTCCAGCTTCAGCACAAGCAATTCCTTCCGGCTCTCCAGGGACAAGATCTAACAGAGAGAAACCACAGACATAAGCAATCCATATTGGGTTCTCAGACCGGGACCTCCTGGCTCTGCACAGAGCGAGGCATAGCAGCACCCCACTCAACTAATGTTTAATAGTGAGCACTGGTGCAGCAGTGGCTGTCGTCCCTGTGAAGAGCCAGACTCAGCAGACTGGTGTGTCACTGTTCCTCCCATCTGCATTTCAGGGGAGCCCAGGGCACAGCGCTGCCCCTATCCCGTCACCCCAGGAACTGCCACTGGCAACCTGCAGCTACATCCTGAGCCACCTGCAGCAAGGAAGGCCTCGATCAACCAACCTCCGCTTTCCAAGCCCGCTCTGTCTCCTCCAGGATGTTCCTGTTAATGTCATTGTGCTGGTTCTTCAGCTTATCCAGCTCCTCCTCCCAGACCTGCCTGGAGACAAGAGGAGAACATGTTCATGTAGGCATTCGCTCAGCAACACAGTTCCCAGTGCTGCAAGACCACAGAACTGTCCAGACTACAGAGGAGCTGCCAGCCCAGCCCTTAGGCACCTGTTCCAGGGCCATGTCCTGGAACCAAGACCAATCTGCTCTCTCTCTTGTAGCATTTAATATAGTGTCCCCTGCCAGGTACTGCAGCACCTCCTATGGCCAGCCTCAAACCACGGGGCCCCTCAAGAACCCACCTTCCAAGCCAGGGTGCAGAGACACTAGGAACAAACAAAACCCCTGCCCCTTCTCCCCCCAGCCTGGGCCACTGCATGTACTAAGGATGCCCAGCAGTGCTTCAGCCTCCTGCTTACCAGGCATGTCTAAGTCTGGGAGAGCAAAGCCAGAAACAAAGCCCCAGACAAGCCAGGAGTTGGGGGGTAGGGTCTATGAGAGGGCTCTCTATTGCCACCACTCCTTGAACTGCCTGACCAACTGAGTTTGGGTCAAAGTTTGGGAACTGACCCCCACTGCTACTCTGAGCGTAGAATGTTCCATAAGTTAGAAATGGTCTGGGAATGAGCAGGGACAGCACAGGGGGGTAAGAGACTGCAGCAGCTTCTGGGACACCAAGTTCAATTCCAGGGAGAGACTACCAGTGAAGACCAGCTGCTAGGACTAATTCTCATCTTTGAGGATTTCCAAGCACTTTGGTGTCTTTGCTTGTGAGAAAGCCTAGTTGGTCTAGACCAAAGATAAGCCAGGCAAGGGATTGACAGGTGTTAGCAGAGCTGGGGAAGAAACGAAGCATGCGCACTACCCCACCTGCCTCTAGTCTGCAATATCACACCCTACTTGGATCAGCAAATTTATCCAAGAGAGGAAAAATATCTAATGCAAGAAGAGGAGGCACTTCTGGGACAATGGCTATTTCTGGGATCTTGAAAGTTAAGGGGAAGAGAAGAGACAGAGAAGAACATTTAACAGAAGGGACCTCAAAAAGTCCTACTTTTCATCAGACTGCTCGGCAATCAGAGAAGCAATTTTATTCTCCTTCTCCTCCTGCTCCTTCAGTAACCTGCACAACAGAAAAAAAAAAGCTGAAGCCACTTACTGCAGGGCACAGAACTTCATGGGACCAGCAAGGTCAGGATCCCTATACACTGATGTACTCTGAGAACGCGGCTATACAATGAGTCTCCTCTCAGATTCCAGGACTGTCTCAAGAAAGCACAGTCTGCTGTGTCATGAAACCAAGTGAAAAAACCAGCACATTCCAGCACGTCTCAATGGGGAAGCACAGTGCTCTCCCACTGCTACTGCTGCTCTTGCAGCACTGCACCTGTTTATTTCCAGGGAAATAAGGAGTCACTCAGCTAACTGGGACATCCTAAGGTATTTCTTAGGAGAGTTAAAAGACGTAAAATCAATGAGACCTCAAAAAAATAAGACCTATAATACTGGACAACTAGTGTGAACCTGTAAGGCCAAGGTTACCACGCAAAAGGACCCCAAAGCATCCCCCACCTTATGAGGAAGAGTCTGCTCATTTTCTTCTTGTAACAGTGCAGCTGAACCCAAGAGGCTGTTGCCACGAGCTGGGTGGATGCATGCCCCAACCCCCCCCAGCGCAGCAGACGCAGGTGCCTGACGTCAGCTACACGCAGGGCCCACAAAGCAGACATGGAGTGCTTCAGCAAAGTGCCTGCAGAGAGCAGCTCTGGCAGTGTCAGGCTTAACACCATTTATCTGCCCACCAGGCCAAGGTGGGACCCCAATCACTCCGAGAGACAACAGCACAGGATTCAGAACTCCAAAGTACACAGGGCTTCAGCTGCGCTTCTCCTGTGCTGAGATCACTCAGAGTCTGTGACCAGCAACCACGACACCATCCTTCAGCTCACACTTTGCTTTAGGTCCTCTACACATAGCACGTATCCCACGTACCCAGCTGCTTAAACCTCCAGGCAACTGTCCCAACATATTATAGTGCCGACTGGTAGCTGGCAGTCCAGAAAGGCCCCTTGATGAGGTTCTCTCACTAATGATCAGCGGTTCTAGATTTCAGGATTACACTGAGGTTGAGTTTAAACCAAACCCAGCTCCCCACATCAGTACCTTCTGCCCTTCTCACAGAGTTTCTCAATCTCTGCTTTCAGGTCCTGCTCCTTCTGCAAGAATTCTTTCTTCTCCTTCTCCATCTTCTTCTTGGTCTCTTCTCGTTTAATTGTCACATCCTGAATGGCCTTCAGGATCTCCTAGAGTGCAACGGGCATCACAACAAGCAGAGTAAGTCTACCACAGCATGGCTGGCTGTTTCTGAATTCTGGATTTAGTGCAATTCGTTGCATAATTATTTCATGGGCTGTGAGCTTTAAAAAAAAATTTCTAGGAAAGTCAGTCCTAGAACAAGGCTCTACAGCACCTTGTGGCAAGGAGTCCCACCAGTGAATTACACAACATGGGAAACAAAAGCTTCCTTTTCCTTGTTTTAAAACCTGCTACCTAACATCACCATAAATCATCTGACTCTGGGGTGCATGTGTGGCATCCTTTTAAATCTGGAGAAGACTGAGGTGCCAACACGTCTGTTTTAACCTGTGTCACAGTGTGGAGACAGCTGAGAACAACTGGCCTAGTCCTGCGGCTCCTACGCTGTGGGCCAGGGAGAGCTGACTGGTCACATGGTGTTAGCTCTCCTCAATTCCTTGCACTTATGACTGCCTTAAACAGTTTCTTGCCATTAGTTTTCTGTGTGAACAATTGTAGTTGTCAGGAATGTGCTGTGAGCCTGTCAAGTGAGGGAGCTGTCTAAAGGCTCTACATTAAAGTGCAGTCCACATGACTAAGATTTTGAAATGTTAGGTGCTTCCCTCCAGATTTCGGCAAAGGCCAAAATGTGATGCTTCGAATCCCCTGCATGCACTGCTGCCTAAGAATCCCTTCCTGAAACGCACCCACCTCCTTGGGCTCTGCAGCCCAAGACTCAATGATCCCACACTGCAGCATGCTGGCCAGACACATCAGTCAAGTCAGACACGATCAGCAAGGGCCTTGCTGAATACCTGGTGATTCTTCATCTCTTCTTCTCTTCGTTGCTGGAGCTGCTTGAGCTGCACCTGGAGCTGGTTCTCCACCTGCCTCTGCTTGTCCAGCACTTCCTGGTAGCGCTCCTTCAGCAAAGCCCTCTCTGACATCATTTTGTCCTGCCACAGGTGAAAAAAACATACATGAAGGTACAGTATCGTTCTCAGCCCCGCAGTCAAAGAAAAGGATTCAAATAGGCCGGTTGCACCACACTCTGAAAAGAGCAGGTCACCTCAAATACCCACTTTGGTCCCATTTTCAGTGGTGCTGAGCAAATGCAGCTTCCACTGACATCAGTGAATCGCAGGTGACAGTCCCTAGGACCAGGGCCCTAAATAACCAGCCCAGTGGAAGATCTTGGAGTTCAGGAGCCGCAACGGGCAGAGCCCCACTCTAACCACAGGATTAGCCGGGGACTGCGTTTCTTGAATGCTTACCAAGTTCTTTTCAATATCCTGGTCTGTGTTCACCTCCAGGTCGGCCGTCTTGAAGTCAGTCTGCACAGGGAGGAAAGGTTCCTATCGTTAGATCTCTTTGGAGATGCAAGCACAGGTTCAATAGACACGGGCATTTCCTATGCCCCGAGGGTCTCTGAGCAGGTCAGGACTCCACGCAGTTCCTCAGTCTCAGAGCGACATGACTGTGGGTTACAGATCAGCGAGTGCCTATTGATCCCCAGGTGGCCCCTTTTTCAGTTTGGTTTCTCTGACACCCCATGACAGATCTGAGAAGCTCCAAGGCAGGTGCTTTGTGCTGAAGTCACAGGGGGCCTGCAGACCATCCCGTGGACGGTCACCGATACAGGTGTCTCTCACACCAAAATGCCAGTCTTCTGTAGCACCCGATTAGGGGCCCTGGCACCTGCCCTCCGCACTGCAAGGGAAAAATCAGAGACCATCCAGAACAGCGAGGGAAGCTTTACTTCTCTCTGCTGCAGGACACGGGCAGTAGGTGGAGACATGGACCAAAGGACAACATGGATTGCTCCAAAGTCAGGAAAGTGACAGGATTTTAAGATTCGATGCCCTGTTCAGGAGGTCTCTAGCCAGACGCTTGCTGCCACATGGGTTTGCCTGGACCTATTACTCCTTTCCTGGGGGAAGGCACCTGATACTGAAAGTAAACTGTGAGCGAGGAACGTTTCTCTCTCCCAGTCCCTAGTGCTGCCCCCACCCCACCAAGAAACAAGCTAGGGAAGGGGGGAGGGCAAGCAAACTCCTTCAGACAAGGAACTGGCACCTGACCTGCACTGCAATGTTCTGGGAGGGCTTCTGGCATGAGGCCTCCTGGTCCGAGTCCTGTGCCGCGCCGCCATTTTCAACCCCATTCTCATCGCTGGGAGGCACCTCCAAGGGTTTGCTACCCAGCTCCGAAGCCTCATCCGCTCGGGCTTTTGGCAAGAGTAGGGCTGCCAGTTCACCTGCCGGGCAGCTATCGGTGTCGAGCTCCTGTTCCTCGTGGCTGCCAGCTGGGTGCAGAGGAGCAGCCTGAGGGCACTTTCCGGGGAGCGGGGCTCTCTCCTCCCCTGCTGCGCTGTCCGATCCCTCTGAGTCGGACAGATACATCTCTTCGCTTGAAGAGCAGGCCCGAGTCTCCATGGGAGCATGGCCGGCGTATCCTGCGGCTCTGCTCACAGCTTCATCTTGTAACGCTGCTCCGCTCTCCGCTAGTGGCGGCGGCGTGTCACTTGCCGCTATCCCAGGATCCCGTTCCGGTGCGTCCCCCATGTCTGCCGCGCTCGTCACTGGCTGGGTCTCACAGGCAGCTTCCGACAGCGCAGGGTCATCCGCGTCGTCTTGCACGGAAGCGTCGCCGAGGCTGTTCAAAACAAGCAAAGACACGGACCCACGCTTTGGTTGCATCTTGTCCTGGGCCCCCCGGCGCCTGCGACGGCTCAGCTACGTCCCGCCACCACCCGCGGGGCAAGGCAAGGCGGTCTTGGCACGTCACGGATGGGAGGCAGCAGCAGAGCCAGAGCCAGGCAGCAGCCCCCCGGAGCGAACAGGTGCCAGGGCCTCCCTGAGCGTGTCCAGCGAGGAGCAGCGGCTCGGCAGCTTTGTCCGAGACCCCGACGGGCACCTCGTCCTTGGCCTGCTCCAGAGCCATCGTCCTGTCCCTGCGGGGGGAAGCGGGTCGGCGTCACGGCGGGCCCCAGGGCCGGCGCCGGGCGGAGAGGCGGCCCCCGCGGCCCAGGGCCGGCGCCCCCCACCCACCCTGCCGTGGCGGGACGCGGCCGCCTGCACCCCGCCGGGGTCACACTCCCCCACTGCATCACAGCCTGCTGCGCTGCACAGCGCCGTATTGCATCGCACGGAGCCATGCTGCGCTGCACGCGGGGAGTGGGGTGCACTGCACGGGGCGGGGCCTACCCCACGGCCCGGCCGGTCGGTCAG
The DNA here is from genome assembly GCA_030014935.1 of Caiman crocodilus. Taxonomy (NCBI): domain Eukaryota; kingdom Metazoa; phylum Chordata; order Crocodylia; family Alligatoridae; genus Caiman; species Caiman crocodilus. The sequence continues at coordinate 575,756 of JAGPOW010003687.1, forward strand.
ACCCACCTGCGGGCGGGCGCGGCCTGGCCGCCTCCCTCCCGCCCTCCTCCCGCCCGGCGCTTCCGGCCGACGAGCGACGCCGGAAGCGGAGAGCGGCCCCGCGCCGAGCCGCAGCGCCCCCTGGCCCGGCGGACCCGCCGCGCCCCGCCCCTTCCCGCGCGGGGATTGGCCGCCGGCCGCGGCCGGACCTGACGCACCTGTCATCGGCTCCGCGGCACCTCGCGCCGCTGCGGGTCGGGGGGTCGCGCGGCCCGGCCCGGCCACGAGCGCGGTGAGGCGCGGGCGCGCCACGTGGCGGGGGGCAGGGCGCGTGGGGGCCCTGGGCAGGCGGGTGGCGTGGGCGTGGGGCCCCTGGGCACGTGGGGCCAGGGCAGGCGAGGGACCGGCACCTCGTGGCTTTCCCGGTGCCGACCGCGGCCCCGCAGCGCTCCCTCGCTCTCGCCCCTCCTGCGCCGAGCCCGAGCGGGGCCAGCTGCCTTTGCCCTGGGGAGCGCGGGGCTCGTCCGCACGCAGGAGCCGCCTGGAAACCTGCCGGCCCGCTGCTGTGGTTAAACCAGCCCGCCTCCCCCGACGGCCCAGCCTTTGCGGATGTGGGCAGCGAGCAGCGCTCTTCCTGCCGCCGCTTCCCCCCGGGCCCTTTCTCTGCAGGTGTCATGGGCACGTCCCAGAGCCCAGGCCACAGGGCTGGCTTGGCTAATGGTTAACTGCGTGCAGCCGTGGGAGGACGCGGCGCCCAGGTGGCAGCAGGAACCAGGAAGGGCCGGTGGGGAAAGGAGATGAACCCTGAGCTCGTGTGACCTTCCTCTGCCTCGCCTGCTTATGGTGGGAGCAGCTTTGCCCTGGCCTCCAGCCTGAGGCTGCGTCTGCCTCTCTGAGCTCCCTTCCCCCGGCACCTTGAGCCACGAGGGAGGCCCGGGGACAGGGCACTCGCGGCGAGGCCGCGGGGGGGAGCAGGGCCCGGTGACGCAGCGGCTGAGCAGAGTCTAGCAGTCAGACAGGTTATCCCTTTCTTCTGCCCGTCAGCAGCATCCACAAGGAACAGGGCAAGGGGCCGTTTGCTGTGGCCAGCTTGGGGCTGAGGGTGTCCAGGCTGGCAGCCGTCTCCCAGACCCCCAAGGGGACGCTGAACAGTCAGATGCCAGGTCCCTGGATAGGCAGGTCCCACAGCCAGCATTGCTGTACGGGGCACTGCCTAAATCACAGTGCAGGAGCTGCCTAGACAAAGAGCAGGGGCCTGCCTCTTCCAGGAGGGTAGAAGTCACAGGGCTCGCAAGCTGTGTCCTGGCAGCGTGTTCAGGGACAGCATCGAAGTGGGCTGTGGGACATCGTGGTCGGGAATCCTGGCCATGTGCTCGCTGGGGGCCTGCCCAGGCCCGCGCTTCTCTCAGCCAGGGTGTAAAGGGCTCTGTCTCCCTCTCTCTGCAGCCCGTTTGTCTGATGCCGCATTGGAGGTGGCAGGTGCCACTATGGAGCATGATGGAGGCCACACTGTGTATCCGCACATGCCTTTGGCTGACTGCAGCCACATTGCCCTTGCTGATGCCAAATGGACTTGCCCACAGTGCAGAACTCGAACCTGGAGCTGAAACCTGGGGGAAGGCCCGAGGCTCCGGCGAACTCACCTGGGCAGTGAGCCTCAACATGCCCGAGGGGGCCACCTTGTCTGAGGAGGAGCTGGTGCAGCAGGCAGATGACCTGGCCAGGACCGCTGGCCTGGTGAATGTGGGCCGTGTTGGGGAACTGCGGGGCCATTATCTCTTTGCCTACCAGCCGGCCGGGCACATGGATCAGAAGCCTGAGGCAGTACGGAGAGCCGTGGAGGCTTTGTTTGCACAGCACGATAGCGTGCGGTGGCACTCGGAGCAGAAGCTGCTGAAGCGCTCCAAGCGCAGCCTGCACTTTAATGACCCCAAGTACCCCGAGCAGTGGCATCTGGTGAGTTCCCTGTGCCCCTGGGCACCTCTGGGTCTCGCTGCAGCTAAAAGGTGGCCTGGCAGAGCTGGCAGGGCGGACTTGACATGACCTGCAAGTGGGGAAGGGAAAGCCGTCTCTTGACAGTGCCGTGCCTGATGCTAACAAGCTCATGGAGGTGAAGGGATTGCCTGTCTTGGTACCAGCCTTGCGCTGCTCATTGTGGAGGAAATGCTGCAGGCCTGCCCCCAGCTCTACGTGGAGGGGGTTAGTTGCAGCAGCTCCCAGTCTCTGCTGCAGATGAGAAGTGGGGATTTCTGAGGTCTGTGCTTGTCCTTGACCTTCCCCACCAGTGCTGGGGACTGCAGTGCTCAGGGCCCCTTTTTTCTGCATCCCTGCTGCCAGCTTCTCCCCTACCCTGAGCCAGGCTGAAGCCGTGGGAGGCTGGCAGGACTCCTGGCCCCTGTCTGGGAACTGGGAGTGCCCTCCCCAGCCAAACGTGCCCTGCTGCTTGGGGCCTCCAGCCCTGTCCTGCTTTCCCTCATCTCTCATTTTCTTTTTGGTGTGCAGAACAACAGGCGGAGCCCGGGGAAGGACATCAATGTGACGGGCGTGTGGGAGCGGAACGTGACGGGCCACGGTGTGACAGTCGTGGTAGTGGACGATGGCGTGGAGCACACTATCAAAGACATACAGCCAAATTACGTGAGTACCCAGCTGCCCAGTCTAGGGCACGATGCCCTGGCAAGGCCTGAAATGACACTTGGCTTTTGGGCAGAGCTTGGCAGGAGCCAGCCTTAGCCCATTTGTTTCTGTGCCCGAGGTGGAGGCTGCTTGACTCTCCAGCCCTCACGGTAAAAACCAAATGAGCGGAGGCCATGGGCCCTGTCATCATTAAGTGATGAAAGGAAACTGGCAAGGACGGAAGGGACGGTGCCTTGAAAGCCTGGGTGGCGCTGTGACAAGAGGGAGGATGAGGAGGCATTGCTGGAGCTGCAGCATCTTTGAATTGGACCCCCCGACATAAAGTGGGGCCCAGTGCTGGCTCTGGCTACACCTTTTCTGCAGGGACAAATACAGGTGTTTGGGCACGAGGCCGCGTGGACCTTGTCTCTGAGGCTCTTAGTATTAAGTTCTGCTTTCCTCAGAGGAAGCCTCTAACCGGGGTGGTGGGTGTGTTCTCAGAGCCCTGAAGGCAGCTATGACTTGAACTCCAATGACCCAGACCCCATGCCCCACCCGGATGAGGAGAACGGAAACCACCACGGGACACGCTGTGCCGGTGAAATTGCGGCCGTCCCCAACAACAGCGTCTGCGCCGTGGGTGTGGCGTACGGCAGCCGCATTGCAGGTGATGTTATCTAAGGCCAGTGGCTTTTCGGTCCTCTCTCCTGTGCTCACCGAGCATTTTTCCCTTATCTCGGGGTGACGGGTGGGGCTTGGCTGGCCTCTGCTGGCGTCACTCCTGTGTCGCTGCCATCCTGGAGGGCCTAGAAAAAGTCCAGCTGCCATGGTCTGAAAGCCACTGTCCCTGCTTTCCCATGGCACGAGAAACACCTCCCCTGGTGCCATGTAACACTGCCCAGGCCATGTGAGCTCTTGCCTGCCTCAAACTCCAGCCATGCAGCCGAAAGCTTCCTCTTTGGTTGAAACATTCCTTAGATAACACGGCCCCTGGTGCAGAAACATGCACAAAACAGTTTGTCCGCAGCATCAGTCCTGCACCACGTTCTCCCGGGGAAGCCAAGTGCTTTCCCATCCCCTGGACAGTCCTGGCACTGCCTCACGCTTGGTCTCGAAGGCTCCTTGGCTTGTACATGGGCATGGCTACATCAGGAAGCCAGGTCCAGTTGCCTCTGCCCTTTGGTTGCAGCAGCTGCAGAACCGTGGACTCCCTGCTCCCCGCTGCACCCCCGTGAAGCTCCCCGCCTCAGCTCGGGGTGCAGGTGTCTCTGTGTCCAGCAGGTGGTGCTGTTCTCCACGGAATAACCCCACCCCATTTCACAACCCCAGGGACCCCCTTCAGTCCCACAAGACCCCAAAATGCTTTGCGGGCTGTACACAAAGAGACCCCTTTGCTTGCTGCCTGCGTGCAGCTGTGTCTGGGGAGGAATACCGCAGCCATTTGACAGTGCATGGTGCCACAGTACAGAAGTCGGGCCCAGAAAACAAGGGGTTTATGCCCAGCTGAAGCAGAGGAGGGAGTGTGAACAGAACTGTGTGAGCTGACTAGTGTCCGTGAGGCCTGAGCACACAGCCGTGTTCTTGCACAAAGCACCGGGGCTTTTTGAGTCCTATGGAGGCCACACATGACATCTTTCATCTCACCTGAGTCCCTTGCCCCACTTCTCCACCCCACTACTGCCCCAGCCCACAAGCCAAGAGCAGGCCAGCAAAACAGTGCGCAGTGACCTAGCAGCTACCAGGAGCACCCCGTTTCCAGACCCACTCCCCCCTGCTTCCTCGTGCTATGCTGAGGGGATATGCCTTGTTAGCCTGGTCCCTCAGTTCACCAGTCCAGAATGAGCCCATGTGGCTCATACACTAGTGCTGATCTACAGACAGCAAACCCGGAGAGCCAGTTCAGTCTGGCTGAGGGGGAGCGTGCCCCAGCTGCAAACCTGCAGAGGCTTCTTCCTGCTAATTGTGACACTAATCGTCCTTTGCTGCACAGGTATCCGGGTGCTGGACGGGCCTCTCACCGACAGCATGGAAGCCATCGCGTTCAACAAGCACTATCAGATCAATGACATCTATAGCTGCAGGTGAGCCCTGGCTTCAGGCTGTGGGGGAAGCAGGGGCTGCCACAGCATAGCAAGCTGCATGGGAACAGCAGCGTGGCCTCTGCACCCACGGGGCCAGCCAGAGCCTGCTGTGGGGAGCGCTGGCAACGCCTGGGCTGTGGTTTGTCTGTAGCTGCCAGGCTGCTGCCGTCTTCTCTCCAGACCCACTCCCACTCGCCTCTTCTGTTTCCAATTACCAGCTCAGCCGCAAGACACCAAGATCAACAGCACCTCCCTTCATGCACTCGCTCCTAACACCAAACAGGCAGCACGCGGCCAGCTTGCTCTGCCCCAGATAGCTTCTGCTGGGCCTGAGGACAGCAGTGGTAGAGGGGCCACAGACAGGGAGACCCCAAGGGTGACAGGGAGAGTTGGCAGGTCTCTAGTGCCCTTTGCAGAGGGGTCTTCAGACATTAATGAAAGTTCTGTACCTTCCTGTGGCAAGAATGGCTCGGGGTTGTTGCCCCCACCTCAAGGGGGTTGGAGTGCAGAGGGGGCGATGAGCTCTCAGGATCATACAGCAGAGCTGGGGGAAGGATCCAGCAGCCCTGTCCCTGCTATGCTACTTCAAGCAGCAGTGGCCAGGGTATGCATCCCAAGGGCAGTCTGTGGGCCGCAGTTTCGGGGCCTGCTCAGGGTTTCACGCAGTGTGACGGGTTCATGTTGTTTTTCCACAGCTGGGGCCCTGACGACGATGGCAAGACTGTGGACGGCCCTCATCAGCTGGGAAAGGTAGAGTGGAACGGGGTCAGCCCCTCCACCCCTCCCTGGCAGGGACAGGCTGGAGTGGGGCACATCAGGTTCCTGGGAGCGTGCTCGCGAGTGGTGACGCCTCCCCCCACCCTCCTCCACAGGCCGCCTTGCAGCATGGGGTCATTGCTGGTCGCCGAGGCTTTGGGAGCATTTTTGTTGTGGCCAGCGGCAATGGGGGACAGCACAGTGACAACTGCAACTATGACGGCTACGCCAACTCCATCTACACCGTCACCATTGGTAACCGGACCTGTGGGCCTCTCGCGTACCTGGCTCCCTGGGCCTGGGAGCAGTGTCCTGAAGGGGTGGCTGTGCTCCCCAGCATGACACCCCGGGGAGCTAAGGTCAGGGTCCCCCATGCAGCCTGGATGGCCATGGCTATGGCTGCTCCATGGGCTCTGCAGAGGTGGGGGGCAGTACTCAAGCTGAGCAGCACTTTTTCTGAGCCAGATAACCAAGCAAGGCCCCTTCCAGTCCTACTCCCTCCCCTGGCGGCATTGCTCACAGCAAGGGTGACAGGAGGCCTTGTTGCTTATCATATCTGCCTGGGGTCTGTGCCTTGCCTAGCAAGCTAAGCACACCTCCAGCAGGTGCCAGCA
>JAGPOW010003687.1:583674-602748 GCA_030014935.1 Caiman crocodilus
CAGGCAGTGGATGAATGAGAGGGTGGATGCACAATGGCACTTAGGATGGCAGCAACATCCACAAATCTCTGCATTCATGGGGGTGTTCTTTTCCAGGAGTTTATAGCTAGAGAAACAGAGACCAAGGGGGAGTGTGACGGGCTGGAATCATAGGCCCGTGCATGCAGAATCAGGAGCATGGGTTGGGCCACCCAAATCCTGGCCCTGGGCTCTGGTCAGGAGCCCGTTCTGCCTCTCACTAAGGCCCATCATAGTGACCCATGTGTTGAGCAAAGGCTGTGATGAAAAGGTTTCTGCGGCAGGTTCCTTCCTGCCAGGCGCAGAGGTGGAGTGTGATGGTGAGTGGATCAGGAATGGCCCCTGGTCCTCTCTGGCCGATGTGTCCCTGAAAGTGAGGGTTGCACAGAAAAGGCCCTGCTTTGCTCCCCTCCTCACCATCACTGTTCGGGGACACTGACTCCAGGCCATCTCATGCCCCTAGCATTCATTTGGCCCTGTGGCTGTTTTGCAGTAAGGCCTCTGCTGATACGTGGGGTCTTGCTGCCCCCTGCCCCTGTATGGGAAGCCCAGCCGCGGCTACAAGAAGGGCAAAACATGCCACTGGGAGGGAAGGGACCGCTTCTGACCCATGCCCTCTGCTCCGCCAGGCGCAGTGGATGAGATGGGCTTCATGCCATTCTACGCTGAGGAGTGTGCCTCCATGCTGGCCGTCACCTTCAGCGGCGGCGACAAGTTGATGCGGAGCATTGTGAGTAACGCGCCGGGCAGCCCTTCCCACTCGCTGTCCCGGGCCTGGGACAGTAGGGCCCCAGCACAGACCCTGTCAGAGGTTTGGCCTAAAGGAAGGTGCCCAAAGTGCTGCTGGGGTCCCTGCTCTTCCTCCATGCAGCCAGGGGCTCCCTGCCGGGGACTTCCTGTGGAGCCCTCTCCCTCCTGGCAGGTTTTGCCCAGAACATCAGCATTGTCTGCACTGGTGCTGCTGCCTCCTGGAGACAAAGCCAGGGAATCCCAGGGCTGCCTCAATGCCAGTGTCCCCCGTAAGTCACCCCAGCTGGTGGGTTGCTTCATCTCCTTGGGATGAGTCTCTTAGCATAGGAGTCTGAGGGCCCTGGCCCTGCCCCGGCAGATGCTCCTGGCCACACTGGGTTTAGGGCCTAACCATTATCTGTTTCAGTCTCTGGGTGAGCAGAGACTTTCCTCCTGGAGCCAAGCTGGTGGCCTTGTTACTGCACCCTCCCGGCTGGCTCCCTGCTGTCCCTGGCATCAGTTGTCTAACCTAGAACCCCCTGGACTAGTCTCGTGCCTTCCCAGGGAAGCAAATGACCCCAGCCCAGTTGCCTCCAGCTGCACCAGGCAGTAAGTCCTGCCCCCCCCCCCCGACCCTGGGACTGCTCTGCACCATCACTGCCTGGGGGCAGGGCAGAGACAGCAGCTGGCTCCGAGCTGCCTAACCATGTCGTGCTCCCCGTAGTCCAGCCCAGCCTCCCAGCGGGGCTGAGAAATATTTTTATCCACTTCTCTTTTCTGCCAAAGAACGTCTTGTCAACAAAATGTCCCAGAGCTGAACCCTGCCAGGATAAGGGGACAGCAAGGCCCAATTCCCAGCTGGGACTCATTGGCTCGGGGCCACTTCCCCAGGTGGGCTCAGACACGGTACATACCTCAATTTGGGCTGGCACACCCATGGGACAGGTGCCCTCGCAGGCCCATACCCCATGGCACTGCCCCAGTGCTCAGAGGTGCAGAGCCAGGCTCTTGAGGGCCATGAGACCGATGCTGGTGCAGCGAGCCCCTCCTTTGCCCCCAGCTCCAAAGGGGCAGCTCAGAAGCAGGGTCCTTCCCCTTCCAGTGTTCCCAGGCTCTGCTCTAACATGCTGTGCTGGTCTCCTGTCTGTGGGACCTGTGCCCAGGGATGCTGGGAAAGTCTGCGTTGGTGACAAGCTGAGCTGGGCTACTTGCAACAGCAGCTGTCCTGCCCCCTTCCTCACCCCTAGCACATTGCTGATCTTTTCAGGGGGGCCTACTTGGTAGCAGAGGGCACAGATGGGGATGTCCCTGCCTCCAGGACTGGCCGGCACATCCCTGGCGCATGCAATGTTCTGTGCCTCCCGTAGCCCATCTTGGCAGCCAGCTCCCAGGACAAGCACCTACCAGGCAAGCACTGTGCACAGCCTTGCTATCCCGGCTGATGACCGCAGTGTGCTGGAAAGCCAGCTCCTGCATCTGTGCTGCTTGAGCAGGCAGAAGCTCTGCTTCCAGGGACTGGGATGCTCATGGGTCATGGGTCAGCGCTGTGCTGGGGAGGTGAGTCCAGCAAGGGGGTCAGATCCTGCCACCCAAAAATCCCTGGGGCAGGCACTCTTGCGCTGCCACCCTCTTCCCATGTGTCCAGGGGGGCATGAATTGAGCACAGTGCCTGGTGTCACAGGCTTGGACCAGGCCTCTTGTCCCAGCATGTCCTCCCCACCCCACCCCAACACAGCCAGTGGCACATAGAAGCTTATCTCTGACTCCTCCGTGGTACTGTGGACCTAGGTTTGCATTGGGAAGGGAAATCCCTACCACATGAGAGTGGGGGAGAGCTAGACAGAGCAGATCACACTCCTGTGTAGTCTTCTGTCTGAAACAGCTTCCTGGAGCCAGAGCAAGAGAGAGGGGTGGTGTCTCGTTAGCAGAGAGCATGCACAATTTGGCTGTGGTTAAGCCACTCTCCGGGGCAGGGCTGGGATCCTAGTTGTCTCGCTGCAGAACAGGAGCAGACATCGCTCGCAGGCCCAGCATGGGGGCCAGCGGCTGGCAGTGCACGCTTCCAAGGGAACGTGCTGCTGCAGACACTGCTGGCACCGCTCCTGGGCTGCGCTGGCTCCAGCCGTGCTGTGCTCAGCGGGCACAGCCGGTTGTTTTTGCAAGCTGCTGCTTTCCCACACGCAGGAAGACGGGAGGGGAGAGCACTCCGGAGCAGTTCAAAACTATAGTACGTGTAGGAAGGACAGAGCCATGACCACTTCCCCCTCCCCTGGGGGGGGCTCAGGCTTCCTTCTCTTCCTGCTGCACCCAGAATGGACTGGGGGAGATGGGGCTAAGAGCACAAATTTGTGCCCCTCCCAGCTAGTGCGCTCACAAATCAACAGGTTTCAGACCCCCAGGTGCATTTTTGTCCTGATGATTCTGAGGGCTGGGACAGGAAATCATCTAGTTTGGGTCATTCCTGGAGTTTACAAGAGCAGGCCAAAGTAGACATATGCTTATCTAGGGGGCTTCAGAAAGAGCTGGTCCTGCCTGGAGTGGGCAGCTGGATGGGGTGACCCCAAGGGCCCTGCCAGCCCTTTGCTCTTGGGTTCTGCAGTTCTTCCCTGAGAGAGCCCAGATGCCCATTCAAGGAATAGGTTAGACTAAGACTCCTGCAAAGTAAATGCAACCAATAACAGAGCTTAAGTTTCCCTTTGCAAATAACTTCTATGAAGGCAGCTGGTTTGCACCCTATGGGCGCAAGGGAAGAGGAGACTTTCCCAGCTTGGGGCTTGGCTGGACTGGCCACCCTGGAGCAGAGGGCAGCTCTTCTTTTGCCTGTTCAGGTTCCATCCAGCCTGAGGTCTGCACCCTCTTTGGCGTGGACTCGAATGCCCTTTCTCCCTCAGGAACTGGCTCACAGGAGGCTACTACAAGTGTTGCACTTCTGCCCACAGGCCTGAGGTAGATGCCTCACGTGGCCCAGTCATGATGCACCCCTTCACTGTTTGCAATACCCTACTCAGCAGTGCAGGCAGCTGGCATCTCAGCCGGGCCAGGCACATCCCTGTACCGGGAGTGCATCCTCCTGCTTTGCAAATGCCTTTTAATTATCCCTCAGTCAAGATGGAGTTAATGCTTGCAGCAGCCATCTCTACTCTTGTTCAGGCTATAAATGTTCTCCGGTTTCCTTAATGGGAAGAATTTAATACGGTCCCTGGCGCGATGCGCATTTCCTACCAAAATGTGTGCTGCTGCCCAGGGTTTCTGGGATAATGCACAGCCTCTGAGTGCAAGCTGCAGCTGTTAACAGCTGACAACACGGACTTGAGCACAACATAAAAGCCAGCAAAGAGGCTCTGGTTCTTGGCAAGGGAGAGCCCACTGTGAGCAGAGAGATGAATGTGCATGCCAGTTTGCAGTGGGCTTGAACTGGGTTTCAATTAAAGCTGTTTCCTGGTAGGAAGAAGGGCAGAATCATGCCTTTTCATGAGACTTTTCTGATGGCTTCCCTAAGGCTCCCCTGTTGCATTTCGTCTAAGCAGACACTAAGGCCAAACTTGACCTAGTTACGCTGCTTTGAAGCCGGAGTAAATCTCTGGCCTGCCCTGGCACTCATTCAGAATTACCTTGGGGGGTCTAAAAGCACAATGTGGCCTGATAGCTTGATTATCTCCTACGCTACGACTGGTTTATTGCTCTCCTGGCTGGCAGCTGCCGTGTACTTCCCCTCTTGACAGAAATGACTGACTGTGGCTGTCTTGGTCCCTGTTAGCAGAGCACTCACGAAAGGCATCTGAGAAACCTTGGCACTTGAGCGCAGGCGTAGTCATGTCATGTGCATGGCAGCTCCTCCCCAGCCCCCGTGGAAGGTGCTGATTGTGACGGCACTTAGGCCTGTCTGGCTGCAAGCGTGAGCGGTCCTGCCAGCATCAGCAAGAGCGCTTGCCCCCATAGAGCTCGGCCGTGCGGCGTTCCCTGGTGACTGGGAGCCGTCGCTCTCTGCACTTGGAGGGGGTGGGGGGCTGCTGGAGGAACACCCATCCCCCTGCCAGGCCATCAGCTGCTGCTCTGTTCCTGCATGCAGCCCCTGCCCCAGAGTCCGGCTGCCTGTGCTGGAGGGCCCCATGGTGCTCAGTGCAGGGCAAGAGGTAGCCAGGTGAGCAGGGAAGCCACTGCATCCTGGGCCTGGTACGCTGTCCCATACATTGGCTGTGAGGTGCTTGGCTTTGCTGCTCTAAGGGCCAGGGCAGGGCTGTGCTCTCCCTAAACGCAGTGTCTGCCTGGCATCTGTCCTCCACAGTCATGTGCCACATGCTCTGAGCCCGTCTGACTTCTCCTGGGCCCTGAGGGCATAGCCGTGGGTATGGCTTGGTGCAGAGGATGGTCCTGCTGGCCTGTGGCCAAAGCCCCTGCTCCTGGTGTGGAGGGTTCACTGCTCTACCTCACAAAGCCCTGGGAAGCCCGGCCCTGTGCTGGGGATGGGGAGTTAAGGCCCAGAGACGAGCTGGGATGCTGGGTGCTGTTCCCAGCTCTGCTGCTCTCCCCACGACTCTGGGGACAAGCTGACAGTGGCTGGTAGGTGCTTTCTGGAGATAGACGTGCTCTTGACCCTGCTGTTGGGAGGGGAGGCTGCTGTTACCAGGCCCCAAAATGTCCCTGGATGCTTTTCCTGGGATAGGGAAGGAGGGGAGAACCATGCTGCAGTGCTGGGGGCCGTGGAAAGGCTCATTCCCCCAGGGGATCCCTGGAGTCCAGCTGGGGCTTCCTGCTATGAGTCCTACCCTGATGTCCCTGCATGGAACTTCCCAGCCCCTGGCCCTGCACGGCTGCTACCCCATCAGCTTCAGCCTTCTTGGGGCCCAGGGAAGGCATCAAACCTGGGCTGGGAGGCTGGACGATGTGTTCCCAACAATGCCGGCAGGCTTGGTGGCATGCAGTGGATGATTGCTTCTCAGCCATACCTCCCTGCCTAGGGTAGGCAGCATGTGCCAGCATGGGGAGGCCTGGGGCTGCTTTTAGCGCTTTGTTTTGTAACTGTGCAGCATCTAGTGTGACTGGTTCCAGTCTCTGCTCTGCCACAGACTTCCCACCTGGCCTTGGCCAAGTCCCTTAGCTTCTCCATGCCTCAGTTCCCCTTCCATTAGAACAGCTATAGCAGCCTAGCCCTCCGGGGCACTGTGAGGACTGAGGCATCTGACAGGCAATGTCTCTTTTCTTTTCAAAGGTGACAACAGACTGGGACTTGAAGAAGGGCACGGGCTGCACGGAGGGCCACACAGGCACATCAGCTGCTGCCCCACTGGCAGCCGGCATGATCGCCTTGATGCTCCAGGTGCGGCCCTGCCTCACCTGGCGGGATGTCCAGCACATCATTGTCTTCACAGCCACAAAGGTGAGCAGACAGTCCTGCAAGGGAGGCTTCTTCCCTGGCTCTGGCTGCGGGGAGCTCGGGGTGGCTGTTCTGCCCCCTCCACTTCTCCATGTTCCTGACCTGCCCCGGGTCCCACCGGGAATGTGCAGGAGGCAGGCAGCAGTCTGCTCCGCCAGGATGACTGGCGGGGCGTTTGTCCGTGGCAGCTTTGGGTCTGCCAGAGCCAGAGCACCGCTAGGCTGCGAGCTGGGGCAGCACAGGCCAGGACAGCATGCAGGGTGACTTTGCCATGGGAAAGCAGGAAGGCCCAGGAAGCCCTTGGCTGCTTGCTACTATCAGGGGTGTGAAGCAGAGGGGGCAGAGCTCCCACTGAACACAGCCTCTGATCTGGGGCAGCCCCTGCTGCCTCCAGTGTGGCCTGGGCTGCAGGAGGAAGCAGCAGGTGCTGAACGAGGCACTGGGATGTGGCACACGGACAGGGTTTCTTTGTACATGGGGGTGCCTATGTGTGTGCATCCCCCGGTTTATGTTATGCAGCAAGATAAAACTTGCTTTGATAGGCAGCAGTTTTTTCCATAGTTGGAAGCAGCCACTTCCAAAGTGCCAGGCCTGACCAGTAACGGGAGCCAGACCTGATCCACCCGTGGGTTTCAGAGGCTTTAGTTCTTCCTTTCAAATAAGGCCTCTGAGGGCACTGGGCACCAGTTGGGGTGTTTCAGAACAGAGGCAGCGCTGCCCTCGGTGCGGCTGGTTCTCCTTGGACACGGTCGTGGGGAATCCTGACTGCTACATTCATGTTACTTACCCTCCTCCCATCTGAAGCTCAGGCTGGGGGTTTTGCTGGGCCAGGCCAGGTGGTATCTGTGCGAGCCCACTGCAGGGAGCTGGGAAGAGGTGGCGGGGAGGATACATCCCAGTGCCCTGTCCCTGTGCAGGCAGCTACCTGACTTGGCCGTGCATGGGAGAGGCATGTGCTCCCCACACCAGGTTAGCCTCTCCAGTGTGACATGGCCCCTCAATTGTCTTGCAGTACGAAGATCATCATGCCGTCTGGGACACCAACCAGGCCGGCTTCAGTCACAGCCACCAGCACGGCTTTGGCTTGCTCAACGCCTGGAGGCTGGTCAATGCTGCCAAGGTAATTCACAGCTCTGTCCCCCCCGCAGGACTGCTCCATATGGCCTCCCAGAAAGACAGTGCGGGGGTGGGGGCCTGGCTGCTCCTTCAGGGCAGACCCAGAAAGGCAGGGCTCCTGTGCCCGACTACCCCCCACAGCATGGCCCAGAGCACGGGCTGGCTGCGCCATGCTTCTGACTTCTACCAGCAAAGTCGCTCCTTCTGTCCTGGCTGCAGAGCCTGAGAAGCGAAGCCCCAGCCTGACCTCAGGTCCCCGGGGGCCTGCAGCCTGGCAGTGCCAAACACACAGTGACAACAGTGCAGCCATGGCAGGGAGTTCAGCTAGCCCCATACACCCTGCCCTGCAGCCCCTGCTTTGCCAGACCTTGCCAGCGCTCCTCTCCCATGGGCTCTGGGGTCAGGGGTCACCTTCTAGGGTAGCCAAGGCCTTTGCACCCGAGTGGGCGGCCCCCGCAAGAAGGCTGCTTGTGGGATGAGGTAATGAGCCCTACAGCAGAGCTGGCTAACCTGCGTCCTCAGAGCACTATATATAGCCATGGCCGGAGCCTTGTTTATGGGATCCGACAGGTTTGATTCATGGCCCTGGGAGGCGTGGCAGGAGCATGCGGAGGCGGCAGCGCCGGCCTCTCCTCCCATGGCAGGCAGCACCGAGTGCCTGAGAAGGGGGATGCAGTGGTCTCTGCAGTGGGGCTGTGGAGCTTGGAGCAGCAGTGAGGAGTCCTGACTTCTAGGTCGTGTGCCCAGCTCTGCCACTGATTCACTGTGAGGCCTGAGTCCCGTCCCTTCAGCTTCCTCCCCACCCTCCGCAGCATTCCCTCTGCTCTGGGACAAGCTCTGGCCTCCTCTGCCAGGCGGGTTGGTACCACTTCCCTTCACTCGGCCTCTACTGCTCTAGCCTCACACTCGGAGCTTTTCTCAACTTCCCAGGGTGTGACACCTCACTCCCAGGCTCCACATCTAAGTCCCCACATCAATAGGCTGCCACTGCTCACCAAGCTGCTGCAGAGTGCTTAACAGCAAGGACACAGAGGCCTGCGATGGGGGCATCAGTGATAAGGCTGGTCTGAGCGAGACCCAGGCTCAGAGGCTCATGCCTAAGGCTGAAGGGCCAGAGTGGGCACAACCCAGGGTGAGCCCACACATGCCGCCGCTTCCTTTCACAGATCTGGGAGTCCGTTCCGTACTTAGCATCGTACGTCAGCCCCGTGCTCAGGGAGGGCAAGGCCATCCCCATCCTCCCACAGAGGCTCGAGGTCTCCTGGAACGGTGAGTGTTGCCCAGCTCTCTGTGCGGCCCTTTCTGTGGGCATTGAGACGCAGGGCCTCCAGACTCATGGGGCACCTGCCCTGGAGCCTCCGAGTCCCTCCCTACCTCGCCTGCTGGGCACCAGTCTGCAAGGAGCTTGGGAGGGGCAGAGCCAGGAAGAGGGAAGCGGGGAGCACAGCTGACTGCAGCCACATCACTGATGTCCTGAGCAGGGCCTTCAGAGAGGTCCTGTGTGGTCTGCAGGTGAGGGGCCTCTTCCCCTGTCCCATAGGCCAAGAGAGCAAGGGGTAGCCGGGAGCCCCAGGGAAGAGGGGATCTCTGGCTACCGCAGAGCCTGCACAGTTAAAGTAGAGCAGACCAGACTTGTGCTGCCTTTGGAGGAGGCTGCTGCTTGGCCTTGAGACAGGGGCATTGGCTGCAGGCTGCACTGGAGGAGGGGGATCATGTGCGGCAGCTCCAGACAGACCAGGGACAGGAGCAGTGGCCATGCTGGAGACAGGCCAGGACAAGGAGGGGTAGCAACGGCAGGTGAGCTAGGCAGGGGCGGCACTGCTGGAGCTACAGACAGCACAGGGCGGCTAGCCAGGCTGGCTCAGGGCAGGCCAGGAGTGTTTCAGTCTGGGACTGAAGGAGTTAAGTGTCCTGATCCTTCCCCTCTTCCCCTGGGTTACTGCTGCCTCCAGGGGGACCGTTCTGCTTGTTGATCTGGTCCCTCTCCCGGCACACGATAAGGCTAATGAACGGATGTCTTTGGGAAACCAGAGAGGGGAGTGAGTGCTCCCAGCCGTGGGGCGCTGGGCCACAGCCAGTCCAGCTCGCTCAGCAGCTTTGACCATGTTAGGTAATGCTGCAGCTCCTGACTTGGCCGTACTGTCCGCACAAACAAGGCGTCTCTCTGAGCCGCTACTGCGGGGAGCCTGGCAAGGAAGAGGACCTGGCATGGTGCAGGCGAGCCCAGGGCAGGTGGGCCTCCGTTGCCCCATGCCCTTCAGAACAAGCTGCCTTTGTCCCAGGGGAGTTGCCCTCACTGCCTGCATCACTGCACCACGTGGGCACCAGCACTGCTGCTCCCTGCCCCTGCAAGATGACCCCCATTGCTAGCCCTGGTGGGAGTCCATGGAAGGCTGCCTCTAAGGCCTCAGGACCCCCGATTGACCCTGGGCCTCTTGCATTTAGCCCACTGGACCTATGTGGGGCGGCACAAGCAGGCTGAGAGATTGCCCTCCGACTCAGGGCTGAGCCCAGGGCCCTGCCATCTCCAGGCCCGTGGTGCCAACCTTGGGTTGCATAGCCTCAGGCTGCCTGGACCAGCAAGGGGCAGGCCTGGAGAAGCTGGTCGGAGGGTCTCTCCCGGGTGGCAGCAGTTGAGCAAGGAGCTCGGTGTTACGGCCCCAGGGGCGGTGCCCCAAGGCCTGCCCAGCACCGGGGCCAGGTTTGTCAGTGGAGTCAAGCTTGTTCATGTCTCACTCAGAGCTGCAAGTTCAGGGCGAGGGGAGGAACAGCCCAGCCAGCTCTGCACGCATTTGCCCTAAAAGGAATTGTGCGCCTGGGAGCAGCATCACAAACAGGCGGCTGGGAAAAGCCAGTGCTCTGGGAGCAGGGCTGAAGGAATGCAAGAGGCTGCCGGTGGCCCAGGTACCGCAGGGATCTCAGAGCCGACCCTTTGCTCTCTTAGGCACCAAGGGTGTCTGGAGCTGCAATGGTGGGTTGTGAGATGCAAGTGGCTGCATCGCTTTGTGACTAATGAGCTCCATTAGTGAGTAGCCCGCAGGAGCTGTTGAGGCGCTGCTCATTCCTGTAGCTTGGACACAAGCTGCCCCTTGCTCCCTGGTCGGGGTTGTGGGGGCGGCCAAAGGACTGGCTTCACCGAGCTGCTGCACCAGCTCCTGACATCGGTCTTGCCAGCTGCGGAGGTGGCGGCTCCATCACTACATGGGCTGGCAGCTGGAGTGAGGGCTGGGAGTCAGGACTCAGCTTGGCAGCTAGCTCCCTAGGCCCGTTGCTCGCAGCCTGGACGGGGAAACAAGGCCTAGTTCTTGGGGTGCAGCGAGGCTGAGAGGGCTGAGGTCAGCCCTCTGCGTGGGGCCCCCGGCCAGCATGGGGCCCAGGATTAGCTCCTGGTGGCCAAAGATCAAAGGTTGCTCGTGTCCCTGAATCTCCCGGCAGCCCCTGCCCGCTCTGCATTTGCAGACTCTGAGTCAGGAATCTGCTGTCAACTGCCCATCCTGCATGCGCGGCATCGAATCTGGATCTAGTCCAGACAGGGAGGCCCTGCAGGGAGGGGCCGCCACAGCCAGGGCTGCGGGGGGGGCACACAGGACAGTGCGGGAAAGCTTCTCATGGCCCCGCATCTGTGCTGACGTCTTAGAGGGCAGGTCCATTGCCCCGGCCTGCGGTGCTGCCGGGTGTCTGGGGGGCATCTATCATTCACTAACTCTTGTGCCACCCGCTGCCAGCCCTGTCTGGAGTGGTGGCCCCATGTTCCAAGCCCCTTCACCCCGTGCCTATTGCTCTCCTGGCTTCACTGCCCCTCACAGCCACCAGCAGGAACCATCCGACTCATTCCTGTGATGCTCTTGTGCAGCACTGGGGGCATAAGGGATTTTACTCTGGAGACAAACGTGGTCTGTAGGACCAGCTTCCTGCAGGGACAGGCGGCACATCCTGCGCTCCATCTCCTGCACCCGGGGTGCCCAGGCTCCTCAGTGCAATGTGGGAAAAGCAAGGCACGCATGAGCTTCCCATGAAGTCACTGCGCATCAGAGCTGGGGGCACAGCACACTTGGAGCTGCTTGGATAAGCATCCAATTTACACTCAAACACCTGCCCTTTGAGCAGGGGGCTGGACTTGATGATCTTCCAAGGTCCCTTCCAGCCCTAATGTCTATGAAATCTGTGAAATCTATGCTTCCCCTGGGGCTGGCCAGAGCCTGAGAAGGCCGCCCAAGCCTCAGGGCTGACCGATGGGTGGCTGCGCTGGGTGGAAGCTCTGTTCGTGGCCCAGGGTGGAGGGAGGGAAGAGAAGGAGCAGGAAGGCCTCCCCGGTGCCGGCAAGCTGCCCACCCTGCTGGGCATCCGGGAAAGCCCCAGCCAGCCCCCTCTTCCCTCTTCCCCAGTCACCCTGGCTGACCTGGAGCTGTCGGGCATGAGGACGCTGGAGCACGTGGCGGTGACGGTCACCATCACTCATCCTCGCCGCGGCAACCTGGAGATCAGGCTCTTCTGTCCCAGCGGCATCATGTCGCTGATTGGGACCACGCGGAGCATGGACTCGTAAGCGCGGCAGGCATTGGGTTGGCTGACGGGAGTGGCACACCCACGGCGGGGTGGGGGGATGTTTCCTTGGGCTGTGGGGACTCCCATGTATCTCCTGCTCTGCTGGCCCTGGGGAGCTCAGTTCAGAACCTGGCAAAGCCCGCAGATCTGCCAGAGGTGGGTCCAGGCACGGAGCAGGCTCCTGCACCGCACTGGGGCAGTGAGGGTGAGGTTTGCAGTCATGCATCTCTCCCTGTTCCCAGCCAGTGTCCAGTGTAACCCTTGCCACAGGCCACCTCTGAGCTCCTTGTAACCCAGCCCCCAGGGCGTAGGGCTGGCCTCCGCGAGCTGCTTTGTGTGCTTGAGCAGCGCTGGCTTGGTGGCAGCTCGCCCTGTCGCTGCCCTGCAGACACAGCCTGGGGTCTCACTCTGGCCCCGCAGTCTCCCCTGGCTCACACCAGGCCCTGTGTAATCGTCCAGGGGTGCCCAGTCCCTGCGCCAGAGCAGCTGGGTCTGTCACACCCCAGTCACCAGTGGTGGTTTCATATTTGTGTCTTTCCTCTTGCAGGGACCCCAGTGGCTTTGCTGACTGGACCTTCTCCACAGTGCGCTGCTGGGGAGAGGAGGCCCAGGGCACCTACAGGCTTGTCATCAGGGACACTGGTGAGTCCCTTCCCTCAAGACCAGAAGGCTCCAGGCAGGGTTTCTCCAGCCTTATGCTCTGATATTGGATGTGGACACCTCTCGGCATTACCCTGGGCTCATGGGGGGAGCTGGGGGAGGCTGAGGGGGTATATGACCCCTGCTGTCTGCTGCCGGCAGTATTGCAGGGAAAGCAAAGAGCCCATCCCCAAGCCAGTCACAGGATTTCCAAGCAGAGGAGTGCCCACACACATGGCCTGCTTTGGGTGCAGGCTCCCTGCTACCTCTTGGGCCATCAGAAGCCCTCTGCTTTGGCTGAGAAACAGCAGCACCAGGCAGTGCCTGGGCCCAGCTGGCAGCATTCGGCCTGACCACGGGACCTTGCTTCCCCAGGGGACAAGACCCTGCCAGCAGGGATGCTGAAGCAGTGGCAGCTGACGCTATATGGCTCTTCCTGGGCCCCAGATGAAATGAAGCAGCGGCAGAGGTAGGCTGCTGGCCTCACGGGAGCCCTGTCCCCATCACCCACCTGTGTCCCGAATGCCCTTCTTCCTCAGTGGCTGCTGGTGGAGGGGGTGGTTCATGCAGGTGTCAGGGCTGCGGGTAAAGGTGCTGCATGGAGCTCACCCCAGGCCAGTAGAGCTGTGGCCACCCCTGAGCCAAACTGCTCTCTAGCCCCAGGACTGCACGGGCCATTAACCAAGTTGCTCAGGAGTGCTTAGTGCCTCCGTGGGGTGTCTGCGCAGCCTGCAGCTCGGCACGGCTGGCAGGTTGTCCCAGCATCCCAGGGATGTAGCACCAGCCCTGGGTGAGGGGGGACTGGGGTTCATTCCATCTGAAGGGCGAGCAGAGGCTGAACCCTGGGAACGGTAGATCCTGGCTTGGGAAACTTCATGGGGGAACTGGCTTGGCTGTGGGTCAGGATGGGGCATGGAGCCCTGCAGGGGCCTACCATAGACTTTGCAGGGGGCTGGTAGCAGCCAGATGTCTGGCCCTGGGAGGGAGGGTGACCTGGCCCCTGCCCCAGAGGCGAGCATGCAAGGGGCCTTTCCCACAGGGAGGGGAGCCAGTGGTGCCCCTGCCCCTGGCCCTGACTGCAGGTGTCTCCTGCCTTCAGGCTGCTGGAGGAAGCCATGAGCGGGCAGTACTTGAACAACGGCTTCTCCCTGCCGTGCCCCCCGGGACTGGACATCCCAGAGCAAGAGCTGTACACCATCACCACCAACACCCTCAAGGTAGCGCCGGGCGGGTGAGGTGGGGCGGGTGGGCCTGGCTGGAAGCAGTGCTTGGGGCTGCTTGGCCGGGGCTGAGCACAGGGGAGTGCAGCTTCCCATGGGGTCACCAGCTCCATCCCCACACATCAGTGATCAGAAGGATCGGTGCCTGACCCGGCTGCTGCCCCAGGGGAGAGGAGATTGGGCCAAGAGGCTCCCAGACCTTCCCTGGTGCTCCTCAGTGTTCTCCTGGGAATTCTCCCCCCTTCCCGGTTCATGTCCCTGCTGCCCCACTCTCCTGGGCGGGGGTTGAAGGCGATGCTCTGTGGGGATCAGCAGGGAACATGACGCTTCTCTTCAACCTCCCGCCTCCAGGCCAGCCACGGTTTGGACAAGCTAAGGTCCCTGGGAAGCAAGACTGGTTCTCCTAAGGCCCAGTTCCTCCTGGCAGTGCCACCTCATCACACCCTGTGTAGCAGACACAAGTCATTAAAAAAGGGGGTGCCAAGAAGGGCTGAGGACCTCCTCTTCGGGCCGTCTCCCTTTGGGGAAGCCACCACTACAGCAGGCTCGGCTGTCACCTGCTGGTGTGACGGGTCGGGGTGGCAGGACACGGGTCTGGGATCTGGCTGTTCTGCTTGGGGTCTCACAAGGCTTTCTCTGTCCCCATTGCAGACGCTCATGCTGCTGGGCTGCTTTACTGTCTTCTGGACTGTCTACTATATGCTGGAGGTGTACCTGACCCGGCACCAAGTGGCCTTTGACCTGACGTGCCATAGCTCCTCCGCCTGCAGGTGGTACCACCGGGGCGGGAAGCACCGGAGCCTGGAAGACGGGCTGGAGATGGAGTCTGTCCTGCTGTACACAGAGAAGGACATGGAGGAGGTCGAGGTGGAGGCGGACCCCGCCATGCCCAGCCTGGGGACACAGGGGGATGAGCCTGGCTGGAGCCCGCTGGCCCCCAAGTACTCCACCGGTGAAAGAACCACGGGCTTTCATGAGGGGGCTCGTGCGGGTCCAGGATACTCTGGCCGGGACGTGGCCTCTGAGCTCCTCTTGGCTGACAGGGAGCAGCAGACTTGCTAGCTGGGGCTGAGGACCTGAGGCGCTGGCTGCACCCTTGCCGCAGGGAGGCGGGCGCTGGTGCGGCTCGGGCTAGCGCAGCATGGAGATGCGAAGCAAAGGAGAGGCTGTGAGGGCCCCACCTTCCCCAGCACAGGAGCCTTGCTCTCTCCTTGCACAAGCTAAACAAGCCTTAAACCATTTTCTGAGGAGCCTGCCGGGCAGCAACACTCAGGGCTCCCTGTCTGTGCTCAGTGCAGCCCTGGCCCACCCCTCGGGCAGCTGGCAGGAGCCTGGCTACAGGTAGGATGCTCTCCTAGAGAGGAATGCTGGGCCCTGGAGCTGAGCTCCCCGCTGCGGTGCGGTCTGGCTGTGCGTGGCACAGGTGTTGCTGTCTGTCCACCTGTTTGTCTGTCTCTGCACACTGTTAAGCCGTTTGCTTTGTTCTGCTCCATTTGTTTTTTGCTGCGTGGGTGGCTTGGCCCTGGCCTGCTGGCCCCACTGTGAGGGAGGGAAGGCTCTTGCCCAGCCCCTGCTTGGCCCCCAGCTGCTGCTGAAGGGCTCCCAGTGACTGTGAGAGAAGTCCCGGGGGTGCTTTCTCCCAGCCCTGTGACTGTGAGGCTGATGCTTCTGTTGGAAGAAGCGCTGGGTGGGCAGACCTGGGGACGGCAGCAATTCTACTGGGGGGACATGGGGGCCCTGGCTGGCTCTCGGGTGCTCCTGGTGTCAGGAGGGAGCCCCTGGCAGAGTTGTAGGGACTTGCCTGGCTCTGGTAGCCAAAGCGAAGCCAAGTGCCCGGGACCGGCAGGCTGGCGCCCTGCTCCCCCTCCCTCTGCAGCCACCCCAGCTCCTGCCAGGGTGGCTGGGATCTGCCCGCTGGCAGCAGCAGCCTCGGGGCCCCGCGGGTTCCCCCCGGATGGGTTCCCAGTTGGCTCGCATGCCCCCATTGGACCAAAGTCAGAGGCAAGAAATAGCACTTGCCCCTTCTGCAACCGCAGCAGCTGCCCGTGTTCCCCTGCCTCTCCCCACTCCTCTCACACACCGGCCACCCCCGTCTTTGCAGACGGCCGACAGGCTTGGCTCAGCTGGGGAGGGCGTTGTGGCCTCGCGAGGCTCCAGCCATGACCCACTTTGCTGCCCTTGTGCCGCGCTGTCCCCTTCTCCCAGGAGCAGTGGTGGCTGGTGGGCAGCGGGTACAGGCAGGGTCTCAGCGACCGTCATGGCACGGACTGGGTTTCTTTTCTAAGAGTTGGGGTTTGATTTTTTAACAGCAAAGCTCTTTCTGTGCCGCTTTCCAAAATAAACTCTTCTAAAAACTGGCCTGGTGCTGAAGCCTCTGCACTGCAGGTAGGTCCATCTGCCCCGCTCGTCCACCCCCGGTGCCACACGGCACAAGCCCTTTCAGGGGAGAAAGCACCGCAACTCGCTTTTCCCCAGGCCTGGGTATCTGAGGCGCTGTGCGCTGGCAGAGCCAGGCAAGGCTGGAGACCATGGGCTCAGCACCTCTAGAAATCAACCCCAAATGGTGCCAGTTGCCCACTTGCAGATGGGCACAGGTCGCTGGCAGAGCTGATCCAAGAAGGTGTCAGCTCCTGTGGAGCAAAGGGACGCCTGCCTCTGGCCACTGGCTGCTTACTTAGCACTAGCTCTGACCCCGCAAAATGTTCAGGACCAAGGTCTGATCGAAGTCCTGGCACGCTAGGGGCTGCTCTAACCCGCGAGGTGAGGCGCTGCAAGAACTCAGCGCTGCGTCCCCCCGGCAGCATGGTGGGATGGGAGCAGGCTGCCCCCGGGCTCTCGCAGACAGGACCCAAGCCACCGGGGAACGGCATGACGGGATCGGGCGTGCCAAGGTGCTTAACCACCCCAGAGCCAAAACGGGCCGAGGCATCGGCTGCCCTGCGCTGCAGGCAGAGGGAGGCTGCAGCCACAAGCCCTGCTCTTCCAGCCCCTGGAACTTGAGCAACCAGTCGGCCTGTCCTGCCCACCCAGCCCAGGGGTGAGCGCTGGGACTCTGGGGCAGCGGCGCATGCTCAAGGCCGAAGCGACAGGACGAAGTAGTGAAAACGGAGCAGAAAAGGACGCGAGAAGCCACCAAAGAGTCACAACCTTTCTTTTTAATTCTGACAAAGGAGAAAAAAATACAAAACCAAGGCTTATGTCACCCCCTCCCTTGGCAAAGATGGACAGCGTTCGCTTTCACTTGTGCAAGGTTTATTGGCAGGCTGGGCAGCTGCACGGGCACTGCAGGGATGTGCCGGTCGGGCGGCCTGCTTGGGGCGCGGGCCGCGGTGGCCAGCGGGTGCGACAGCCAGCTCTGCAACGCAGCAGACAAATGTAGCTGGAGGCACGGAAGCGGCGGGCAGCGAAGCTGGGAGCATGCACAGGTCTGGGGGCCCTGGGGACGCAGCACGGGGCCAGGGCTGGCAGCTGATCGGGGGCCCCTGCCTCCCTCCACGCGTCGCCGGCAGGCTGGGGGGTTGTTTTTCGAGAAGCTTTTTCAATAAACATCCAATCGACGTCGATTCAGTGCGGTCGGGGGCATCGGGGCCCCGGTGGCTTGGTGCATGGGCCGCGGCTGGGCTCGGGGGAAGGGGGTGGAGGCCAGTTCCTGGTTGGGGTGGGGTTGGTCGGCCTGGCTCCGGCGCCGTCTAGCTGATGATCTGCCGGGGCCGCCCGTAGCCCGTCATGCCCGACTGTGTGGCCCCCTTGTTGGTCCCCATCTGCAGGCCGATGATGTTCTTCCCCTCCTTCAACTGGCTGTCGGTGAAGTCCCGCTTGTGCTCCTGGGCTTTCCTGCGGGGCGAGAGGCAGCCTCTGACTCCCCTTCCTCCCCGGCTCTGCGTCCCCACTGCCCTGCGCGGCCCCCAGCTGGGGCTGGCTCCCCCCACCCTGGCCCGACCAGCCCGGCTGCAGGAGGGGTCACTCACTTCATGAACCAGGACGGGTCCCCGTGGTAGTGGCCATCGCTCTTGGTCACCGCCAAGCTCCCCAAGGCCATCAGCGTTCTCTGCACGGCCGCCATGTCCTTGGCTGGGGAGGGAAGCGCAGGTCGTGAGCGGCGGCCGGCATGCACGGTGCTCGGGGTGCCTGTCGCTGTCCCCGTCCCTGCAAGACGGCTCCCACCCATGCATGCCCCGAGACCCGGCACTCCCCAGCCCGCTGTACTTGCAGGGAGCGCTCGGCCTAGGCAGCAAATCCAGGCCCATGGCCGTGGGGGCTGCACTCCTTGTAATCCCGGTGCCCCTGGGACAGAGCTGCACCTGGGGCAGGCACGGGGAGCCCCGTTCTCTCTGGGACTCCCCCTGGCCTGCCGGTCCCAGCCCATTGCTGCTGCTGGAGGGCTTCTCCCTTGTGTCTGCACCCGGGGCCCTGATCAAGCCCCTGCGCCAATGGGGCCTTTGCGGATCTACCCGTCCCCGGGGCATTGCCCACGGTGCCCCCAGTTTCCGACCCCCCACCTTCAAAGAGGTCGACGGTCTGGAACATGTCCGTTTTCACCACGCCGTAGTCCTCGGCTGCCTTCAGGAACTGCGCCACCTGCTCCATCTGCTTGAAGACCATGCTGGGAGGGGCATCGGGGACCTTGATGGGCTTTGAGCCCTCTGGGTAGAGGCTGTTCACCAGCTTGCTGAGGACCTGCAAGCAGAGGGGGCAGGATCAGCTCTGAAGGCCTGGTCTTTGCTGCCCGGCAGGAGAGCCGTAGTACCGATTCCCCAGCCCCTGGCGCCGAGGCCCGGCCGTGCTTACCACGCCGTTCTTCAGCCAGACCTGGAAGCCCAGCCTGCCGCGCTCGGGACGCCCCACGCCCGCCCCGCACTGCGCCACGATCCACTCCACCAGGCGATCCTCCAGGTCGTCATCGTACTTCTTCTCGATCTTGGACTGCACGTCCCTGCTCATCCCATAGCTGGGGCCCTTGTTTGCCATGTTCCCTCGGGGAGCGAGACCTGGGGCGGGGGCAAAGGCTGGGGTGAGCTCGGCCCGTCTGCATGTCCGCAGCGGCTCCGACACCTCCCTCCAGCCCCGCACGCGGGCAGCCAGGCACGAGCGAGGCAGGGCAGCGCACAGACCCTTCCTGCCCACACTTGCCCCGGGGCCTGAGGCGCTGTCTGCGGAAGCCACTGTCCAGCTTACGCTGCCTCCTGCCCCCGCGGCCTCTCCGGGCACTGCCGGAGCTGTGCTCCAGCCTAGGAGGCAGCAGCAGGGCGTGGGAACAGGCCACAGGCTAGCCCGGGGAGCATCTGTCCAGTGGCGCCGTCCCCCCGTTGCACCAGCAGCCCCTGGATTTTGGCGACCACCTGCATCCTCACGGGCAGTGGCAGCCTGAGCCCCATGGGCACTCACAGCTGGCATGGGAGCCCCTGTCCCCGTGCCCACCAGGCACCCCTAGGC
>JAGPOW010003687.1:602848-622097 GCA_030014935.1 Caiman crocodilus
GTGGACAGTGGCTTCTCGTGCCCCACGAGAGCCAGGGTCCAAGCTGGCCCCAGCTCAGGCCGCACTCCCCAGGGGTGTGGTGCCCGGCCCTCTCCCCAGATGGGCACGGAGGCAGCACATGGGCCAGGTCAGTCCCTCCGGGGCCCCGTGCCACAGGCATGGCTGGGCCCCGAGAGCACGTAGCAGTCACAAGAGGCCCGTGAGCTGCACCGGGCAAGTGGGGCCCGCGCGAGGCCCCGGTCTAGACAGGGCATGGGCGGAGATGGGCATGTGCCAGTGCAGCCGTAGCTCTGCTGGCTTGCTGTCCAGTGCAGGAGCAGCCCCAGGAGCGCAGCGTCCCGGAGCCGGGCCCTGAAGTCTCTCTCTGCCTTGAGCAAACGGAGCCATTTCAGCTCTGTGTCCAATGCAGCTGCCGCTCCCCGACATGTCTGGCATGTCTCTGGGCTCGGAGCCACCCTGCCCTCGGGCCCCCCGGCCTGCCCCGCTACCACTGCTCATTGCACATCGCCCGGCAGCCACCGCCGCTCCAGCAACATGCGCACGCTGGCACCGTGCCACCCTGGCAGGCAGGCGTGTGGCCTCAGGAGGGGCAGCATCCCTGCACCACGGAGGGTGGAGCTGCCTCCTTCCTCCCACCTGCACTCCCCGGGGCACCGCTTGGCACTGCAGCCACCGACCTGCACCCCTGCAGGAGCCTGGCGAGGAGGGAGGCTGTGCGGAGCCAGGAAGCCCCTAAGCATCGCCAGCTTGCAACCCCGTTGCCTTCCCGTCTAGTGCCAGAACACGGCTCCGCATGGAGGGGCCGGACCCTGAAGGCAGCCCTACCCCTGCCTGCCCACTAACCCAGGGCGCAGGCTGAGAGCTAGCACTGAACCAGGAGGGACTGCAAAGCCCCTTGTGCCACCCCAGGCCAACCCTGCCACGCAGCATCGCTGGCAGCCTGGTCCCCGAGGACAGGACGGAGCCTGGACCAGACGGCTGCAGGCGGGGAGACAAGCGTCTGGCTGGCCTGCATCCCCCTGCAGCCCGGCCTGGCCTGGCCTCTGGCCGCCCTCCCCGGCACACTTACGAGGAGCTGCTGGGCTGCGCGGACGGACGGACGGCCCTCCCCTCCAGGAGCAAGCCAGTGGCTCGAGCCCAGGCACCATATTTGGGGAAAGACTCCAAAAGACAGTGACTAAGGAGCATTCCCCGCATGCCTGAGACCCGGCCGGGGTGTGCGGGGCAGGGGCGAAGCCAGGCCCTGGCTCTGAGGAAGTGACTCCTTTTATAGACAGGAGTGCGGAGGAAAACCTGACTTCATGGCTGGTTTTCCCCTGCGCTCATGCTCCCTCCCCAGGGCGGCGGGGCGGGGTGGGGTGGGGTGGGGTGGCCGGCAAGGCTGGGCCGGGGGCAGGCTCGCAAGTGCCCCCGTCCCGTCTGTGGGCGAAGCCTCCGGGGGAGGCCGGCCGGCCCCGGCGGGTCCCTGCTGCCCGGGCACCCGGGCTCCCCCAAGCAGCCTCTGCTCTGGGGGCAGGTTTTCCTCTGCGAGCCCTGCCCAGGCCCCGCGCGGTGATAGGAAATCAGCTCCTCCCAAAACAAGGAGTCGGGATGGGGAAGCTAGAGGGACCAGAGCTGCTTTTGGGGGTGGCTGCCCTGCCCGGGGCATCCCAGCGCTGCGCAGCGGCTCTGATCCCTGCGGAGTCACGCCGGGAGCGACGGGGCCACGTGCACGCCGGGCTGGACAGGGTCGGATGGCCAACAGCACTGCGGGGGGGCAGGGCAAGGGCCGGAGAGGCCCAGGGCACGGACCCCAGGGCTGTGGGTGTCGGGCCAGCACCTCGTCCCCCGCTGGCCAGGGAGGAAGGGGAGGGATCTGGCCCAGCCTGGTGGGCACAAAGGTGCTGACCCTTGTGCCCATTGCTGGCACCAGGGCAAAGCTCTGGTAAGCGCTGGCTTCAGTGGGCCCCGCGTGCGCACCGGCGCGCAGGGGCTGCCCATAGCGGTTGAGCTGGCAGCAAGGTGCCAGGTCCGGTCAGAGGCCCGGGTGAGGGCTGGTCTCAGGCCCCCTGCATGGCTCGGGGGTGTCCCAGGTACGGCCACCCTGGCACCAGGCCCGCAGGGACCTGCCAGGGGCGAGTGCCCCCCTTCGGGCTGCCGCGCTGGGACGCCGGGGGCCGAGCCAGCGCAGCACAACGGGGCGCAGGCCCCACACCTCAGTCCCCCCCACCCTGTGCTCACGGGTTCGGAGGCTGCCGCCCCTCGCTGGTGGGCAGAGCCCGGGCTTGGCCCTGGGGTAAGGACACCCTCCGCCCGCGCCAGCTGCCCCGTGCCGATGGACGTGGCAGGTCCGGGCTGCCGTCTGCCCCATCCCTCCTGCGCCACATGCAGCACGGGCCCGATTCTGCCTGGACGCAGTAAATGGGGTGCTGGGGCAGTGTGGTGGCTCCCGCCGGCCCTGGGACGGGAGGCTGGAGAGACGCAGAAGGAAGGGCAGCGAACGCACGTGGAGTGAGGCTGACACCCAGTGGTGAGCGTCTGCCCCCGGCACAGCTCGGTGCCTGGATCCCCGGCTGGAGCCCTGGGGAACGGCCGCGCTGCCCGGTGCGCCCCACGGCGCACCCCATACCCACCCCCCGGCATCTGGGTCCTCAGGGCTGAACGGGCACCGGGGTCGAACCCCTGGGCTGGGGGATGTGGGTAGAGCTGTGCTGGGAGGGGTGGGCTGGATGTTGCAGGCCAGGAGACCCGACTCCCCGTCCCCCGTCCTGGAGGCAGTTCCAGCTGGGCAGAAGCCTGACGCTAAAAGGAGGATCCGGGGAGTTGACACCCAGGGAGGGCCTGGAGCCTGCTCTAAAGAAATCCCTTTGCAAGCCGCTGGCGGAGGAGGGAGGTGCTACCAGCCTGGCCGTTTGAGGGGCCGAGGCCAAGCTGCACCCTGCGGCCCCCAGGCCTGTTCCTGAGCGACTGGAGAGAGACGCCTTGCCGATGTGACGACCAGCCTGGGCAGCAAAGCAAAGGGAGCGTCAGCGTGTCCAGCTAAACCGGTCGTGGGATGCGAGTAGACAGAGCCGATGTAAGGAGACATTATGGCTCCACATTGGACGACCACGTATTAAATAATCCACATATAGCATGGCATAGCTTTGTCTTCAAATACAAGTAGCAGGGATTGATGTAAATGTCTGTATTCAATGCTGTTTTGCTATAACAGATTCTTGGACGAGTTGTAAAAACAGATCAGCTCTGTCAGAGAAGGCCCCAAATGAAGGTAAAGAAGAGACAGGCCAGCGCTGAACTGGACTGCAAAGGAAAGGAGACAAAAAGCCCTCCTTTTTACTTTCCCAAGGACGCACGTTCCAGCTAAATAACACCTTCCCTGTCCACAAAAGATCTGGCTCAGTCCAAGCCCCAAAGTTTCAGTGAAACAAAGATTTAATTAAACCAAGCGGAGAACATTTATTAGAATATTGAGACTACAGTCACAAAAAATGGGGGTTGAAGGGAGCTCAGGGGGTCGCATCCAGTCCAACCCCCTGCTCCAAGCAGGACCAGCCCCAACTCAGCATCCCAGCCAGGGCTTGGTCTACCCGGGTCTTCAACGCCTCCAAGGATGGAGACTGCACCGCCGCTCTGGGTGACCTGTTCCAGTTCTACCTAATATGCAAGTTAAACTTCCCTTGCTGCAACCTGAGCCCATTGCTCCTGGTCCTGTCCTCTGCCCCCACCGAGATTAGCCCGGCTCCGTCCTCTTTGCAGCCCCCGGCAGGGAGGTGACGGCTGCTATTCAATCCCCCTCGGTCTTCTCTTCTGCAGACTCCATCGGCCCAGGTCCCTCCGCCTCTCCTCACCGGTCGCGTGCCGCAGCCCCCAACCATTTTCGTTGCCCCCACTGGGCTCTCTCTAACTTGTCCCCAGCCTTTCGGCAGTGGGGAGCCCTTCTGTAAATGAGGGGTGCGGGCTGGAGGGAAACTTGGAGAAGACGCTGCCAGCCTGCGTGCCGGCTTCCCCCGGGCTCCCCAGTGGTACGGGTCCGTGTTGCCCGTGCTGGGCTGTCACGCGCGGCCGATGGACTTTGGGACAACCGCTTGTGTTTGTGTTCGGAGGTGCAGGCAGCTGAAGGCCGGGCTCTAGACCTGTTTGCTGCCTCGTTTCTCAGTAGCCAAGCTGCACGTCCCCCGCAAGCCAGGTAACGAAAGACCACGGCGAGCAGCCGGCACGGATTGACCCACAACAGCCAGAGCCAAGCAGGCTGGACGGAGTAATGGCTTGCGTGGGCAGAGGGAAGGCTGTGGAAGTCGTGGGTCTGGACTTCAGCAAGGCTTTGGACAAAGCCCCAAGTGACCTTTTCAAAAGCAGAGGCAGAAACGTGGGCTGGGTAAAGGTACCGTAAGGTGGACAAACAAGTGGCTGGATAACTGCAAGCAAGGGGCACGTCAAGGAGAAAAGGATCCGCGTGGGAATGGCAGAGGGCTTTGAGTGGCGTCCCAGAGAGCCCGGCGCTGCTCTCGGGGTTTTTGAGGGATTTGCAGGCTGGCATAGAAACCCCCCGGAGCAAGGCTGCAAATGACACAGCGCTGGGATTTTCTAGGCTTTGCTGGTTGCCACGTGGGGTTGGGAAGGGATTTTTTCCCTCTCGTGCTGCTACACGTGTCGGGGTGCTTTCGCCTGGTGGGTGCAGCCAGGGCAGGGATTTCGCCCGGCCGCACCGGTGCTCCTGCCTAGAGGGCTTGTCCCTCTGCTAGATCAGCCCGGTGCCACATTTGGGGTCAGGAAGGGATTTGACCCCAGCCAGATTGCTTCAGACAGACAGGGGGATTTTGCCTTCCTCTGTAGCAGGGGGCACAGGCTCTACCCAGTGTCTCTCAAGTGTATTTTAGCAACCTTTGGCAGCAGCAGGATGCTGGGCACCGTGGGTTTCCTGCTTCCCCCATTCCCGGTTTGGCTGCAGTGTCTGTGCTGTGTCGGGGGTAACTGTTGTTTTGCTACGCGGTCGGACAGTGGGTTTGCCTGGGCTGGTTCAGACAGGACTGATCCTGCCTGGGGCAGGGCTCGGGCCGGATGTGAGCTCCTTGCCAGCCCCACGGCTCTCGGATGCTACGATTCAAAGCTCACAGCTAAATAAAATATCCCCCAACGTGAGCAGCCCTGCCGTGGGGCACAGGTGTACGTGGCACGTTCTGCACGCAGGCCAGCCCCATCCTGGCCCCTGCCGCAGGGCTCGGGCTCCGTGGGCCAGGCACAGAGCAGAGCCCAGCGCAGTCCCTCCCTTGCACGTGGCACGAGCGTGTGCGGAGCAGGGCAGCCACGGCCCTGGGCTCCCCGCAGAGAGCCAGCCTCTCTGGACACGGGCCCTCCTGCCTACAGCCTCGCAGCCCACTGCTGCTTCGAGCAGGGCACCCCTCGCGGCCTGATGCAGCACCTCCCGCCCCACGATCCTCAGGGGTGCCGCAGCACCGCGGTCCCTCGAGAGCTTTCAGGGGTGCCACGAGCACCAGGCCACGTTAGCGCCGCTTGGTGTGCAGGCATGGTTTGCAAGAGGAACCCAGAGATTGCAGAGAAATCCAGGCCTGTGGTCTGCGCGCTCTTGGCAACAGGCAAACGGCTCTATTATTTTTCCGTAGTCAAAAAAAATTATTTTTTTTTGTTAATGAAAATGAAGGGGTGGCATTTTCCGAGGGGCTGCGAATATCTGGAATGCTGCAAGCAGTCCAGATGGAAAGGCTGAGACGCACCGGCTAGACCCCGCTATCCTGGGCACATTTCAGCTGGGGCAGCCCCACAGCCCACCTCCCTGCACCTCTGCCCACATCCTGCCCCACTTCCAAAGCCACGGGGCAGAGCTGCTGCAGGCATTTTCCAAGGGGCTGTGCTGCTCTGGGACAGCATGTGTCTGCAGGGCACGTTGGGGTCCTCCAGGACCCTGCCTGTGCCCCTGGGCAAGACAGCAGCAGCCTGTGCTCATGTATCTGGAATCTATACCTGCACCCGTGCCTTGCACCTGCCTCCATGCCCTGCATCTGTGCCCTGCATTGATGCCCAGAGCTTCCCCTACCCACCCCTTTGCCAGCTGAGATACGATGCTCTGCCTTCCCTACTCTAGAACCAGAAATCAGCTATGTGGCTGCGCCTTCGCTACCCGGTTTTCCAGCAACATCTCCAGCGGCTCTGGGAAGGCGAGAGCTTGTGGGTGGGTTTTTATAAGGGCTGCACCTGGGTGCCTGGGGCTGGGGCGGTGCCACGGGAGCAGCTACTTGGAGCTAATTGAGGCCCGTGGTGCTGGGAGCCAGTGGGTGGAGGCGGGGAGCAGGTGTGAGGGAGATGAGGGCAATTAAACAATAAGGTGCCCTTTGCCCTTTCCCTCCTCTTCCCCTCCAGGGCCTGTGGCAGCACTAGCCTAGCACGGGGGACAGGGCTGGGGTTGCTCTGCTAGTGCTCGGAGGCTGCCGGATCCCCCTCCCGCCTGCGCTCCGGGCATCGGGGCTTGGGCGTGCACAGGGCGGCCTGGACCCTGCGGGCACCTCTGTGCCGGGCAGCGGCCTGGCTGAAGCGAGCAGTCACCCCACACGTGCTCTCGCCAGGGGTACAGCAGGCGCCGCGGGGGTCCTTGCTGCCGCCCCACACCTGCCCTGGGCCGAGGGTGGGGGCTGCAGCGGTGCAGAGGCAGGCAGGCAGCAGGCGCCTCGTGCCCCAGACTCGAGGGAGCTGCCGTGCCAGGCTCCGCTCCTGGCATCCGGTCAGGGCAGCAGCAGTCACCCCGCTCAGGCCTGGCCGGACGCCCTGAGCCCCAAGCCGCCGCGAATGGGGCCTGGGACGTGGGCTTCTTCTTCAGCCCCTGGGCAGGGCCCAAGGTCAGGCAACAGAGCAGGCTCTTGCAAGGGGGAGCTGAGCCTGGGGGCGCCCAGCGGCCTGCGCCAGGGCTGGTGCTGTGCGTGTGGGGATGGACAGGTGCCCTCCAAATGCTGGGGCAGAGCTCCTTGCAGAGCAGGAGATGCCTCTGCCCTGCAGAACCAGGGCCCGGAGCCTCGACAGACCCCGGCGGGGCTGGTGCCATGGACAGGGGAGGGGGCCTGGCTGCCCAAGCCCTCCATGGGGAACAAGAGGCAGCAGACAAGTGGGTAAAGTGCAGATCAACACAGCGTTTAATGCTTGTCCTCCACTAGCTAACTGTCCGCAGAAAGCCCACAGCGGCGTGGTCCGGGGACAGCAGCATGGGGAGCACAAACCCTGAGCCCCGCACTCCCTGGCCTGTGCAGTCTGGGGTCGGGAGCCCCAGGTGCCTGTCTGCACCCCCTGGCAGCATGGAGGAGGGGGCTTCACCGTGACCCCCCCCCCCGCCGGGGCAGCACCGCCGAGCCGGGCGCAAGGAGCCCTGGATCGGATTCAGATTTGAAGCTTGCAACAAAACCCCCCCTGCGGAGAGGCACCGGGTCGGACCCTGCCATGTAAACGCCCCCCGCCCGGGCGGGTGGGAGGCAGCGGGGGCAGCGGCACGGACGCCCGCCTCGCCCCACACGCGTCAGCAGGGACCGAAGGCGCCATGCAGTCCTGGGCGGCGGGGGCGTGGTGCGGGACACACGCCCCAGAGATAGGCACTGAAAGTCATGCACCATGTGCTTCTTCAACCGGACGGGCTGTGGCAGTACCCAGGGGCAGGGGGGCAAAGGAGTGTTGTTGGCACGTGGGCTGGCTGCCCCGGCGTGGCACGCGTCCATCGGGAAAGGCCACGCTGCCGCGGGGGCGATAGCAGCAACAGCAGCACCTTGGCAAGTCGCGTGCCTGGGAGCACGGCTAGCCCAGCCCCAGAGCCACGAAGCGGGGAACGAATACTGGCCCACCGAGTGCCGTGAACAGGGACGAGGGAGGGGGCCATGCCTGGCCTTGTGCTGTCTCTGTGGCTCGTCGGCCTGACTTGAGGCCATCCGCTCAGCTCTGCCGGGGCACGGGGGCCGGCAGGCAGGACCCGCGTGTGCAGAGGTGGGACTGTGCCCGGGTTTGGGGAGGGTGAGCTCTGCCCTCGGATGCAGGAGCTGCAGAGGTCACAGCGGGTTTCCCTCCTGGGCAGACAAGTCCGGGGCACCGCCGCAGACCGGGAGATGCTGCTCCCCCCTCCGCCGTGGAGCCCGGCTGTGCGGCTGGGGCCTGCCAGCTGCTGCGCCGAGAACCGGCCACCTCCCGGGTGATGCCACAGGCCCCGCGGCTCCGGTGCGACCCACCCCAAGGGCAAGGGGCAGGTGCCTCCGCAGAGCCCCTCTGGCCCCCGCCTCATCTGCACCTGCCGCGGACCCGGGGCTGGCCCAGGCTGTGGGCAGGATGGAGGGGCGCGCTCTCCAACGCAGCAGGGACGGGCGGCACGGAGCCGCCCCAAAGAGAGTCCCCGAGCCGAGGGCGGCGGCGCAGCCTCCCCGCCAACCGCAGCTGTGGTGGGAGCCCTGCCCAGGAGGTGCTGGACGTGCCAGGGCCTGCGGCCAGGAGCCTAGAAGACGTAGATTTTGTCGCGCTGGACGCAGTCGAGGTCATCATCCAGGGTCAGCAACACCTGCACGGGGATGGCAGCGCTCAGGCAGGGCCGGTGTGGGGTCAGTACCCGCAGAGCCCTGGTCAGAGCCTGGCCCCGGGGCGAGTGAGGCAGCAGGGACGCTCTCCGTCCCACCCCACCCTGCCGGAGCGGTGCTGCGCACCCACCAGGAAGGAGCCGAACATGGCGATGGAGGAGAGGAAGTGCCAGATGTCGTGGTCGTCGAAGAAGTCCAGCAGGATGCAGTCCCTGTTGTGCTCCCGCGACTCCGCCGGGGTCTGCTGCAGGGGGCACAGGCAGAGCCGGCCGGTCATCCCTGCCCGCCACCGCGACGGCCGTCCCGGCCTGGGGAGCCCCGCCGCACCCCGCTTACCTGCCAGGTGCTGAGACCCTGGAAGAAGAAGAAGAGGGCGAAGCCCCAGACCACGGAGGTGCAGACGATGCAGAGCAGTGGGATGAACTTGATGCGTTCCCCGCTCCGGAGCTGGGGGGAGATGGCACTGAGCGGGTCGGTGCCCGGCTCAGGGACCTTCCCCGCACGCACGGGGAAGAAGCGGGGGCTCTGGGAAGGCCACAGCCACGCAGCCCCCAGGGCAGGGGGCTCCCTCCCCCCTGACTGCATGGTTGGAGGGCAAGAGGGGTGCAGGGGCCCTGGCTGCAGCAGCTGCAAGCAGGGACTGGTGGTCCTTGGTCCAGGCTCTCAGCAGAGCTCGCCTGGGGCTTGGCTAGTATCATCCTATCGCCCACCCTGGGCCCCAGCTGCCCTCAGCACCGGGGGGCTCCAGTGGGTCTGGACAGCCCAGCTGTGGGGTGCCAGGGCAAGGGCAGGGTCCTGCCCGCACCTTCATGATGATGTAGAAGGCGAAGTAGAGCAGCAGGTTGCAGATGCCGATGGCCAGCAGGTAGGAGGCAAAGTCGTTGGGGCGGATGATGAGGCCGTAGGCAGCGCTGCGGGCAAGACGGGGTCAGGCAGGTCTGGGCAGTGCCCGCCTGGGGGGCAGCACCACCCCTGCCCCCAGCCTCCCGCTGCAGCCACCGCCGCAGCTTGGGAGACCAGCCTGGGCCCGGGCCCGCAGCAGAGGAGCACGCGGCTCTGGCCTGGGGGAGCAGTTTTCCCGGTGCCCACCCCCGCAGCGAGCTCCGCACCGGCCCTTCCCTCCCTCCACCCAGCGCTGTGGACTTACAGGGACCAGTTGATGATGTTGCCCATGACCAGCAGCACCATCCGATCCTGCGGACAGACGGATGGACAGATGGGAAGGCCTGCAGCAGGGCTCGGGCACTCGGTTCCCGTGGCCCCGAGCCCTGGGGGGCCTCTGGCACGTCCCAGACACGAAGCAGGGAGCAGCAATGAAGGCGTCAACGTGCCAGCTCCGGAGCTCAGAGCCAAGGCCCCGGCTCCAGCACAAACCCAGCCCAGAACCGTGTCGGCTCGGGGTGCAGGGACTGGCGGGGCAGGGGTGCGGGTGTGAGCAGCCATCCGCCCCAGCTGCCCAGCTCGGAGCACGAGGCCCCAAGACAGCAGATCCGTGGGGCGGGCAGGCTCAGGGCTGGCTCTGGGGGCACGGCCCATCCGCTCGGTGGATGTGCCGTGGAGAGCAGCAAGGCGAAGGCTGGGCGCTGGCACTCACCACGTACATGGGCCCACTGCACTGGCGGATGCAATCTGTGTACATCACGTGCACGATCCTGCGTGGGATCCCCGAGTCTGCAGAGAGAGCCAGCATGGGTGCGAGCAGAGCTGGTGCCCTGGGCGAGGGGAGGGAGGTGGAGCCGATGCCCCAAGGAGGGGGCCAGGGAGAACAGCGCTCCCAACCCTTCCCTTGCAATACACCCCAGTGCCTGGGCCCAGACCCCCTGTCCCAGGGGCCAGACAGGGCCACACATGAGGCCTCACATGAGGTCAGCTAAAGGCTCTGCCGGTGATGTGTGTGGCTGGAGGTGCCGGTGAGCACAGCCAGGGACACCGGGAGGTCACCAGGACCCAGCTGGACGTCTGGGCCATCCTGATGCCAGCCCTCCCTCCCTGCCCAGCCCCAGCAGGACCCTCACCCAGCTTCCAGCGGCCCATGTAGTACAGCTGCGTGCTCAGCAGCAGGGTGGCAAAGATGTGGATGACGGAGAAGACGATCCAGAACACCGTGTTCCCTCGGCCAAAGACCTGCCGGCAGGAGGGCGATGAGCACACCTGGACAGAGCCTGGTGCCCACGCCTAGAGAAGCCGTTGGCCCTGGCACCAGGTTTCCCAAGGTCCGATGCTTTGGAGGGGACCACGTGGAGTCCAAAGCCCACCCCGAGCCCCGCTGGCTCCCCGGACTACGCAGAGCTTGGTCCCTTGGTGACAGGGCCCGTGGGTTTTGCACCACACCAGCAGGACCAAGGTGCAGCACGCGGGAGCTGAAGTGACATCGGGCAGCGCCTCCATCCCCATCCCCAAGGATGCTGCTAGTGGGACCAGGGTCCTGCCACGTGCTCGCAGGGGCTTGCGAGGCCCCGGCTCCCACGGGGACAGACGAGCCCGGCACTCACCACCCCGACGACGGAGAAGAAGATGACGATGGCCAGGCAGGCGTAGGCGCTGTAGGCGCTGGCATTGATGTCGGGATGGCGCTTCTGGTACAGCTTCAGCATGCAGAGCCCCGCAATCATGTACATGAAGGAGGTGTCTGCAACGGGAGGGGTTGGCTGAGCCGCGCCAAGGCCGGTCACCGCCAGCCCTGGGACAGGGAGGGAGCTGGGCAGGGGGTTGGGGATGCCACACTCCTGTGGCGAGGGAAGGACGGCACGTTCAGGCAGACAGACAGATGGACAGGGCCCAGCAGGTCCCTGCCAGGCATGCTCAGGGGCTCAGCCATCCTCAGGTCGCAGCACCCCGACTGGCTGGCACCCCGGGCAAGCCCTCCCCTGGCTCCCCCCGTCCCAAGCCCTGGGGTCTGGTCCTGCGAACGCCGCAGGGGCGTCTCTCACCAGGGCATTAGTGTCGCTGCGCATCAACGCCCGGTTGTAATGGATCTCCCGCTGCAGGATAATGAGCAGGAAGAGCAGGCCCAGCAGGATGTAGCCCAGGTTGCTCAGGATGTTGTTGAAGGCGCTGGCGGGGAGCAGGCCCATCTGCGTCAGTGCCCCAGCACCCGCAGCACAGACCCCTCCGCCCCCAGATCACAGCTGCCCGGGGGGGCTGGGGCTGGACCCACCCATCCCCTGCCGGTGCTGCCGCCCTGCGCCCAGGCCTCGCTGCCTCCCAGGCACACCCTCCCCTCTGCTGTCCTGCAGCTCCAGCTGCTGCTGTGGGGCCGTGCTGCCCCGTAGCCCTCAGCCAGCTGTGTCCAGCTGCAGCAGGGAGCCTGGCGGGTGCTGTGGCCGGGGTCCATGCCTGTGGGGCACGGCGCTGGCTCACTGCCGGCTCCTACCTGAGGTTGCCCAGCGGGTGGGCGCAGAGGAAGTTGTAGTAGCAAATGTCCTGATTGCCCGTAACGTTCACCACCTGGACCCGGGAGCAGAGAGAGCATGGGGGGATGAGCAGGGGGCAGAGGACCTGGGGGCTCTGTCTGGGGACTGTGGAAGGGGATGGTTCCCTCGTGGGTCCATGGATTGGCAGCTGGTGGAGCGGGGAGCCTGGGCTGCAGGTTCGCACAGCCCCTGGCAGCACCGGGCAGGCAGAACCCAGCACCAGCCTAGTCCTCTGACGAGGCTGCAGGGCAGGACTCGGGGCGTGGGCATCCCCCAGGCGCCGGCCGGGCGGTGCAGAGCGAGGCCGGGGCTGCACGTACCGTCTGGTAGGTGATGACCAGCTGAATGACCGGGAGGGCGTAGAACACGGCGATGGTGGCGATGTTCCTGCGAGAGGCACCGTGAGCTGGGCGGGCGCGGGCGGCACCTCCAGCCCAGTCCCTTCCCCACACGCGGGGCTGGGGCAATGCAGCGCGGTGCCTGCGCTGCAGCGGAGCCAACACCCGGGGCAGCCAGCTCGGGCCTCAGGCCGACCTCCAGCCACCGCGGGGCTGGGCAGGGCTCTGAGTGCGAGGGCAAACGGGAGGTGCCCCCTGCACCTCTACACTCTTCCCCAGCTCACCAGAAGTAGATCTGGTACTTCTTCCGCAGCACGCGCTTGTCCTTTCGGGCCAGGTCGGCCACGGACAGGTATTTCTGTGGGGAGAGATGGGTCAGCGGGGCCGGCACGGAGAATGCAGGGGTGGGTAGGACAGGGCACCCCAGGGTCAGGCAGGCACCCAGGGCAGAGCCCATCTGCCAGCAGCCTCAGGGCGCAGGCAGGAGGGCACCCCCAAGCCCTGGGCTGGCCGGCACCCGTTGTTCCCTAGCACTGCCCCAGAGCCATGGCCACCGTCCCCACCCCACGCCACCCCCTGCCCGCAGCACTGCCCTGCCCCGCAGACCTTAGTGCGGATGACGTTCTTGTCGGAGTCGATGTCGGCCAGCGTGTCGTAGTCGTCCTCCTCCACGGAGCTGAGCGAGTCCAAGCGGGGCCGGCTGGCCACGTTCTCCAGCGACCGCTCTGCATGGCGACAGGGGCGCAGCGTCACCCGGGGCCACGGTGCCGCAGCCCCCGTGGCACAGCCCAAATCAACTGGATCGAGCCAATCATGGCGCCGAACGTGCCCCTGCTCATTCGGGGGCCACAGCTCAGTGCAAAGGGACCCGCGGGCACCGGGGACGGCTGCTCTGCCCCGGGCGAGAGAATCGCCCCAGCACCGGGGGCAGCTCGCTGGGGTCCTTCTCGCCCCTCGCGCCGGGAATCGCCAGTGCACTGAGCTGAACGTGCATGCCAGGGCAATCGAAGCCCCAGCGGGGCATTCCCTGCTGATTGGGGGTCATTTTGGTCCGGGTGCGAGACGTCACCCCTGGCAGGTCCCAGCCAGGACGTGGGCGCTCGGTGGGCATCATGCAGGTGCCTCACGCTTTCTGAGGGGCGGCTCGATGGCGTGCCAGGGCCAAAACCAAGAGCACACGCAGCTGCCTGCTGAAGGGAGCAGTGCCACGGCCCCCAACCCCATGCAGGGAGCGCTGCCCGGCGCACACCTGGCGCCAGGCTCGGGGTGAATTCCCCGCTCTGGGAGCAGGCGCCGGCCGTCGTCACCAGGAGCCATTGCACTCCCTGCCCCCGGGGAGCACGCACCGGGAAGCCGGGCCCCTCAGAAAGCGCGGGGTGGGGACGGGGGTCCTGCAGGCTTCACGCTACCAGCTCAGACCCAGGAAGGTGCCGAGGGGCAGAGGGAGAGCCCCTGGGGTGTCCCTGCCCTTCCCCGTGCTCCCAGAGGCCTGAGCTGCCAAAAGGGGCCGACGCAGCGGGGCCGGGGAGCACCACTGGGCCTGGGCCTGCCTGGCACCGTGAAGCCGGGCAGCGCGGCGGGGGCATCGATCGGGGCTCCCTAGAGCCTGCTCTGCTTAGCCTCAGCATCTACCCATCGCAATGGCCAGGTGCCTCGTCTGGCTGGAGGAGACGCGTCGCTTGAACGGGTCCTGTCCTTCGAAGGAAAGCGAGAGTTACCAGGATGGGATTGGGACGCGCTGGCCCAGCCTCGCCTTGCAGAGGGCAGCGGGGCTCGGAGGGCGCAGGGGGCTGGTGTGAGACCGGGGCGATGGGTGGGTCTGAGTGCAGATGAAACCCCGGGGCCAAGTCCTTTAAGCAAAGCCGGGCAGGTCCCGCTCGGGGCTGCTGAACACGGGCAGGATGCTCCAGGCAGGCCAAGCCCCGCTCTGCCCGGTGCCATCAGAGGGGCTCGGGTCGGCTGGCAGAGCTGGTCCCTCCCCAGCCTGGCCGGGCACGGGCTGCGACTCACCTGCGTACGCGTAGGAGACCTCCGTGGAGCCCATGCTGTCCGTGATGCCCTCGGTGCTCAGGGTGGAGCCGTTCTCTGGAAGGAGGCAGAATCGGGGGGTCAAGGCCCAGCCAGGAGTGGGCTCCTGGCAAGCAGAGGGAAGGGGCAGGCGCCCGCAGGGCAGGGGTAGAAGGA
This sequence comes from Caiman crocodilus, assembly GCA_030014935.1. Taxonomy (NCBI): domain Eukaryota; kingdom Metazoa; phylum Chordata; order Crocodylia; family Alligatoridae; genus Caiman; species Caiman crocodilus. The sequence continues at coordinate 617,318 of JAGPOW010003687.1, forward strand.
CCAGACTGCCGCAGCCGGAGTCCCTGCCTCTGCCAGGCACTGTCTGAGGGACAGGGAGGAAGGAGGCGCCGGGCGCAGCGGGGTCAGGGACGGACCCGACCCGTGTCACTGGAGCCCCACGGCCCAAGGCAGCCGCCAGCAAGCAGGGGCTGGTGCCACCCATGCCAAGCGAGCGACCTGAGCTCCCCAGGCCCGCTCCTGCTGTGGATCAGCCCCAGGGGCTCGGAGCCAGTACTCACCGAAGGAGCCGTAGCCGTAGCCGTCGTAGGGACACCCGAGGAGAGAGCCGGGGGTGGCACGGGCATGGCCTGCAAGGCAGAGCACAACCCCAGGTCAGCAGCTGACGGCCCGTGCATTGCCAGCGTGCGCACGCATGCACCCCGGGGCGCAGGGGCCGGAGGGTTTCTGAGTGAGTGAGGCTGGGGCAGCTCTGTGGGGGACAGGACCCGGGCAAAGCCAAGCAGGAGGAGCCTGCGTAGCCCCGGACTGGACCCTGGGTCCTGCCCTGCCTACCCGGGACCGCCACCTGCACAGGGTCACGCTGGGCAGACGCGCCCCCGCACCGGAAGGGTTCAACGGTCTGCGAGGAGTTTGCAGCCCGGAGCTCCGGACTTACCCAGTAAAGATGCTGGGAGGGGAAATTCCCCCAAGAGAGACACAGGCACAGAGACAGAGACAGAGAGACAGACCGACAGACAGACACAGGCAGTCAGTGACCCTGCCGCTTCCCCAGCCGGAGTCCCCGAACCGCACGGCCCCGGCGCAGCAGTCCGGCCCATCCCCAGGCATGCACACAGGACCGGGGCTCTGCACCGGAGAGCGGGGGCCGACTCAGAGCCAGCTGAGCAGCGAGCCGCGCTGGAGCCCCTCGTGGGGGAAAGGTCCCGACCACGGGGAAGCTGTCACGGGGCGGGGGAGCGATTCCCACCAATGCAGACCGGGGCCCGGGGGCCTGCGTGTCCAGAGAGCAGAGGGAAAGCTCCAGGCAGACGACAAGGCAAAGGCTCCCCCACGCTGCCCTCCCCGGGTCGCACCCGCAGCTCCGGCCGCTCCCCTACCCGTGTCGGTGCTGGGCGAGCCCAGGGCAGCCAGGAGCCCTTTCTTCTTCTGCTGTCTGCAAGACAGAGGAGACCTTAGCCAGCAGGGCTAGGGCATCTCTCAGCTTCCCCAGCCCCAGCTCTGCGCCCTGCCATGGATGGAGGCTGCCCAGGGAGGTCCCACGCCAGCAAGAGTGACCTGCTCACAGGGCCCGTGTGGAGACAGCCATGCCAGGCTCTCATGGAGGGAGGGACCGTGGTGCTGGCTGGGTATTAATGTATTCATGCCGACCAGCCCGGTGCCCAGGTAGCCATCGGAGAGGCTCTGGTTCACTGGCTGCCGTCAGGCCCGAGCTCGTGGAGGCAGGAGGGCGATTCCCAGCTTGGTGGACAATCGCCACGTGCAGCTCCGTGCGCCATGTCCCAGCGTAGGGCCAGGGACTCCAGCTGCCAGGCAGCAGAAATAACGAGGACTTGGGGGTGGGGGCAGCTGCCCAGTGCCTGGCTTTGCAGCCACCGGAGCCGAGCTCGGGGGCATCGTCGCCGCAGCCTGCAGCGGGCTGGGGGGCGGCGCGCGGGCGCTCACCTGCAGCTCTTCCAGCACGCGATGAGCAGCGTCAGCGCGTAGAAGGAGAGGAAGATGCCCAGGCAGAACAGCATGCCGCTAACGTAGGCCTCCGCTGCAGGGACAAGGAGCGGGGAGGGGGCTCAGCCAGGCGCACGGCATCCGCCCCGGGCCCCCGCTCGCTCTGCCCCAGGACCTCTGCACAGACCATGCCCGTGGGCTCCCATCCTACTGTCCAACAAAGGCCCCAGCCCCTGGCCCAGCTACGGCCACCCCACAGAGGGTGGAGACCCCTTTCCCAGCTATGGAAACGGGCACTGCTGCCCCGGCCTCAGCTGCCAGGGCCCGGACGCCTGCCCCAACAGCCGGGGAGCCCAGCCGGTCCCGCAGCGATCCTCCTGCCCCGCGTCGAGCAGCCCGGGCATCGCCGCGGAGGGAACGGCTTCACGCGGAGCAGCCCGACCCCTGCCACCGCCCGCTGCTTACAGGTAATAGCAGGCGACACCACCACCTCCAGCGCCTTCTGCCGATTGCCTTGATCTACGGGTTCGTCTGGAAAACGCAAAAGGCCGGATGTCACCGTGCCGGCACGCTGCTCGAGCGGACCTGGCCCCGCGCCCCAGCCCGCCTCGCCTGTACCTTTGGAGAACGGGTAGTAAGGCAGATTCCCGCCACAGGCCTCGTCCTCCGTCTTCACCACCACCACCACGTAGAAGCTGTTGCTGGGGAAATCCTTCCTCTGCCGCCGCCGCCGCCCCGGGAAGGAGAGAGCAGGGTCACCGGGAGCAGCCGGCGGGGTCCCCGGGAGCGCTCTGGGGCAGCCGACCGGCCTGGGGCTCCGGGCAAGTGGCGTAGGCTGATGCCAGGGTTGCCACGAAAGCAGACCCACGTGCCCCGTGTCATGGACACTGGATGAACCACAGGGGCATGAATGGGGGCAGACAAACCGGATGGCCAGGGCCGTAGGGAAAGGGCCAACGTGCTGGTGCAAGCGAGGTCGTGGGGAGCGCGTCTCTCCGATAACACCTGCAGCCTCTGCTAATTGATGCCACCCGGCACCGGGGCTGGCGGCGTGGCCGGGCTCGCAGGCTGCTGCCAGCAGCGCCGTGCCAGTGGGTGGGACGGCACCCGGCGCTCCCTACCTGCACGGTGATGGCCGCCTTCTTGGTCATGGTCTGGTACATCCCGATGAAGGCCACGTTGTTGTCCAGGTCGTAGACGGGGCACTGCGGGGGCCGCAGGGAGCAGGGTCAGTGGCAGAGAACAGCCGGCGCCTCCGTGGCTGGGCCGAGGGGGGGGCACAAAGAGGGATGCCAGCGCCTGCCCCCCACTACGCACCAGGATGTCCTGGATGGAGATGACGGAGCAGGGGAAGGCCATGGCCGAGGTCACCTTCACAATCACCGAGTCCACCCCCTTCGGGAACACATACTTGAAGTACTGCGCGGGGGAGAAAGGGCCCGTTACTGCCAGGGCGACGCTGCCGCTCCCACCCCTGGCCCTCGCCACTGCACCCGCCTGAGATGCCAGGTCAGAGGCAGAGGCAGGCAAGGGACATGGGGGCCTGGTGCTTGCACAGCCCCTTCCCCCAGCGAGGACACGCGTGCTGAGGGTGCCCAGAGAGCCAGGGCCTGGCCACGCTGCTGCACACGCGCCCCTGACCCCCTGCCGCGGCCCCGGGTGCTGGAAGGGCATTACCTGTGGCTGGGCGGCCGTGGCGTTGAAGCTGAACCGTTCGTCCGTCCTGTGCAGAGAAAGCGTCAGAACGGGAGCGAGCCCCGTCCCGCACGGCCACGACTCTGTGGCCCCCCGACGCCCGCGTCCAGCCGGTGACGGGCAGTGGGGCCGGCCGGCCTGCTCCAGGTCCAGGGCTGGCCGCCGGGGAGGCCGCCAGGGCAAGCGGGACCCTGCGGAGGCCGGGGGCAGAGCACGGCCGGGGGGCATCTCCCTGCCCGTCACCTGAGCACGAAGTTCTCCACGCGGGTGGCCCGTAGCTGGTAGGACGCGTTCCTCGTGGACAGCGTGGACACGTCCACGTAGAAGAACTGTGTCTCCAACTCGGTCTTGGCCTGGGGCTGGCACAGCGTGCGGCTCACGTCCTGGTACATGTACTTCCTCTGGTAGCTGCACAGCGGGGCGTGCAGGCCGGTCACTCGGGGGCACCGGCAGACCCCAGCCACCGCCCAACGGAGCGGCTCCATCACTAACCCCCCAGCACCTCCGGAGCACCGCGCACGGCCCCCTCTGCCACGCGCGGCCCAGCGGGATGCCCAGGGAGAGGACTCGGGGCTGGGCACGAAGCTGCCCCAAGCAGACCCCTTGCGCCAGGCGGAGGAGTCCCCGGGGCCCGCAGCGCCGCGGCGTGGGCCCACCAGCCCAGGGTCGCACCGCACAGGGGTACTTACAGGCCCCGCAGGATCAGCGGCACCTGGAACGACACCACTGCCTCCTTCTGCCTCACCACGAAGAGCACAGGCGTGTCCTTCAGCTCGGACAGCACGTTCACCGACACCCGGATGCCCTCGGTCTGCAGGCAGGGCAAGGGGGACGCTGGCCTGGCTCGTGCCCTCCTTGCGACCAGGCCAGCTCCGCGCCCACCCCAAGCCGCGAAACGCCTTCATGCAGAGCCCCTGCCCGGCGCCGGGGCTTCCCGGGGGACGTGGTGCTGGGAGAGAACGGGGACGTGCCCGCTCTGCACCGCCAGTGACCTTCCAAGGGCCACCGGTGCCCGGCGCAGCCCCGGGGCAGGGCACGGCCAGCACCGCAGCCACCCTAGCCGCTGCCCTGAATTTGCAGCCCCGGAGCCCAGGGCCGCGGGGGCTCCCTCGCCGCTCAGCCCTGCCTGACGAGCCTGAGAAGCGGAGGCCCCGCGAGCCACTTGCTGCTTGCGGGGGGAGCAGAGCAGCCCTGCAGGGAGAGGGTCCCACCAGGCCAGACCCACAGCCCTGGGCGCAGGGCAGGGGTGGGCGCAGCGCCCGCCACGAAGCCAGGGGCTGTGCAAGGTGCTCGGGACCCAGCCCGGCAGCCAAGGCAAGGTCCTGTGACCCCGGCACTCATTCCTGCCATTGGCGGGGGGTCAGACTGGATGGCCTGCTCCAGGCCCCTTCTGACCCTAGGTACTATGAAACTATGACCTGAAGTAACCCGCCTGGCGCCGATCAAGTCACTTTCCTGCAGC
>JAGPOW010003687.1:623054-651747 GCA_030014935.1 Caiman crocodilus
GCTGGCGCTGGGCGCGGGCAGCTTCCAGCATCACCAGGGGCAGCAGCCTTTAAACCCGGCCACATTGAGCAATCTGGACCATTTCCTGCCACACCGGCCAGGCGCCCGGTGGGAGGGGACGCCTCTGACTCAGGCTGGCGCAGGCCAGGCCAGGCCAGGGCGGGTCACAGGTGCCCTGGGGTGCAGCTCCCGGGGGCCTGGGTCACGGGCGTCCCTGGGGCTCAGCTCCCAGGGCCGGCTGGCAGCACGCGGCCCTGGCCAGGCTGGCAGGTGACCCCCTGCCCCAGCCCTCCCCTGCCCGGCCTCGAGCCCCTGGGCCTAGCCCGGCCACAAGCCCAGCCCCGCTGCAGCCCCCTAGGCCCAGCCCAGCTGCAAGCGCCCAGCCCCCCCCCAGGCCCCTGGCCCTGCCCCAGCCCCGGCCCCAGCCCCGGCCCCGGCCCCAGCCCCCCTGGTCCTGGCTGATACTTTGTGTCCGCCGAGTGCAACAAGCCCGGCTGTAAACACTGGGCTGCGGGTGACGTCACCCGGCTGACACACTCTTAAAGGGCCAGGCTGCAGGAGGGTCCTGCAGGGGGACCTGCTGGGGGCGGGGGAGGATGGGGCTTGCCTCTCCCCGTGCAGCCCCTGGCGCTGGGGAAGGGGCCGGGAAGGCGAGCGCTCTGCGGAGCCCGGCGTGGGCTGCATAGCCCCCTCTTCCCAGGGGCTGGAGATATGTGGCGCTGGGCACTGCGGGGGACGAGCTAGTTAGCAGCAGGGGGAGGATTTCCTACAGCCCCCAGCCCCACAGCGGGCACTGGGGCAGGACCGGCTGCAGCCCCCAGCCCCGCTGGTGTCAGCGCCGCGGCGGCCAAGGGGGAGCGTTGGTACCAGGCAGAGGGAATCAGCCTCGCCCCCGCGCGGTGGCTGCAGGGATCCTGCTCAGGCCTCGGTGCTCAGCGCCTGGACCCTCTGCCTAGGCTGCACCGTGGGAGCGGGGCCACCACGGCCTCCTGCCACGGCTCCAGCTGCTGGGGAGTGGGGGCGCTTGCCCGCATGCTGCTGGCCAGGGCGCTGCACGGCCCAGCCTTCGCCTGGCCTCTGCCCTCTGCTGAGCAGGCACTTAGCGCTGGAGAGTCCAGTGGTCCTGGAGCCGTGGGCGTTTCTGAGCATGTCTCCATCCAAGTTTGGGGCCCATTGCTTTGGCAGATGGTGCTGCCTTTTGTGTGGGGCAGGGCTCTGTCTTTACCCCTTCTGCAGCATCGCGCCAGACCTGCTCCTTGAGGTGTCAGGGAGGCCAGCGAATGCAAGTCCAGGCTGCAGTGGCCTTGCCTGAACGGGCTACTGTTGGCCTGCTTTTGTTTTCCCGTTGCAAATCAGCAGAAGATGCATTTGGAAAAGAAGGCATGGCTGGAACCCAGCTGGGAAAAGCGGTTGTGCGGCAGAGCTCCCCAAGTAGGAGGGACCCAGGCAGGCAGCAGCCCCCCGGAAAGCGCCCCTCGCCCTGCCTGGGGAGCGGTGCATTGGCCACACACAGCAAAGCCAGCGCCCGGCTGTCGCCTCCCCAGAGCAGCAGCCCGTCAGGCAACCAGCACCTCTCACCCCAGTGAAGGCCTTGCCCATGCTCAAGGGCCAGATCACGCTCCTCTGTCTCATCGGACCCCGCAGCCACACTCACAGCTCCCCCTCACCCTGTGGCTCCGTGACAGCATTGGTGCTTGGGAGCATTTCTGCAAGGATCCAGTTCCTTGTAAGATACCTCTGCATCTTCCTGCAAGGAGAGATTCTGCTTAGGGCTCATCTCCGCTCGCCAGCAGGCACACGAGGTGTGCTTGCTCTGCCTGGGGCCGAAGGCAAAGCCTGAAGAAGCAGAGAGCACATTTGTCTCATCTCACATCTCAACATGCTCCGTGTGCTGCAGCAGGGACCCAGACTGCCCCTCACATCACCCGGGGAGTACAGGAGCCCAAGGAAAACCCTACCAGGGCCTGAGCTGCAATGCACTCAGATGCAGCAGGTAACTCTCCACATCTGGGCCAGCAGCAGCCACTGTTCTCTCTTAGAGGGAGACCTTACTTCAGCTCATCACTGGTACAACAAGTCATGCCGCTGGCTTGTGCGGGAGGTTTCCAGACAGAAGCAAAGCACCTGCCACATCTTCCTGAGTGCCAACACTTGGTTGTCCCCATGAACTCACACCTCTGCGGAGGACCCGCCCCTGCCAGCGTGCACAACCACAGGGCAGAGTGTGAGCGACGTGGGAACAAACAGCAAGATGGTGGCAGGTGACAGCAGAGCGACGCTAGAGGGCACTCCGGCCTCCCGCCCGTGGGCTGTCGCAGCCAGGGCCCCCGCGGATGGGAGCGCGCCCCCTGCGCGAATGTCAGACAGGAGTGCGAGGGGGATCGGGGAGGCCAGAGGGGACGTTTCTTTGGCCTTTTCACTCCGACCTTGAGTTTTTGCCTGTAGATCGCTGGAAAGCTACCTTTCATTTATTTAGAGCATCTGCTGGCACCCAGGTTCCCAAAACATGGGGCAAGCTCAACAGCTGTCTTGGAGGTGGACCGTTCCCGTAACACTTGATGCTCGTGCTCTTCCGGCCCCTGTGGAAAGGGCCCCTTGCCCTGCTCTCCAGCAGCAGCCGGCCTGGGGAAGCCCTCTGCCCAGCCGAGACCACTACAGTCCAGGGCGGTGACAGCGCAGGGCCTGCCAAGCAGCTGCTCCTCCCCGCCAGCCACGTGGACTTGGGCTTGGGAGCCAGAACCCAAAGAGCTTCTGCTTCGGCTCAGGAGACGAGGGCAACGTCTCCCTCCCTGTTCTGCCAAGACACCCCTCCCACCTGCACAGCACAGGGGTTGGTGATGCCTCAGGGCAGCCGGCTGGCAACCTCCCTTGCCCTTTTTAATATGTTTTAACATCTGTGTGATCATGCTATAGGTTTATATCTAACCCTTCTCCTTGGGCACCTACAGTTCCCTAGGCCGGGCTGAACTATATGCCAACGTGTAGGCTCCGCACGTCTCCTCTGCTGGACAAGTGCAAGACAAAACACCAACGCAGCCATGACTTATGTCTCCAAGGCCTTTCCCTCTGTAGCTGCCAGAGCACAGGCCAGGGCCCTCTGCGCCTCTCAGCGGAGGTGGCAGCACGAAAGGCGAGTCATTGGCGACTCTCTACCGCCGTGTCCCCCATTCCACCGCATGTAAGCAGAAGTCAATATTCGCTCTAGGGCCCGCGCTTATGTTACTCTGCCCACAAACCATCTGAACACAGCCTGGGGCAGAACTAAAACTCAGCACCTGTTTGAAACCCATAAATCAATCATGACTGAGCCAGTGACTAAGAGAACAGAACCAGAGGGATTCAGAGCAGAAGGGGCCAAACGCACGTGACTGCATGCCACAGGGTGAGCACAGCCAGCTTCTACTGATGAAGGTTTTCTCACCCTGCTTCGGCATCCCACGGGCAATAGCAGTTTGCAGCCATTAGCCACTGCCCATTCCCCTGCAATCTGCTGAAGCACCCCATGGGAAGCTGGAGAAAGAGACACACCAGAACGCGGTGGGGTGAAACATTTACATTTATATTGAAATATGCACTAAACAGAGTGAGTTCTACCAGTCAATGCATTTTGCCAAAGCAGAATCAAAACTTCTCCTGGGGAAGGTTCCGTCAGTGCCCCGCGGCGCGGCAGGGCCCCCTGGCCTGATGGTCACCGCAGATCAGGGCTGCACACTGCGAGCTTTCAGCCTTCGAGGTCCCCACCCTGGGCCTGGAGGCCTCTGCCTGCACCTGCGCGCAAGGCCAGGACTCTCTCCTCTCAGCCTTTCCTTTACTGCAATAAATATAAAATTGGCAATGCTCACACACCACAGCACAGGCGCGATTCCAGGCTTCAGCAGACAACTGTAAACCGCAACGAGCTCACTGAGGAAAACAACAGACGTTCAGAAAAGGCTGGTTCTTTCGCAGCCAGCCGGGTACAAGGGAAGAATCGTAATGGCTAAGCACAGGCAGCTCCCACCAGCAGTCTCTAGACTTGCTCCCCGGAGCAGTCACCTACAGCTGAAGCAGCAGACGCTCTACACATCTCACGATCAGGCTCGTTTGGATACAAAAATATTCTGTCCTGACCCTCCCCACAGAACATGCACTTGGGGATGTGGTCTTGTCACTTCTGCAGCAGGAACAGAACAGCAGTCTCGGGGTCCCAGATAAGGGAACGCGACTCTCCTTTTCGAGAGCCTCACCCATGGCTACACGCACTGGAGGTGGTCCGTGCAGACCGGAGATGAAGAGGGCAGTGAAGTAGAGCACGGCACCCTAGCAAGCCCAGCCTGAGTGCTGAGAGCTGTCCCAGCTGCTCACTCGTTACCCAAAGGACTTGCTAATCTGCCGACCCTGCCTCCCTCCAACCTCTGGCTCGCCACCGCATGCAGCCTCAGTCGTGAGGATGGTTCACTGGCAAGGTCAGTGCTTATTGAAGAACACATTGCCAAACAGCAGCTGTTTCACCAATGCAGCGACACCAAGGGAAGAGGTATTTGTGTAAAATCAAATCAGCCTGATGCCTTTTCACTCTAGCCCTCAAACCCCAAAGGATTTGTGGACCAGGAACCTGGGTTGTCTCTCCTCCACCTAGCTGGGGCAGGACCAAGCCCCCTGCCTTCCCTTCCAACATTTCACTCACTTTCTTCCTCCTTATTGCCCAGCTCCTGCACTGGGACTTCTACCCTGTCAAAGGACTGAAGAGTGATCCCTTAAGAGCCTATCCACAGAGCTTCTCACGCTGCAGGATGGGGAATGGTAGCAGCACCGCTCAACACACTGGTGGAACAGGCCCCTGGCATACTCCCCCAGCCCCAGCTGGGCTGGGGAGGCGAGACCACAACCACTCCACTCCACTCCACACTAGTGCCACCACCTTGTGTCCTTCCACTTGTGGAAGTGGAAGTCTCAGCCTATTCGTCAAATCTGTGTGTAGGCTACATACATGGAAAACAAAATACACGTTATGCATGCAATCCAGACAGAAACCCTGCTATGACCAACTCTACAGGAGCAGGGGAGCGTAACTGGGACACGAATGGATTTCTTAATGCTAGATTAGAGCCTGCATTAAACAACAGAGCCCTTTCTTATAATAAAAGGGCACACACAGTTAGGCTATATACAGTACCTACATACCTTTCGGTGTGGGGTGGAGAGAACAACTAGATGGCTAAATAACCCGTTCTCCTGTTACTGAGGACAGTGAATGGAACTCCTGTTTAAAAAAGAATTTTGAAACAAAAATCAGTTCCTCTTCAATTTACCTGCCACCAACCACCCTGACAGTTCAAGGCTGCAGACTTTACTAGCACTGAAGGCAGTGCGAAGTTCTGCATTGGCTGCTGTATGTTAGCTAGCTGTGATGTGACCCATTCGGTGGGTTAACAGCACTGCTGAGCTCCAGTTCTGGTAGGTAAGTCAAGGAAGAACAAACTTTGTTTAAAAGGATTTTATTTTTAAGCGCGAGGGCTCTGCATTTGGGGTCTCAGACAGTTTCTTATTGAGAAGCAAAAGAGTTTTCCATTCACCGTTAAATGAAAGACGGTTGTATATCATCATTAACAAACTATAATTAACCCTCTTATAAAAAAAACACACCTCTAGCGAGACAGAGTCCCTGCGAGCAGGCCACTCTCCACACTGGCTCCCTTGGCTGGAGGGGGGCGGGAAGGGGGAAGGCAGCACCCAGGAAGAGGCTACATCTTGACTCAATTTTTTACTGTAAAAGGCCTTGGCTGCTTGAATAAAATGTTTGTACAAGTAAAACAGACGCAATAAAGAAATATACACCTTAGAACTTGTAAAGCTTTAGACTGATTCCGACCTTGCAAAGGGGGTAGCTGCACCTGGACCTTTTCTTTAAGAAAGAGGTGTAACAGTCATGCTTAAAAAACAGAACGATGAACGTGAACAGCACTGCCGAGTCCTGTAGCACAGGCATCACAGTGGGCAGAACGTCAGTTTTACACTTCTGGGGCAATGACAGGGCTGCATGACATGTACTGGAAAATGAAGCTCCTATCTCAAGGACTAGTAACAGCTGGCAACAGTGGACACAAATGAGAACAAAGAACAAGTTCTATTAGAGACATGGTCTAGGGGAGACGTGATATCCAGCGGCACCCAAACGAGACTGCCCACAGATGAAGCAACAATGAAATGAAGTTTGCCACAGACAAGGTAAAATAAGCACGTGAACGATATCAGGGGAGTGTTAAATGAGTTCAGTTCAGCTAATGCTTTGCTTTTTCACATATCTGAATTCCAGTTACATTGGATTTTATACTGCCTCAAAAAGAGAGAGCCAGAAAGCAACAAGCGTAATTGGGGGGAAGAAGGGTGGGGAATGAAGGAAAAACCCTAGTAAAGACAATTTTAAAAGATGGAAACTGGTTTTGAAAAAAATGCAGCGGTTTTGTTTTTAGCAGGTGGAATGTGATTCTGGTTCACAAGCTAATTACACAGAGCACAATCCCTAAGGCAGGGCAGGCTAAGCCACGAGCTGTGCATGGTTATTACAGACTGACAGGGTTCTAGGGCAACCATAGAGCAATACCGCACGCGAGGGGCACAGAGGTGACTGCGTTGTTCGCAATTTGAATGAGGAATGGTTTAAAAGTAAAATTCTTCTTCGGTGAATTTCCTCCCGCAGTAAAACAAATCAGCCCTGCCCTTATGTACAAGACCAGTGTGACATTAGCCCTCCCCGTCAAAACACTAGATATGAACATCCGGTAACATTCTACAATGGAAAGTGCTTTAAGAAAGAAGGATTCTGTAGTGCCAGTGATGGGGCTGGGATGATGTTAACACTGATGCTAGCTGGTCAGGCCAGAGCGGCTTGCTTCTCCTCTGGGGTCTCCTCCAGTAGCTGCATGATCAGTTCGTGGAGGGGTTTGCAGATCTTTGCGTAGCCCCCTCCCGTCAGGTGCAGGAAGTCGAACATGTCGTGGCATGAGATGGTGCCGTCCGAGTGCACAAAGCCCATGTCAACGTCCAGGAGCTGGACGTTGGGGAGTTTGGGGAGTGAGGCCTTTAGCAGCTGGTTCACCTTGGCGTTCTTCTGTCGCAGAGGGTTTGGCTTCTCGCCTCGAGGTAGCAGGCCCTGATGCAGGACAGGGACAAAGAAAAGCTTTTACATGATTTGGACAACAGGGTAGTTCATGGACACTTGGCCTGAGTTTCTCACTCTCACTCTCTGCACATCTGACCCTACTTCTAAACTGAAACCATCCAAAGATGACAAGCCAAAGCATGTGGAACCTGCTCCTCCGCTGGCTGCAGCATACATTAAATGCTGCTGTCCTTCTCTTGGGCAGCTCTACTTGCAGCAGAAAGACGCAAGCAGTCTGGGCAGGAGTGTGGAGAAATTCTAGTTCCAACCCTACTGTCAACCCTCATCCCCTGGAGTGACACCTCAACCTCAGCTTCTCTGTCTGGGACAGTGATGTCTCCCATAAGGAGACAAGCACGATTTACAGCTGAAGGGAGTTGGAAGGGTGAGAGCGCACTTGCAGGGCTAGCAGGAAGACACATCTTTAAGTATGTACTCCTGAGAATAACAAAGATCATCCTCCCCTTAACATGAAAAGGTCACTCCCCACAGCACCTGGACACAGGTATAGAGACCACTTGGGTTAGTCCAGTGGTACCATGTTATCACAACCCTCCAAGCTGCGTACCAGCACGATAATTTTGGCCTGTGGCTGCTGGGTATTTATCAGCCGCACGATGGCCTCGATTCCGCCTGCTACTTCGTCTGCTGTGTTTTCATGGTTATTTGTTCCAACCCAGACAACGATGACCTACAAGGAGGAAAAAGGAACTGTACAGCAGAATACACAAGGAGGAGGAGTGGGAACAGCCATGTTGGCATGGTAAATATGCAGGCTGTCTCTAACAAAGTTAGACAAAACAGTTCAGAGTCAGGCTTAAATATTTAAGAAATCCATGCCGGAGCATATTCTCCATTGCCAGAAGTGGAGGCCCAGCATACCACTCACTTTCCACAGCCCTCCCACCCACAGTCATGTCAAGAGAAGCCATTCTGATCTGCAGGAAGACAGGTCTAACATCTCTTCCCTTGTATGCTGTGCCCAATGCAGACTCCTACAATGCCTTACAGCTCATCTGTCCTCCCAACACACCACATGCGCATAATTTACACTAAGATTTTTGGGAGAAGACAGGTTATTTCCCTTCAAAGTCCTATGCACAGCCTGGTCACTAAAACAAAACCCATCTACAGCAGCTTTTCACTTTTAGGCATTAAGTAGTACAGTGAGTTATGAACGTGCTTAGCAGGGGCTCTCTCAGTTGAGTCTCTGTTGCATGTTTGCTGTGATCACAGTCCCCACTTGCACTGTACAACTTACAGTGTGAAACTAGACCTGTTGACAGCACATATGGCAGTGTGAGAGCCAACCCAAGGCTCTCACACTGGGAGTCCACCCAGACAGCACATATGGCACAGCTCTGTTAACCTACGCTGTTCTCCGAAGTTACACCACCCTCCCCTTCCCAGAGCTCTGCCAATGCCCCTTGATCCTAATTTGCACGCAACCTGCTTTTCCTATCCTATTACAGACCACCCCTGGCTAAGTGCTCACTCTAGGGCCTACAATAGATCATTGGCAACTTAATTCCATTAATTATTTTTGTCCAGTTTGCAACTCTATTTCCAGAGGTTCAAGAACACTACTGGACACCTTTTAAATCCACTCTGCTTAGCTGGCCAAACAATTGTTCCAGGACATCATGCACATTCAGTGCCAGCCTTTGCTCAGACAAGTATAGTAACTCCTTTCAGAGTGGAGCACTAAAGGAGTAGGTGGAAGTCCTTTAATCAGAGAGGAACTGTGATTCGGTGCCCTCAGTTCTGCACTGGGCAAATACGCACTAAGACATTGTTCTTTCATTCAGAAAAGCATAAAAGCCAGCTCTGTGTCCACTTATACCTTAGGTTTAATGTTCTCCAGTTCACCGTTCTTCAGCCTCCATAGAACATGTCCTGTTGTGTCCCCACCTATGCCAAAGTTCAGTGCGTGAAGTGGTGAGAAAAGCTCGCGCCAGATCTGTAACCAGAAACCAATTCATTATTTCAAGTCAAACACCTCTGATGACCAAAACCCCAAACTCTTCATCAGTAAGCAGTTCACACAGCAAAAGCAAGACTCGTGAGGAGGAAGGGTACTGACGCTGTCAAGCATCTCAGCTCTGCACCTGGCTTGGGCCTTTATTCCCCCAAGCCCTGGGAGGGTGGCAAGAGGGAGATGCTCCAGAGAACCTCACACAGCACAGCAGGGATGTAGGCTGCCAAAGGAGGGAGCCATCTCTGGTCATGGCTAGAATCAGAGCTCCGCTGAACAGGGGGCATCTGAGGAGGGAATGTAAATGAAGCAGCAGTACCTCTAGCTGTCTAAGCAGTTCTAAAACTACAACCCAAATGGTCACATGGACACGGAGTCTCTCCAGGCAGAATAGTCTGGTCACCATGACTGATCAGACAGGAGAGCAAGGATCCATTTTCATCAGTATCCTACCTGCTGCAGTCTAACCTTTGGATGCTGGCAATGGGGAGTCTACAGCACCCCCTCTCTTTGCCAGCATAAGCACATCTGGATGGCATGTGCAGGAGCCTCTCTGGCAAAGAAAAGACACCCCCGCCCCAATGACAATCAAGTGCTGGCGAGGGCTCCCACATTGACTGTAGCAGTCAGACGGTGGTGAGGGTCACAACAGGGATCCAAGGGACAGAACTGGAGTGTGCAGTGAATCCAAGAAGGCTGAGACAGACTCCAGGGAAAACAGGGATCAGAGGAAAGAGACCTCTAGTGTTTGACAAGCCAGGGCGGGAGGGACCTAGTGAGAAGAGGGAATGCAGAGGTCCAAGGTTCTGAAAGCAGCTGACAAGGCAGGGTTACAAGCAGGAAGGGGCAGGAGGCACTGTGCACAGCACGGGTTCCCAAGTAATGAGAGGCAACATCCTGTTCATCTAACCCCACAATGTCACCCCCCTCAGGAATACCTCGTATTGCTGTAGCAACTGCACCATGGAGTCACCCACAAACAGCACATCGGGCTCCTTGTCTTTGCAGTCAAGGACAAATCTGTTGTGCTGTTTAAGAGAAAGCAGCAGCGTAAACCCCAACTGACAGTTCCCCTTTGGTGCCGGCAGCCCAGGCTCCCCTGCTACCAGACTCTGACAGTCCATCCCACTTGTCTCTCAGGCTTGGTTCTTTGGATCAAGACCTTCCCCCCCTGTCCTACACAAGTCCTAACACTTTAAATGGCCATTCTGTCTGGCTACCCTGCTTCAAAACACGGCTTCTGGGTGATGCCACCAAGCTGCTTTTTGTCTTTGGATCATAAGCAGATATCTACAGTGCCGCCAGCTTCTAGGTAGCTCACCTGCTCTAGCCATAGAGTCAGAAACGTGTGCACCATTATTCTGCCCATCATGCACCTGAAGGCCTTGCAGCTTGCTAGCAAAGAGGACCCCACCTAATTTGGTTGCTATGTTATCTGATCTTACCTGTGACATCCATCTGTCATCTCCCTGAATATCTTCAGCGGCATGTGGAACTGCTGCTGGATTTGAGTCTCCCTGGCTCATTCTATTCCTGTTGAAACAACATTTAATACGTGTTACACTGCACAGTGAAAGTCCTCTGCAATGCACACAGAGTCAAGGCTAACGCTGGCTTGGCTTGAAAGCTCTGCATTTAGGGATATTCATGACTATCAGTTTACATGTTCTGCTGAAAACCAGTGTACCTAGGAGATTAGTTTCAGTCAATTGTATTCCATGAAGAAATGTCAAATAGTCCCTGCGGCCTGATCCTACTAACCTCTGATCAGCAGCATCCAGGAAGGGGCATACAAGCCCATTTCTGTGGCCTATCTGCTGAAGCACATCTCAGCCGTGCTCATTTCTCATGATACCCTGATATAATAGAAGCTAATAATCCCAGGATTAGCCACTACTTGCACACTGATACCCAGCTTAGAGCTACTGATACATGTGTACACTTCAGGTGGATTAGCTGGCTTCATACATGAGCAGCCCCTGTGGTCTGGGAGGATCTATGCAAAAACCATTAAAACGGGACACTGAGACGGTGCCTCCAAAATCCTTCTGGCTGCTGCCAGGGGAAGACCAAACTAAACCAAAGCCCACACACTTTATCCTGGAGCTCAAGTGGCAGCAGAGCTGGTAGTTCTGTTTCTCAATCCACACAGACGACTGGTGTTTAAATGAGACCTCGGAAAGAGGAATGGCATGGAGCTAGGAGACCATGAAGGAAGTGGAGGGAAGGCTCCTGAAGACAAGCCTAGAATTAGATGCCAAATGGAAAGCCACCTGGTCCTTTCTAGCACATGCCAATGATGGGAAATGAGAAAACCCAAATCCAGCTGCTCAGGGCTTTAAGACTCCACTGGGACAGGGTGGGAGGAGGAGGAGGCTAGAAGGGAGTAATTCACCCTGCAGCTTTTCTCCAGACTACAAGCTGAGGGAGTGAGCAATATCTCTCAGTCTTTTCGGACAGACGTAAATTAGCTTCAGAAGCTGCTAATGCTATCCAGGTTTGCAAGGGTACAGTTTCTCTGAACGTGTGCTACACACACGTACACTGTGAAACTTTCTTATTAAGTCATGTTTCTCCAGAGAAGATTTCTGGCTACCCAAAGATGCTACTCTTTCCAGAGCTGCTACTGACTCGGACCGAAATCAGGGCACTCTTTTCACATAAGCAGATTCATTAGAGTCAAGCTGGTTTGCAACAAGTGGATTCTGTTGCATTATATCCCGGTAGTTTATTCCTCTTTATCCATGAGATTTTAACAGCACAACCACATAACCACCATACCCGCAAAGAACTGAATCCATGACATCTATGACTGCCCTGTGACAATCCGGAGCCTGGTACACACCGAATTAACCAGCTGTCCTGCACTCTCACCAAGAGCTCGAAGGTAAGCAGCTTGAGAGAAGACATGGCTCTCTCGCAAAACCAACTTTTTCTGACACAAGAGGTGACTGACACCAGTGTTTATTCCAATGTGGCTAATTTGTTATAGAGCAGTATGTAAACATCCACCCTGCATTTATGAAGCGAGCGCCGCATGAGAGTCTAACAGATGGAGAACCTGCCAAAACTCGGCGTGTGGCTCCTATGTTCCCCTGACAACAGGAAGTGCAGGATTCTTTCTATGTAGACAAAGGGTTTGGTGCATAACAGACCTTACTCATTTTAGTGAAAAGAGGTTTGAGTTTCCAGAAGTTTAATGGAAACCTTCCACGTCTGTGTGAATATACAATGAATATATATGAAGCTCAATATACCAAGCCCAAGAACACACACATTTTTACACTAGATCAATCTGTTTGACTTAATGCTCTGTGCTCCGCAACAACCAGCACCAGAGATGTCAAGCATCCCACAGCGGCCCCAAATGTCTAGTCAGACCCTAAGAAAGCCCCAACTTTTACTGAAGTTTGGCTCAGAGCGTGACACGACAATACTTTAACACTGAGGGGAAGACAGCGCAAGGTCTCCTGCTCTGCCAGAATCCTGAATATTTTTCTCGCCCGAATCAATGGCCAATACCTTTTTGAAGACTACACGCTATGGGGAGAGGAACAAGAGACACAACGCATGTGATCCTAGCTTCCCTCTCTCTAACGGGCATAAAATTGACACCGGCTTCCGCCCACCCATGATACCTAGCGTCTCTTCCAACATTACATTCACACATTCCCAAGAACACAGCACAAGAGACCCACCCGCAAATCCAGAGACGCTGAGAAAAAACAGCAGCTGGAAAGAGCCAGGAAGAGAGTGGGAGGTTTGTGGCCCGTACGCAACCACGTGCATCGGCCGCCGCATCGGATACCGTCAGTCTTGCAACAAGTCAAAGCCCCCTCGAGTCTGTTGCACAAAGTGCTTCACCGCACACAGATCAACCGGACCCCGATCAATCCAGATTTCTTCCTTTATGAGATGTCAGGAAATAGTCCTCTCTCGTAACCTCCACCTCTACTGCGGCCAAGACGCAAACCAAACCCCAGCCTGACAGTTGCGGGAGGAGAGGAACGCCGCCGCCGCCATCCTACCGGGGTGAAAAGTCCCTCTGAGGATACCGGGTGGGGGCTAAGCTACGACTGATCCGCATCGCCCGCCCTTTACCTCGGTGAAGACAAGCTGCGCTAATTTCCTGGCCGGCCTGTTTTACTCCACACACCACCCACGAGGAGATGACGGGGGCAGGTGAGATGTCACCCACTGGGGGCCTGTCTACATGAGGCGGCCGGGCAGCTCTCCTTCCCCCCATAGCGGCAGCGTCGCATCTGGATCTGCACGTGCTGGGGGACAGCGCGAGGCGAGGTCCCCAAACCGCCGGCGCCGTGGGATGCTCGGGCAGGGCTCGCGGGCAAGGGGTCCTGTCGTGCCCGCGGTGCGTCCGGAGCTGTCACGCCATCGCCCTTCGCCGGAAACACCCCCCCGCCGCGTTCTCGAGGGGAACCGGGCGCCTGCCCCGTGTGGGGGGGAGGTGGGACACCGCTGCGGATCCCACCCGCGCGCACACGCACCCCGGCGCTCGCGCCCCGCCGCAACCCGGGCCCAGCTGCAGGGCCCCCGCGTCTGCGCCCGCGGGCCCGTCCTCCCGCCCGACCCGGCGCCCCGGGGCAGGGGCGGGCCGCACTCACGCACCCCGGCTGCGGCTGCGGCTCCCCCCGCGACTCCATCGCTCTCGGCCGGGCGCTCCCTCCCCTCGGCCCCTGGTCGCCGCTGCGCCTGCGCCCCGCACCACTTCCGCTTCCGTTCCGCCGCGCCCGCCAATCACCTTCGGGCCTTAGCCGGAAGTCCCGCCTGCGCTGCCTCCGGCTGGGCCTGCCCCCGCCCCTAGGGGGCGCTACGGAAAGGCGGAGGGCCCTCGGGTTCCGGGGGGCGTGTGGCGTGGCTCAGGGGAGCATGATGATGTCAGAGGGCCGCTGGATGCCAGAGGGCTCTGGGATACTGTCAATGCGAAGCGATGGCGTCACTGCGAAGCCATGGTGTCACTGCGAAGCCGTGGTGTCACTGCGAAGCCACAATGTCATTGTGGAGCAATGATGTCACTGTGAAACGATGATGTCATTGTGAGACCATGATGTGGCTGTGAAGCCATGGTGTCACAACAAAGCAATGACAACACTGCAAAGCCATGGTGTGACTGTGAAGCCACGATGTCACTGTGAAGTGATGATGTCAATGTGAAGCAGTCATGCCACTGTGAAGCTGTCACTGCGAAGCGATGATGTCACTGTGAAGCGATGATGTCAATGTGAAGCAGTCATGCCACTGTGAAACGATGTCACTGCGAAGCCATGATGCGTGCGGCGACACGTGGACTGAATCCAAGGCGGCGGTTGGTGGCGTTTGAATCCCCTGTCATGATGCCGGGCCCAGCCGCGAGGCCAAGTCTGCCCCTCTCGTCACCACGTCCCCGCCACGCGTGGCACTCTTGATGAGCCCGCGGCCGTGCCCTGCGTTGCACCAGGTCGCCGCCGTGGTCGTGACTCCTCCTCTCCAGCTGAGCGGGCAGGCGCCATCCCGCGGCGGGGCGCGAGGGGGATATGTCCAGGCAGCCCGACCGCCGGGGCTTTCTCGAGGCGTTTCTTGCAACATGACGGCTGCAGCTTCGTCATGCGCCAGCACCGTCACCTCGTGTGATCGCCGTGCGTCGCAGCATCTAATAATTCATCACGGTCGAGGCGCTCAGCGGCGTCGGGCTGCGCACGCTGCTTGGCCTGCCTCTCGAACCCTCTGCGCATCATTTGGCATCGGGGAGCTTCGGGTTTCTTATGGATTTACTGAAAGAAACGAATCCTCTAAGGGTAAGTCGCTGGCTATGAAAAATACCCACCGGAGAACTACCTGAGTAGCAAAAAGCATTGTTGAAAGCCAGATCTGTATAGACCGTCGGGTGTTTATGAAACCAGATTTTACCTTTGCTTATCTCTAGTACTTACAACATCCACTTAAGATGAAAAATGGCATTTCTCAGCCTGCTGCTTTTGCTCTTGTGTGCGGCAAACGCGGATCTTTCTGTCCGTATTTCTGACGGTCTGAAACGAAATCGGCTCCGTCTGCTGACATCCGTTTCCAAGCACGTACAGCTCTGATTGTATCAGCACAGTTCGGAGAAAAGGATGTCGTAGTTTAGCCGCCGAGTAGCCCACAGGGGGTGCCAACACCTCACTTTTGTTGGCCTTACACAGATGTGCCAAGGTCTCCAAACGTGGTTCTCCAACCCCATCGGTCATTGGATGTGTATTTAAAAGAGCTGAGCACCCAGCAGCTGTTGCTGACTTCAGTGGGTGCTGGTGGGAGCCGTTCATTTCTCCAGATACGACCATGGACTTTATATTGAGGTACCGTGTCCCAGTCCTGTTCTACCAAAGTCGACGGTCCCAATTCATGCCAGATTCTGTCTGTGTGAGGTGGACACCAGTCCCGTGGCCACTGACTTCAGACCCACCAAACTCATTACACCCACAGCTCACCGTCGGGTGGGAATGAACGACTGTTTATTTCATCCGGATCTGAGTCAGGTATGCGGAGATGAGCAGCGCACTACCCTGTCACCAGCCCCCGGAGATATTCAGTCCCTACCCAGGCCAGTTGTACAGGAGGCATACTGACCTCAGTTAACTTGTGACACAAATGTTTTCCTGATATGAGGCCTGATTTTTGTTCTCTCGCCAGCTGAATCACTCCACTCTCATTCATTTCATGCAGCGCTGTAGCCATTTTAAGAGGTTTATTCTGTTAATCCGCTGGCTCACATGTTATCTTTTAAAGAGGGATTCAGGTCATTTTATCCCTTTTAAAGCCTTGAGGATTCCCACATGCTTAAGAACATCTTTGCAGCACAGTTGTGAGCTTCCTTCTGCCCGAGAGGTTTAGGAAACGGTCGGTGTCATTTCTGCCAGGTGCCATTTCTGCCATCACTGTGGACGGGTGTGACATGCTCTTACCCTCCTCCCCCAGAAAGCAAGCAGATGGCCCAGTTCAGCTTCAGAACCCCCATTTTGGGAATATTGCGTACTCTGAGTAACGTTTTACAAAGCACCTCACGCACCAAGTAGCCTACATGCTGCTGTCCTGAATCAAGAGCTTAAAAAAATTCTACCCGTTCTGAATACAGGTGATATTGAGGTCACCAAAGATAAAAACCTCCAGTTCAGAGGACGTGTCCTTGCCCTGTGGTTAGCAGGAGGGTTTTTTATGACAGTGGGGACTGCCTTTGGAACTGCAGCCACAGGCTGGAATAGACTGTCGACAAGGAAACGATGATGCAAGTGTAGAGAAACAGATGAGTATGAGAGACAGAAGAAAGAAGTATAAATATTAGAGGCAATAAATATCATAAAGCCCTGCAGGGGAAAATTGATCCTCGGACAAATGGCCTGAAACTTAGCAAAGGGAACTGTCATCAGGAGCTAGTGGGGCTCAGGAGAGTGTCAGGGGTGTCCAGAGATTTTTACCTTTAGTTTGGTGTTTTCAGCCCATCTGTGGCCAGGAGAAATTTCAGATGGTCAAACAGTCTTGATCGTTGAGTAGCATGGAGACCTGCCCACTAAGAACCGGACTGAGGCTACTGTCTCGTATATATATGTCACACTCAGGGCCATGAGACTGACATGTAGTAAGTGCTGAATGTTCTGGCTGATGCCTGTGTCAGACAGGAGAAAATGGCACATAGGCAGCAGAGATGGTGCATAAATTGCACCCACTCATCCAAATACCATTTTCATGTGGGGCTACCTGAGAGTGGGAATTCGCCGAGATAGGGACCTTTGAGAACTGAAGCTGAAGCTGGGAAAGAAGAAAGACCAAAGTAGCTCATGTGACTTTCTGAACGTGCAAACCACAATCTGGTGAAAATCCTGCAGAGAGAAGCCAGGCAGATCTCTGCATGCTAAAAGCATCATGGAAGACTTAAGAGATACTTGATCATAGAAATTTGGAGTCTTAATACCAGGTAAAGAGGAACTGTGTTTGTTTAAAATAAACAGGCACCAGACCATTTCAAATCCTGGTCTTTTCTGCTGCTTGTTGTGTAATGTCCCTCCTTTGGAGGTACTTGAGATACCTGCAGCCCACAGGGGTGGGGGCCTTTAGGTTCTTTAGTAACAGTTTGAATGCCTGGGAGCCTTTGGCCAGGGAATTTGTCTGGGATCTGATCACAGTCTGACTTCCATGGGATAGTGGGGCAGCGGAAAGTCACAGACCTTTACCCTCGAGTGATTTAGTATATTACAAAATTGATTACAGAAGATCAGATTAAATTGCACAGGACATCACGTCAAAGGACATTCAGGAGACCGAGATGCTGATCAGGTTTTGTGCCTCATTATTGTTTTGTGCCTCATTATTGGAGTGTCCCGATTTGTTCAGGTCTGATGGGCTGGAGGAGAAGAATTCATTAATTGTCTGGTTTTGCTGCCTGGACCTGGGATCTGGGCAGCGTATGAAGAATGCAGCCATGACGGGAGGTTCAAAGAAGGGGTCAGGTAAATACTTCTTTGCAGCTTGCGTTGTGAAGCGTCCCTTCACGTTTCCAACAACAATTAACTCTCATTCCATATGGCAAGCCTTACCCACAGACACACAAAGAAGTCTGGTTGAAGATTAATCATTATTAAATAAAGTTGGTATCAGAAGCAATCAGCTGCTTTTTATTTTTTTAAGCAAGTCATCAGTACACCTGCCTCTTGTTTTATGGGGAAATGTGGGTGGAGCGTTGCTGTGGGCAACACCTAGACCACTTGAGGTTAATTCAACAGTTTCCCTGGGCAACCTTGATAACAAACTTCTCTGAAACATCTTTAATGAATGAAAGACGCAGATAAATGAAAATTGATCCATGCAAAACTACTAATTAATGATGAGGTCAGACCCCTTGTGTCTGCATATCATGACCCAGGGGCAAGGAATTTGGTTCGTGGATAGAAGGTTTGAGTTTTATTTGACTCAAAACTTCATGATTTTGCATCATGTAACTCTTGCATCTGAATTCAGTCCTTGCATATCCCTTTGGAGAAGTGGAGGGGCCTGGCATATGCCACATTTTTGAAACACAAGGTGATTAGTTTGCCCAAGAATTTTATATAGGACCGGGGCTTTGTGGATTATCTCTTGGCCACCTAAATACTGAGGTCAAATTTATTGCAGAGACCATTGTTTTAGGGTGACCCGAGTGACAGCGACCCCCGGGCTGCAGGCAGCCTTTGAGTCCTAGTGATAGCAAGTGCTGTCTCCCTGATCAGTGCACTGGCCTGGTACACGTCTCTGGCAAGTCCCTTTTCCAAAGTTCTTCAACAAGGGTCCTTGTGACTTGGGTGCAAGGAGAAGAGCAGGAAGGGCCCACGGGGTAAAAAACACTAAAGAGAGAGAGAGAAAACATTCACAGCTTATCCTTCCACTGCCTGGCTGCTGCAAGCTGTGCAGAGGGAATGTGAAATGCCACCCGCTCTTGTATCATTGCAGATGACAAGGCAGGGCTTGGGGCAGTGGAGACTCAGGAGCCGAGGTTTTCTCATCGTTTCTGGATTTTGATGTCAGTCGCCACAGTTAAACGTGGGTTCATGTAGCAGCTTTTAGGGTGGAAGCAACAGGATTGTTGGTCTGTAAAGCAACCGTGAGTGATATCCCTCAGCTTCAGCTCTGACATGCATTATACTGCCTCGGGCTTTTTGATCTGCTGTCTCAGCCCCACCATTAGTTTCCATCACCCTCCTTCAGAGGCTTTTTTCTGCCATAGCGGGACTCTGCTCTCCATCCTCTGTTTTTATTAGCCGATAGCAACAGCAAGATCAAACAGAAGCAAGTAATTGCAACACCTGGCTGCCGCACTTTGCCCTGACTGCCTCACATGGACTTTTTGGAGCATGCTGCTGTGCAGTGCTCTGGGATACAGGAAGTGGTGGGGTGTTGCCCCAGTTCTGACTGACTGTACCTCAGCTGTTCCAGTCCCTGGCGTTTCTTGGATAGACTGCCATGGCAAATGGGTCTGATATTTTGTGATGCATCTAAATGAAGGTAATAGTGAGGTCGGTAACCACATCAGGCCTTGTCTCCTGTGTTTGGTCTCCCTAAAGCACCCAGCCCTGAACCTCCAGCTTTCCTGCAAAGCTGGAAATCCAACTCCCAGGATGCCATGCATTTAAAAGACAGTTGTAGAACTTTTAAAAAAGCTAAAAATTGCATTCTTTTGTTTGCCCTGCAAAAAAGAACAAAGCAGCTCTACAGATAAATAAATGAAGAGCCCAGCCTAACACTTGAGAAGAGAATAGTTGAAGATTGAGCTGAAATTTGGGGAAAGGAAATGAGAACAGATAAAAAGGGCTGTAATTAATACTCATTGTCCTTGAAGTGCAAATTGCACTGTATACATTTGCTTGGCACTGACTGCCTCTAAGTCAATGAACTCTGTAGGTTACTGATTACTATGAAATGGTTTTAATTCACTCTCTCCTGCGCTCTTTTCCACATGTTCTTGCGAACGCAGCCCACGGTGGCTGGGTTGGATTTGGGGAGACTCGACAGAGCTGGGCGAGAAGGGGGCGCTGCAGACGGAGTGAGGCACATGGGTGGGTAGATCCTAGGTGGGAGGTGCCGGGCTGCTGAGCTGAGGTGCGTCGGCAGAACAGTGTGAGAGTGTAACGTGTCCTGAGAGGCCATGACTTGCCATGAGAGGCCCTGGTTTGGAGCAGGGAGGGAACAGGTGATTTGCACGTATGTATCTTAAAGTGAAAATGGAAGTGCAAAGAATCCAGCCGTTTCCTGGTGAAGAGAAAACTCTTCTACCATGGTGAAATCACCAGCATCAATACTCTGTAGCACTCGGTGTTTTCTCTCAGCCTGGGCTGACAGGGAGAGGGCAGTCACACACTGCCGTATGGCATCCGTGGGCCATCCTGAGCCTTCCCTGCTACACTTTCATTCCCTGATTTGCAGATGCCCCAGAAGCAGGGAGGAAACAGGAATGAAACTCCTGACTTCCAGCAGGAAGCAAGACTTTGTTGTAATTAAAGGAAATCAAACACAGATATGTAAACACACACAAAAAAATCCAGGAAGATAGACACTTTGTGTCACTTGGCAGCAACATCCAGATTTGAGCATGGAAATGATTCTCACTTTACAGGCTTTGTGCCCAGGGATGTGGGAGAGCAATTCTGCTGTGAGCTGTCAGCTTTCTAGTTTAAGCTTCCCTCCTAGTAGTGACTACAGCATGAGTCAGTGATTCTTCTGACAAATAATTGTTGCAAATGAGCTTGTTGTGGTTTAAGTAAGGAGGGGGAGAGGAAGAAAAAGAGGGAGATTGAGTGATCAGGGAATAATATGGGTTCTTCCATTGGCTGGACAGCATGTCCATCGAAAGCTGCAGCTCGTGTGGCCTCTGGGTGCGATGCGAGCCAAGGTTCTTCTCAAATCCCGAAGCAGAGCAGCGTGCTGGAGCCTACAGGGAGATAGATGGAGGGATTCTGGGGATCAAAGGTGTGCCCTGATGTGGTGGCTCTAAGCTCGAGGCAGGACATGTTGCTTGCTCCTTGTCAACCTGGTTCTTTTCTTCAGACTTTCTACGGTTGTTTTTTTTTTCACCCAGTGCATAGGAAGTTGCTGAGCTTTGTGTGGTCTCCTCTCTAATTCTCAGTTGTTTTCTCAGTTCTCTATAAGGATGTCTTCTGATTACCCAAACCCCAGTGTTTCTTATCAGGCTCAGACCAGCATGTTTCATTTCAGCGTTCCTCTCTGATGTACCTTGGCCCGTTATCGACTTTATTGCAGAGCTGAATGGGACATGTTGTATTCCTTGAGCGTCATGGGACTATCAATCCTAACTTGCCAATGCAAGAGTTGTTACTCCGGGAACCTCAAGACTGTGCCCCTCGCTTGTTCACTCTCATTGCCCCGAAACATAGAAGTCCTCCTTTCTCCAGTGCAGCCACTGCTAGACACCAGGTAAGAGTTTCTTTGTCTGGGTGAATGACTAGAAGTGGCTGCAAAAAAGCAGAAAAAGCCCACATGATCTGATCGTTTCAGACTACCCCCCACGGTATGTATTGGACCAAGCACTTCTGAAAAAATGGGTGACTAAGTAATGCAGAAGAGCGAGGTTTTCCACATCCTAAACCCGTGTTCATTAGCACATGCTTACTTTCAGATCCGGAGAGCACTATGATTGCAACAGTTTCAGAATGAAAGACGTCGAGAGAAACCCATGAGACGCTGAGAAGTAACGAGGAGAGCTGTGGTTCAGGAGTAAATGGCAGGGTTGCAATGATACTAGTCATAAAAACAAAACCTCCCATAAGCCACACGGAAAACTGCATGTCGTGAAGCATCGTATGCCGGGAAGTGTAGGAGTGGGGCACGAAGAGGTTCTGTGGACGCCCCTGGATTTGGTTTTGTTTTTTCCAGTAAGACTCCCCTGCAGCGGCCTCTCAGTGCTTGAGAAACATCCCAGTGTTGAAGCCGGTTACTATGATCCCTCACCACTTCTGCTTCCCAGCAGGGGTTGCCATGGCCAGAGCTTCAGGATGTCGTCTAGTAATTAAAAACCGTGTTTCAGAATTGGGAACATTGGGATGAACCTTGGGTAGTGAGCGCTCGCTGAGCAGCTTGAATAATCTGCTAAGTCTCATTACAACTGCAGTGGGAAGTCTGAATCACTAATAATGAGCTAAATCACTGCTGCACTCAAACACTGGGCTTCTGCTGAGCTGAACCCACCCACACTCTCACTGATGTGGACAGGAGAAGCGTTTGGTAACCGGCATTTTCATGACAGGCTGGAGAAACTATCCCAATAAAACCTGACTCCTTCCCCATGATGCTCGGGAGCCTTTGAAGCCAAGGGAAAGTCTGGCTTTGTGGTTTGGACAAGAACTTTGTAGGACAGAATTTCTGGAACAAAGTGTGGTCAGTGCTGGCATATGAGTCAGGAGGAGGAAACGACAAAAGGGAGAAGCCTTTCCTTGAATGTTCAATGTCATTTGACCTTGTGAGAGATTTATCTTCTAATTAAGTGGTGGCTGGTGCCCGGCAAGAGGAATATGGGAGCAGCAACCAGTTGTGCTTTGCCAGCTGGGGTCACTGCAGTCAAAAGCTTTTCCTCAGGCAGCTTTAAAGGAGATGGGGAGAAACTTTTTCTTTCCCATAAACACTTGAGAGGGCAAAAAGCAAAACAGTCACGTTTTTACCTATTGTCATATGCAGGGACCTATTGTCATATCTTGGTTTTCTCTGCTGTAAAAAAAATCCCAGTTAAAAAAAAGTAACCCCCAAGCCATATTTTTCTCTGATTTAAATGAAACACCACTAATCTATCTATCTATCTATCTATCTATCTAATGGGTCTAGATAGATAGATAGATAGTTCTATGTATATAGTGATGTTTCATTTTAACCATGGAAAAATTGGGGATTGGGTTTTTTTAACTGAAGATTGGGGATCTTTTTAAAGCAGAGAAATCCAGGATCCCTGGACTCATCTGTCATTAATGCCCGGGGCAGGTAGTGCGGAGCGTGGCTCAGAAGCCTCTTCTAGCGTCCTGCTGTCGGAGGAGAGGGCGAAGCAAGCACCCTGTGCCTGGAAGCAGGACTTCCTGCCTGCTCTTGCTGGTGTTTGGTACGGTGACAAACCTGCTTTCAAAACAAACAGCAAGAGCACAGACCCCTGGGCAAGGGGCAGTGCCTTGAAGAAGGGGGGGGCAAGCATCCCGGCTCCATGGTTGTCAGCCTATGCTCCACCGACCCTGCGCTCATGGACTACAATCACTATGTAGATCGCTATAGGTTAGTGGTGTTTCATTTAAATCACGGAAAAATGTGAATTGAGGGTTATTTTGTTTTTTTAACAAGAAATTGGGGACTTTTTTTTAATTGGAGAAAACCCAGATCCCTGGTGGTATCTTTTATTAAATAAAGAGACTGCTCTAACTTTTATCTGAGCCCAGTTTGCACAAAGCGAACTTTCCTATGCGGGACATCCAACAATACATTCAGCTGTCCTACAAAATATGAATTTGCATTTCCACCTAGGAGAAATCTGACAACCTTTGCACTCTCCTCTAGCTGAGGGAGGGTGCGTGGGTCCGAAAACCCAAGACTTTTGGGAGGGTTTTTTTGCAAAATCTTGTTGGTCCAATAATGGGGATGTGGGTTTTTGCTGATTTAAAAGAAAAAAAAATCTCCAATTTTAGGTTAAAACAAAGTAACCCCAAATGCACATTTTTATGTGATTGACATGAAACACCACTAATATATATATATATCTATATATATATCTATATATATCTATATATATATAGCTAGATCTATAGCTAGATCTGTATAGATACATCTATATAGCTATTTATAGCTATGTATATATTACTGTAGTTCATATAAATCACAGAAGAAGTGTGCATCTCTCTCTCTCTAGCTATATATGGATATATATCTGCATCTGTAGCTATATCGATATACATAGATACATATCTGCCCCCCCCCCCCCAGTTAGTTGCCTGTGGATGTACCCAGATATATCGGTCTGTCTCTCTCTCTCGATATATATATTTCTCTATATACACACATCGAGGTATATCTGCATATGGATCTCTGCATGGAGAGAGAACGATCTATATATAGCGATGCACAGATATATATGTGTGTGTGTGTGTGTGTGTGTGTATAGATACACAGATACCGTTCTATATCGCTATAGATGTATGTAGAGAGACACACACACACACACACATATATCTACATATCTAGGTATATATCTAGATAGATAGACAGTGATGTTTCATTTTAATCATGACAAATGTGGCTTTGGGCGTTACTTTATTTTAACCGACACCTGGGGATTTCTTTGAAGCGGAGAACCCCGCGCTGACCCCCGCCCCCGCGCAGCAGCCGCGGCTCTCCCGGTCCCCCCCGGGCCGCCGCCGCCGCCGCCGGGGCCGCTGCAGCTGGGCGCGCGGGACTCCCCACGGGGATTGCCCCTTGCCGCCGGCTCCGCCAATGGCGCGCCTCGCCGGGCGTGACGCACGGAGCCGCGGCGTCGCTATGGCAGCCGGCCCCGCCTCGTGCGGATGATCTCACGCCGTGCCGCAGCCGGGGAGGGGGAGGGGCAGGCTCCTCGCGACAAGATGGCGGCGGCGGTGGCGGCGGCGGCTGCAGCGAGCGGCGGAGCGGCGGGGCCCCCCTCGGCCTCCGGCCCGCGCCTGCCCCCGGCGCCGCCGCCCCCCCGCCCGCCGGGGCCCGCGCGCATCGGCTACTACGAGGTGGAGCGCACCATCGGCAAGGGCAACTTCGCCGTGGTCAAGCTGGCCACGCACCTGGTCACCCGCGCCAAGGTGAGCTGAGGCGGCCCCGGCCCCGGCCCCCCACCCCCACCCGCTCGCCGCCCTGGGCCCTAAAGCCGGCACCTGGTGGGGGGCAGACCAGCCCTTCGTCCTCCTCCTCGTCCTCACGCCCCCGGCCCCTGGCAGCCACGCCGAGTGGCGGCGGGTGGCACTTCGTGGCCCCACGGGCGGGGGGCGGTGAGCGGCCCGAATCTGCGTCCCTGGTGTCGGGAGGGGGACCGTGAGCTCTGCTGCCGCCCCCCCCCACCAACGCTGCGCCTTCTGCCCTGGGCACGGGACCCCGCCGGGTGCTCAAGCGGGGTCTGGAGGGCTGGAGCCTTCAACCCTCCGCGGCCGGCACGAGCGCAGGCGGACCCGCCACATCTCAACTGGGAGGGGAGCAGAAAGCCACGTCTGGTTTGATGCTGCGCCTGAAAACCAGGGCACCGTGGTCTGGAGGTGGGATCGGAAAGGGCTGGGCTGGCAGGTTGGCGTTTCACGTGGCCTTGAAAGTAGCGAGGGGCTCGGAAGGCGTTTACTCCTTCGATTTCCACACAAACACCTGGAGGAAAGTAGAGCTGTCTGTGAAATGGCCCCATTTGATGGTCTTCAAGGCGGCTTTGATCCTGAAACACCAGCGCAGCAGCGTTGCAGAGAGTGCCAGCTGCCTCTTCCTGTTGCACTTGCACAGACGGGTGGATCGTGCAGCTTTAAAATCCAGCGTTTGAATCCCTGAATAAACTTGACCCTTTTCATCTTCTCGTTGGGAGAAGCTTGTTTGCTCTTCGGTGGCCCTCGCGCTGGAGCGCTGCCGGCCTGAGAAACGATCCCGGCCAGCGTGTCTTGTTTTGAAAAAGTGGAGGTTGTTCCAGGTTTTAAAATTATGCTGAAAACGAAATTGGTTTGAACAGCCTGAGGTTTGTCAGACTGCCCCGTCTGTTTTGGGAGGGCGCCTGTTGATCCGAGATGTATAATTGTTTCTGTTTGCTGTAGATATTTCACAAGTCACGAGGATTTCAGCACAGTGCCTGAATGTTTCCACTTAAACTCTGTAGGTTCCTCTCTCCCAGCCCATCTGAAGGGACGCACGGGGACCCGCCCCCCAACTTTTGCTCGGGTCAAATGTATTATAATATCAAGCTATTTTGAATTTGACGGCCATTGACACACAGACAGTTGACAGGTGCCACCTCTGCTTAACGACAGGGGCCTGATGGGCCTTGCTGACGCAGGCAATGGTCACTTGACTACACTTCTCGACTGCGTGTCAGTGCTGTGGGAACACGAGTGGGAACGTTGGTCGTCCCAGCGGGTAGGAAGCTGGGGTTCAGAGTTGCCTCTGCACAAGTTGTTGAAACAGAAAGGAACAGTTTGGCGATTTTTGTTTTTGTGTTGACCAAGCCGGTAATTTAGGTTCAGTCCTTGGTTATGCAAACTTAGAATTGTGTGCTGCAGGAGGCTCTTCTGCTGTCAGGGCAGAACTGGAGCTGTTGCTCTGAGCAGGATTCGTCGGGCACCTGCAGGATATCTAGTTCTGTCTCTCGCCTTTCTGTTTCCTGTCTCCTGTCCCACCCCCTTATTTGTTGTGGCATTTCACAAGAAACTTTTTTGTTTTTGTGCTAATCCTCCAAGTGACCTCTTGAATGAATTGTTCTCTGCGCTATTTCCATGGATAAATCATCCGAGTGACTTCATTAGAATTCCAGCTCTGATCGGGCACTGAAGTTGCTTTCAGTGCCACGTCTTGCAGAAGAGTGGAACAGTGTCTGCTGAAACAAGGGGTTTCATGTGTATTGCAGAGCTGTTATTCTGTGGAGTCTGTAGAAAAGCTCTGTGCACATTTCTGTAAAATCTTTTATGGCCTTCAGGGAGGAGGAAAGGGACTCTTCCTCCTGCCCTCCCCCCTGTTCCTTTCCACAGATACCTGTGTGCTGTTGCCCAGCCCTCACTGCTCTCTGCACCCTTCTCATGCCTCCTTTTGGCAGCCCTGGATTACTGGCTTGCTCTGACACCGCACTGGGTCACCCACCTGCTGAGGTCTTTACAGAAACATTCGTGATGTTTCTCTGGCCCTTTCTGAGGAAGTTATCATTGTATGGGTGCAGTGGCGCGATTGACGCATAATAGCATATTTGCTGAGTGCTACACATGTCGGTGGGTTAATCTCTGCCTCAGTTATCCACATGTCAGGGGGAAAGTGTTGGACATCGAGGGACTTGGAGTGGTAGACTGAGAGCCTGGAAGTTGCGACATTGGCTGTTAGACCATGGCTGTCCTGGTGGTGTTCTGCAGTCTGCACGTGACCCATGAGTGGTGAAATCACGGTGGTGGCGTTAACTCCTTTGCAATGGGCCACCAGGTCTTTAGAGTCAGACCTGCCTGTACTAAACCTTGCAGCCTGTCTGCAAGCTAAATATATAATATGCTTGGGCTCATGGGACTTCAGAGTAGTTACTGTGCAACATGCTGATTGAACCGTTCCCCAGTCAAGGTGCCACTTGCTGGAGTGTGTACCCAGAGCTTTTAATTAACAAAATACATGCGCTGTACTTTGCCTGATGCCTAGAGATGGGGGCTGTTTGACAGGCTGCTGTCCTTTTCTGCTGTGTGGGATATAGGGTCTGAGCGATGTCTACTTTAGCAGTGTCTGTCCCAGGGGAACTGGACACCCCCCAGTCACCTACTTCTGTGGATGCAGAGTCAGAGCTGGGGTCTGCAGCACTAAACACCCACATGGCTGAGTTTGTGGGAGAGCATTGCTGGGCAGATGGTCTGGCTCTGGCTGCTGCATCCTAGCTCCCGACCGCAGGCCCTTCTCTGGGCATTGTCTCCTTAAGCTGGCATCCAAGCTGCTTAGAGATGAGCCTGGGGCGGCGGGAGCCCTGCCTGCTCCTTGCTGAGCCTAGTTCTTCACATACAGTAGCCAGACTGTATGTGAGCCAGGGGACATAGGGCAGCCATGACCCTCATGCTTCCTGCGCAGTATGTTAGGTCTTCTCTACTAGCTTCAGCACCCATGGTGCACCATTGCCACGTCACGTGAGAATTGGCTCATGTCACCACCATTGGTCTCATTGCGAACAGTGAGGCACTAGCACAACACCCTTGTTAGTCACTTTCCCCTTCTTTTTATCTGTATTCATTAGTGCATCATGTATCCTCCTTCTTGCTTCTCTCGAGCCTAAGAAATGCTGATAGTTGTGAATCACTAATTTCTCTGGCACCCGCTGGAACATTACTCACATGGTGCTGTTCTCGATGCCTGCGTGTTCCAAAAGAACTGCTGCATTTCAGTATTTGCCTGCCATTTAATATAGAGGTTTAGTGAATCTTAAGGGCAGGACAGGGATTTTTGGGTTAGTACACGTACTGTATTCTTTTAATCCATTTGTGACCCCTGGCCCTCTCTTCTGAAAGTCCGATGGCATGGAGAGGTATCCAGCATAACAGATATTAATTGTACAGCCGGCGTGCCCAACTAGTGCATGGACTACTTAAATTTCTGTGCTTGAAGTTGCTTCTGGTAGGCAAGAGTCTATTATAAAAGCTCTTGGTGGGATCTTATATTGTGGACACCTTAGCAGTGGGATAGGTGCCCCTCCTCTTAGCTGGCAGTGCTTTACTGTTCCTGGCTGGAATTTGGTGGGTGACCCTCCAGGGCCTGGAGAACCCAGTGCTTTTTAGTGGGTCTTTGTGTTGTTTTTTAACAGCAGAGTCTGCTGCGATCTGCTCTCCCTTCTTATCCAGAGTGGCTTGTTAGGGAAGGTTGCCTCCCATCTGCTCCTTACCCTTAAGGCATTCTTAAGTTGCAACACACCTGGGTCCCTGCTGTGAGGGAGGCTGGCACTCGGGGGTAGATGAGCCCTGCTGCAAAGAAACCAAACAGGTAAAACCAAAGCAAGCCTTGTTCAGTATCATCTTTCCAGGAAAGAGATTTCCCATCACGCTTCTGGATGTTGGACTGTTTTGCCCAAAAGTAGCCCAGCATTTTGCTGCGTTTCACTGAGCTGAGAGTTTCTGTGCCAGAAAGGCGTAAGGCAGTGTAATGTATTGGGAGAATTAAGCCGCCAGTCACCAGAGCACTGTCTTGCAGGTGAGCTACCAGCGTGGCTTGTGTTAAGAAAAGAAGCAAATACTGAAGTCCCGTGCCTGCTGTGCTGTGTGTATCATAGTTTCATAGTACCTAGGGTCAGAAGGGGCCTAGAGCAGGCCATCTAGTCTGACCCCCCGCCAGTGGCAGGAACGAGTGCCAGGGTCACAGGACCTCAGCCAAGTACCTAT
>JAGPOW010003687.1:651847-715017 GCA_030014935.1 Caiman crocodilus
GCATCACCCTGCACTTGTCCACGTTGAATCCCATCCTGTTCCTGTCCGCCCACTCCTGCAGTCGGCCCAGATCCCGCTGCAGCCTCTCCCTCTCCTCTGACAGTGTGAACACTGTCTCTCTGTTTCATGGCAGCTTGATTTTGCAAGTGGCACCAAGTTCTGACTGTCAGTCTTTAGGACTCCTCTTCTGATCCGTGCATGGAGGAGGAATAGCGAAAATAGGAAGTATTTGTGTAAATCTCAATTCCTTAATGAAGGCTAAACTCCCAGGTGGGATATTGTGTTTTCAGAAGGTAACAAGAACAAATATTGTGCTTTGAAAGTGTTGAACCATTGGTACGTAAACTTTCTAGCCCACTAACCTTCTCTCTTCTCTCACCCTTGCTTGGTAAAATGGTCATGAAAAGAATAAATTTGTCATCTCTAAGCAAGTCAGACTTTTCAAGGCTCATTGCTTGTATGGTAGTGAGTCGCGCTAATTCAGCTGAGGCCGGCAGCTGACTGGCGTGTACATTTTTTTGGACACATCAGAAAGGTGCTGAATTGATAGAAACAAGTGATGACTGGCGGTGCCTCCATTGAGGTTTGCACTGGTTTCACTGGAGGGATTTTGAAGTTGACCTTGCTCAACCACAGCACTTGTCTTTTGCAGACAAGGCATCACTGTTGATGCTGGTCCAGGCTTTTAATTTGCTGCGTTAACACTTAAATGCAGAAACCACCAAGGAGCTGTGATTCATTGTTAGTCACTGGCGTGTCTTTTTCTGGTAACGCTGGCCCCTGTGTCTCTGCAGTTGAGGCTAAACCTCACCCATTCTGTTACATGGCCATCAAAGGGGTTCCATAAAAAGGGAATTATGTGGCTTCGGCCAAGTTTTAATGTAGTCAGGTTGGGCAAACCCTCACAAACTAACTGCCACGCCTGTGGACTTGACACGTTGTACTCAAAAATAGCACAAATGTTGGCTGCACGTGCAAGGGGAGACTGGCCTGGCTTTGCTAGTTGGCACTATTTGATCAGAGGATGGGCAGGACATCCGCAAGCAGCCTGCTGCGTTTCTAGTCTAGGTTTATTCCTGTCTTGGGTTGTAACTCTCCAGGATGGCTTTCCTGCTTTATAGTTGACTAGCCAACGCAGGTGAACTGAAGTGTTTGGCCTTATTCTGCAGTATGTATCTGTTGCTTGAAGTTCTGATCAAGCTAAAAGGCTTCGCTGTCGAAACCTCTGCGTTGTGTACTGAAAGTGTATGCTGGTAATTGTGTGCAGTCCTGCTTTTTCCTCCACCGGCCCACCTGGCTGTAGTTCAGTCCATGGTGCCATACTTGCATTTTAAGGTTTAATTGGAAAGGCTGTAGGGTTAACCTCTTCCTAATCCTTACTTTCTGGGCATAACAGCTTGTTTTTCTATATGCAGGGGTGAGCAGCAGTGCACCAAACCATATCACTTTATTTGCTTCTGATGTCCCCAGCAACACCAGCTTTTCAGCTAAGCAAAATGGGGCAGTGCTGGCTTTGAAGAGTTGCATTGGCTAGAATCAAAGCTAGTTTTTTGATTTAGCAAATCATGGGCTTGTCTTCCTCACCTTTACCAGGAGGAAGCCTGAGAGTTGCTTTTGGTCTGCAGGACTGTCAGTTCTGCTTTAGCAATAGCAGTTTGCCTGGGCATCTGAGCCAGCCCGGAGTATGTGTTTATAAGCTCTCTTGCATAGAACTCTGGGAAAAGTACTCGGTGGCCTAGTGAGACTCATTTGTGAGGTCTAATCCCTGTGACCTAGGCAGTTGATTTGCTGTTGCTTGAGATGACCCAGTTGTTCCTGGCAGTCTCTTATTTTTGTTTTTTATATAGCAGAAGGCATCTTGGTTACTGGCAATCAATGTAATTCATGTTGTTGCACCTTTGTACCTCTCCTCGATGTTTGTTGCCTCTGCATCCCATGTAAGCAGCTGCAGGCTCTGTCTTCAGTGTCTAAAAGTACCTTATGCAATTACAGTACATTATTCTGTAATTAGTGGGTTTTGGAGCTCATTTGGAACAAAAGAAATTTGCGTAGGATGCCAGCGTGCAACTTGGGGACCAAAGTCTGAAGTGGTTTGACAGAAAACTGGGCATCCAGCAGTTGTCAGGATCGTGGTAGGCAGGCACATGTCTTGGTGCTCATAAGGGACAGTGCAATTGAGGCATCGTATCTAGGCACTTCTGTTCAAATTCTGCAACACACAAACCAGTGTTGTTTGTACCTTGTGTTCCCTTTGAGCAATATTCTTTTCGGTGTGCTTTTCTCACTTGTCTGGGGGTGGTTTGGCCGGGAATGATCCTGCCTTGAAGGGGGCTGGCCTAGGTGACCTGATGAGGTCCCTTCTAACATTACTTTCCAATGAATCCTGCAGTTTCCAACAGCCATTGAATGAGGTGGAGCCGGTCAAATGTTTTTAAAGCCTAAGTTGGTATGTATAAAAGCTTGTAAAATGATGTAAAAACAGTTTCCTTCATGGAGTTCCTCCATCATCTAGTACAATCTCTGCTAGTTCCATCTTGCGCTGTTTTTCATAACTGAAACTTCTAGGTTTGTCTTTTAAATGGTATTTCCCTCTTTGGTGTCGTCTGAGAGTTGGCGCATCTTTGGAGGAGCTGACACTTGGTTGCGTATGTCATTGGCAAAGGGTTATCTGTGGACCCCAGCGATCTCCGGAGGGGCAGTCCTTTAGACCAAAATGTGTCCATGTCTGCCTCTTGTACCAGGTTTTGAGGAAGTAGGTTTACTGGAATCCTGTGCAGGATCATCAGCTCATTTCCAGGTGTGTTTATGGTACCTCCAGGGAGGGCAGTAATACTTTTAAGCCTTAAAGCTTTTTGCTAGGCTGCCAAAAGCAGCTGAATTGAAACCAGGAAAACTCAAGTGTCACCGAAAACTAAGTATAGTATTTAACAGACTTTAAGTCTCTTGTTAATGGGCTTTATAAGAATAAGTTGACAAATGAAGATCTGGTTAACTGTGTATAATTATGTGCTAAGTATAAAGTCTGATAACATAATATGCTAAATTCCAGTGTTAATTCTAATTTGTGGCAGTTCTTATCAGTGGAAAAAAGATGCAATCTGTTCAGATATTGTGCTCTTTGGAGTATAAAGGCTTGCAGGTGTGTGGTGATCCTGATGTGTTAGCTGTACTCCCCAGGTCAGTACATAGTCTTCCTATCATTAGCTGGTCATGTTTGTCTGATGGGTACAGACTGTGTGCCAATAAATGTAAAGAGGCTGGGTGAAGAACAGTTTAGCCTCTTTGGTCTTTCAAACCCAACCTCCTCCTACCACACTGGCTCCTGCCTTTCCTTTGCTAGCCCTGCCACCATTCAATCACCTGCTTGATTGCCTAGGCCTGTGCTACCACCTCATAGTGGCAGGGGCCATTTGCAGCTGCTTTCTCTTTAGCGAGACACTGCTACTTTGAGTGCCTGGCTGTCATTTCATCTTCTCCACCCACGTTTATCTGTCCCTTAGCATAATATTAATGGTCAGTCCCAGATTGCAGGCTGTCTGGGACAGGGACTATCTCTATGTACTATCTCTATGTGCTGTACCGTGTTCAATGGGGCTCTGCCTAATTTGTGTCGGTAAGTGCCTTTACAGAAATAATAAAGGACGTAGGGGAAAAAGATTGCTTACCTTCTAGCCAATTGCTGTAAATGCTTAATTATGTGTCTGCACTCCATAAATTTTAGATTAGCTCAAGGTTAAGTCCAGTGCAGTAGTGTTAACAGTGGTTACAGATGAAGAGTATTGGTCTCTGCACTTAATCTTTCCTCTTTAGATATACTTGTAAGAAATCTTTGGATTGTAATCTTGCAAGTGCTTATGTCAAGGTTATTGGCTACACTGGAGTGCTCTTGACAAGTACTGGCCTTGGGAGTATGTGGGGAATCTCTTGCACTTGGGCAGTGAGTGACCTGGCTAAATGCAAGCAAAGTCTGTGCACTTGCCAAAGAGTGTGCTGGAGCTCACTGAGCTCCTGTTTGGGTCTAGAAAAACTGGAAGGAGATTATGCCACTTGGTTTATATTGTGATTCCTTTTAATTACCTGTCACCTTGAACAAAATATGATGCTCTTTTGTGAGATGCTTTTAGCTGGACCTTGGTAACTCTTGCTTCCTAAGCAGGGTAGCAGCTCTAACTATGTAAAGGTTCCAGATAACCAACCTGACAGGGAGAAAAAAATGTATTGCAGAGAGAAGCTTTCTTTTGTTTTGTTTTGTTGTTTTTCTTTGTTTGTCACCTGTTTTGCTCTGCACCAACAAACGAGTTTCATTCAAGTGCAAGTCCGTGATATCCAGTCATTCAAGGAGGTGCTGTTTTAGTGGTGTACAGAGTCTGTCTGCTTGCATCTCGGGCATTGTCACAAGTAGGCAGCTGTCTCTTAGCTAGCGACTGGGCTTATTGGAAACCAGAAAGGTCTCTTGTAATTGATTCTGTGCACAGAATTTAGTGAAGGTGGTTCTTCACCTGAGATGTCGGGTGTTCCAGATACAATTTTATCCTCTGCCACCTCATTTGTGTTATTTAATGACTTTCAGTCCTATCTGAATCGCAAGGTGTGGGGCGAGGGGACTGAAGTACCCACGGAGTTATCGGCATACAGTTCCCTGCTGTGTTGGGGTTCAGACTTGCTGGGGAAACCTTGCTTTGGCAGAGACTCAGGGTTGTACTTTCTCCCACACACACTGCCTGACACGGGGGAATTTGAGTTTAGTCAGAACAAAATATTAAGTTCATTTTTTTTTTTTTTTTAGTTTGTTTTTCAGTTTAGCTTAGAATCACATTTCACGATTTAAAGCCAAATGCAGCTTGACAGTAAGTATTTTCCCACCCAGTAAGTATTTCTGCAGTTATCGAATCAATTGGTAGACACGTGGGCCCTACGTTTTAACCTCTCTTTTTAGTTGTTTTTTACTGGTAATTGTTCTTTATTCCAGTTCGTTCAAGAGATGAAACTGGGTTGTAGTTTTCACTTATCTTTGGTCTAGTGGATTATGAAGATGAGCGCCCTGGTTTAGCTGAATGGAAAAACCTCATTGTGCAGAGAAGATGTTATAAGATATGAAACCATACCCACTAACCTTTCAGACATGCTCTGGATGCCCACATAACTGTGTGGAGCGAGCTGCATGCACGGTAAATTAATCAACGCTCTTTAAATAGATTTCAGAGGAGATCTGGGAAAACCAATGAAACGTCCCCAAAATAGGAAGTTTCCCAGGAAAATACACTGTTCATCCTAAATTTAATTCAGTTGCAGTGAAGACTCCAATGTGCACAGAAACTCTTCCCTTCAGCGTGCTCAAGTCCAAGCCAACAATAAAACTCTCCAGAGAAACTTCTGAAAGACGTGCTCCCAGCCCCCTTGGAGGCTAAACCCGGAGAGCCCGTGCAGCAGTGCCGAGCTAGCTGGTACTTTCCCTCTGTTTTGAGGACTTTGATTTTGTTTCTTCAGAGATGGTTGTGTCATGTATATGGGCAGATTAATCATATGTCCTGTCCAAAAACTCTCTGGCTTTCCCCAGCACAGGGCTGACTGGGAAACCTGCTGAGGCCTTCTTCCTGCAACAGACTAGGTAAGATTAAGGGACTGATTTAATAACTTCTTCCTGCCTGGGACTCTTCATAAGAATAAGAGGTGGCTGTTAGTGCTTTTGAGGAAAGCACAAAGAACAGTAAGTGAATTGTGCTCACTTTGGGGCTGTGTTGGGCAATGTGCTGTCCTGCCCATGTTGAAAAGACAAGGGATCAAAATTCACAAGAATCCTGCTGTTTCAGTGCTCAGGGATTCTGTCCTTTGCCAGCTCCTGTGAAGGGATAAGGAAAGGGAAGCATGCATGTATCGGGGACCGTTAGTGCCTTTCGGTCCCCAGCAAGCGCTGGTTTGTGGGTGTCTTAAGCAAGATCAGGTTGGGTAGAAAATCTGCTTTGAAGGTAGGTGAAACTTTGGGCATGA
The DNA here is from genome assembly GCA_030014935.1 of Caiman crocodilus. Lineage (NCBI taxonomy): Eukaryota > Metazoa > Chordata > Crocodylia > Alligatoridae > Caiman > Caiman crocodilus. Next base: position 657,836 of record JAGPOW010003687.1, read on the forward strand.
CTCCAAAGCAGAGAGGAGCCAAATAAAATTGGCTGAGGAGGGTGGGGGCTTCTCTGTCTAATTTTAACACCTTGGAGGAACTCTGCAACTGGGTGATAGTATCCTTAATACACCCTAACCACTGTATAGAGAAGTGAAAAGTTGAAATAATATACAGCTCTTTTCCTCACCGTGTCATAGACTCCCATCTTTCCAGATGCCAGGGCAAGGAGGTCTGCAGCATGGCTGGGATTGTCAAATGCATCCGGGGTCTTCTGAGTGGAATAACTGTAAAAGCAGCTGGTTAGCAAGTACCTTGAGTATGCAGGGTAAGAGCTGTGCACATGATGGGAAGAAGCAGATGTTTTTTTCTACTGGGAGAACCAGTCTGTTGTAAAGATGCTAACAGAGACAAGGCACAGTTTTATCTTGATGTTAGGACGTGAGCACTCTCCTGTAAATTGTATATGTGCTGTGAAAATGGAAAATGCTGGAAGGGAAGAGCATGTGGCCGCGTTGACGCTGAGAAGTCTCGTCCTTTGCCGCCCTGCGGATCTCCGGTGAGGTGCTGGATTTCAATAGCTTGTGGTACAGCAGGAAATCAGTGGGAAAACTAAATATGTCAGAGCTTCACCATGGCAACAGAGCCAAATGTACAGCCTGATGAGAGGAAAGCAGGTCAGCTCTGTGCAGGGCAGGATGGAGGCCTTCTTGAGGAGGCATGTATATACATCTCCTAAATGGTTGTCAGAGCTGCAAGCCTGACACTTGCAAATGAGACTCCTCTAGCACTTCCTGGGCAAGTAAAGCAGCCTTCGCTCTAAGGGATTAATGAAATAGTGGTGCACTTCAGCCACTTTGCAGTGGAGATTAGAAGCCAGTTCTGATGACTAGTTCTTATCTTGGCAAAACATCAGGGTTACTTGTTAAAAGCTACAATGGATCTAAATATTTCATGATCTTCAAATCCCCATTCAAATTGTTTACTCCTCTGTGATGACTATTTCTGAATAACGGTGAAGGAAAGCAAGAATAAAACTCTGTTTATTAATTCCGTCGCCGTCTAGTTGCTTAACCTTTGGTATTCTGACTTTGCTTCCATAGACAACCCCATTACTTCTTGCACTAGCACCAAAGCTTTAGACGTAGAGGCCATACCAAGCGTGCTGTTCTGACGCTCCCATTTTTATCCTGCAGAATACTATTTGCTTGACTGTCTGGAAAAATACAGTCAGTGACTAAACTTGTTCTTAGCCCACAAGAGCTAAATTGTGGTGCATAAAGTATGAAGGTGCAATATAAAACAGACAAATAGATATCTAGCCTGTATGCTAAGTTATTTGCTGGCCTTGCAACTGTTGATCAGCTGGAAGGAGGACACGGAGTTACTAATACTAGCACTGGGGTAGGTGGTGGCATTGCATGGATGGCTTCCTATTGCCCAGTGGTGCCCACAACGTCGACTTATTTCCAAGGAAATCCCAGAGGATCTCTGCTCGAGGTCAGTTCAGCCCATAGTCTTACCTACTGGCAATTCTTAAACTGCTATTGAGGAAATTCTGCTTACAACCTTGAGAGGCTTATACTGAAACTGTGACTATATACAAATGCAGCAGAGTAGAATAGGAGGCTCCTACCTGATCCTACCATGATGCTTTGTTTCAAGAGGTTTGCTTTTTTACTTTTTTTAATTTCAAGACTATATTAAATGGCTTATAATTTACAGACAGTTATAGGTGTTGCTCTTTCCAGGCCAGAGGTAGAAACTGATACAGCAATTACTGATAAGGCTTGTCACAGGCTATGATTTGCTCACAAGTTTCATGGAACAAAAGTGGAAATGATTGGAACAGTTCCACTGGAAAGGCTTTCTCGCAGCTTATGCAGGCTTATGTTCTGAAACAGATATGATTGTAGTTCAGGAATAACTACAAATGGGTGGAATTTGGGGGCTGCCCACATCCCTGCCCTCCTCCTGTCACAAGCCCCTAGGAGGATGGGCAAAGCTGTCTTACTTCTGTGAAATAGAAATATTAAACAACAGAGCAAGTATCTAAGCAATGCAAAGAAAACAGGAATATCTTGTAATCATCTTGGCCTATGCTTGTTCTCTTGCTTTGAAACTTATTCTTGAAGCCAGCAGTTAGGGTTGAGCTAGAATTTCCCTGCTGTGGTGCTGTTTGCTAACGGTTTGTATGGAAAATTTGCAGCAAAACCTTTTTTAGCTGTGAAACACAAAATGCAGTCTTTTTGCTTGGCGCTCTCTCTGCAAAGCCTGTGTCTTGAAGTGAGTGTTTATGGATTTTAGCACACTTGCTTGAAAAATCCTCTTTTAAGAGTTCCTTTGAGTTGTGCGTAGAATTTATGAAATAGCATGACTCTTCTTGTGGCCAAAACAATCTGGGTGTAATGTTGCTTCCTGTTTCAGCGTGCACTAGTGACTAGATCTTTGCCTCTTGGCATTCAAGAGGGAAGCACTATTTCCTGGCAGATTTGCCTCTCAAAGTCTAAGTCAGCAGTTTGGGGTTGTGTCTCACAGGGTGCCCTGGCTTGTATGAGTGAGTCATAATTAAAATAGTCACCAAAACAAATATTCCTGTCCAAACAGGAGAAGCTGCTTGGAGACTCCCTTTGTTTGTACAAAAGCTGTTAATTTGGTTTAGTGATATGTTTTACAACAAATAAATTATCTCTAAGGTACGTAGTAAAATACTCCCCCTTGGACTGTGGGCAGATCTTGAAATTTCAAAAACTTTAACACTGGTATTAGTGTTATCGCTGAAATGTTTGCTGCTGTAAATGGAATAACTTTTAGTCTGTGCTGGGGGAAGAGTTATGTAAAGTAACAAAACATTCTGCAGTTTCTTCAAGAAGAAACGCCCTAAATCTTAAAAGGGGTTTAGGTTTAAATCTTAAAATGCATTTTATACATGGCATCTTTCCTTCTTATAACAGAAGGAAAGAAAAGTTGATTTTTGCTCTAGAACAGTGGTTTTCAGTTGGTGGTCCACAGACCCCTGGCGTCCTCAGATCATGTCTAAGGGTTCGGCAAAAGATGATTATAGAAATAAAGTTTCAGATCCCAAGAAAGGCATTCCTGTTTAAAAGGGGTCCACACCTCATTTCAAAACTTTGTAGGGGTCTGCAAATGAAAACAGGTTGAAAACCACTGCTCTGAAGTTATTGAAGAATGCTGAAGCTCACCGTCTGAAACCTAATTGTAATAACAAGTTGTGAGCAAACAAGACGGTTGAAATCACGATACCTCAAATATTGATTTGAAGTCTTAGGTGAGACTTTTTCTTGCATCAGCACTTTACTAGAAAACTGTATTTCTGAAATGCAAAGTTTGCCAACTTCTGTGATTGGATCTCAAGCTCCTGCTGATTTCTCTACAGCACGTAGAATGCAGTCTTAAGCACCACATCTAGGATTCGGTAGCTTCCCAAGGTGATCTATCTGTTCACGTTTTCATGAAGCTGTGTTGTCAGTGGGAGATTCCTGTTTAGAATAAGACATGCCTAAGTAACAAGTGAGCAGTAAACTATATATTATGCAGGTTCAAACACTCCTGTTTTGGAATTTTCAATGTGCCTTCAAAAGCCATCCAGTGTAAGTGAGCTGCCTGCTGCTAATTCAAAAGCTACTGTCAGCCATGTCGACCTGCAACCATGTGCGTCAAAACATTGTGAAGTGCACCCTGGTGACATGAACCAAAGTAGGCTAGTGGCGCTGAAGGTGCATTGTGCTGTTTTCTTTTAGGCTGCACAGCTAGGACTTAAGAGTTCATGAGACGATAATACGTGCAACTCAGAGCAGTGCTTGCCTATGCACTCCCTCTGAAGGTTGTGCATAGGAAAGTTGCCGAGTATGGTTGAACTGTCTAGAAAACCTGATGCTGTTCATATCAGGTCTGTAATCTCCTGGGACTGTTTTCATCCCATTTCACCACCCTATTCTCTCTTAGGATACCCCTTCCAAATGCATCTCCCTGAACATAGAGGTTGAAATGGTTGTGTCCAGCTTGAAGACGGTGCTGCAGTTGTAGAAATCTTTTGACCATCTTGCTGTTTGTATTTGAATTGCTAAGGTTATAATGAAGTTACTGCATGCTGAGTCTCTTACTATTTTGAATACAAAGCAAAGGCTGTTTCCCACCATTAGAAGGTGATTGATTGTTTTTTTTTGTCTTTTCAGTCTGTTCTTTCATGTCATCCTGAGCTTTATGTACTTGTTTTTCTGGCCATCACTGTATATACCTTGGAGGTCAGATGATATCTCACTGGAGCATATACAGGTGAAATGATCTACCCTGGTGATGGGCCTCTTGGAAGATGCTACTGTTTTAGAAATCCAAGGTCACTGCCATCTATGTTCATCCTGAATTTTAAAGTAAGCAGTGTATCAGGATTATCATTCAGATAATGGATACAACAATGTGGGAATTTTAAACCATCTTGGAAGTGTTGTCCATGCATGAAATAAGTGCTCTCTAGGACTTTATAATTGTAATGGGAGAAACGTTTCTCACTCTCAGCAGGGATGACATAAGAAGGAATGACAGAACCAGATCTAACAGGTCTCCTTTTTGACTTCTAGTATCTGAGTTTCTACGGAGATGGACTCAAACCTGCACATGGCTCTAGTCAAAGAACGTTAATTTGGGAGGAAGCAGAAAAAGAGAAGACCAGCCCTTTTTAACAAAATGTCCGAGTAAGCTTGGATGAGATGATCTTTGCTGCTTTGCACTGGGTGCCATGCTGAAGCCAAGGGCCTCGCTATTGCATTCAGTGGTTGTCAACCCTACATGTTCAAAAATGAGTCAAGCCCCAATTATGGGATTGATTTGCAAACCATGACTTTCTCTTTAAAAGAGCTGGTCTAGATGCAGACTGGGTTGATAGTGAGTTCTCAGTCATGCCCAGTAACAGCTATCCACCTGCACTGGGCCGTGGGTTAAAGTTAGGTCCAACTTTGGGTTTCAGTGATACAATTTCTTGTTTTGCTGTCATGTTCACTGTGCCGTGGGACATTTCTTGTAGGCATATTGTAGGCAAAAACTGCCCAGATGCAGAAGCACTTTCAACATGGTTCTTTTCTCTCTGTACTTTTCCACATACTTTTAGAAGATTAGTGGGGGGAAAGAAAGGGGAGGGGAGGCAGGCAGGGTAATTTTATAGACCAGCTGCCTGATGATTATTTATTTATTTATTTATTTATTTATTTATTTATTTCTAAGTCTGCATCTGTGAATACATCCGCATTGAGGGTACTGTACAGGCCATGGGGACTATGTTGGTTCCCATCGAACTGATGTTCTCAGTAGAATTGCGCGGCCTGTCCTATGAATGGACAAGAGCCTCCGTTCATAGCTGTGGTAGTTTATTCCATTTATGAATTCTCATTCATTTGCACAAAGAACTAAAGTATCTTCTGCTGAGATGCTGTCTCCCCAGTGTTAGTCCACCAGTAGTTTTTAAAAGTGATAGTTTAATTTCATTAATGCATTCTATAGCATGTCTAAAAATGCCACTAGAATTGGTGCCAAATGCAGCGGCTTGAAAGTTGGTGTGACTGACAGGCTTGGCAGCAGCTCTGGATCCGCAGCAGTAGATACAAGATACCCAGTTGCTGTTCCAGCTGATAGTGCCAGAGAAATATTTAGCACTTACGTGACACTTTTAGTGTTTAAACATTGACTAATCCCCTGCGCAGTGCAGCGTTGGTAGGGTATCTGTTCCACAGGTGGGGAAAAGAATGGCTAGAGTCTTGCCCAAGTCCACGGAGCTTGCCGTAACACTTGGAGCAGAGGGAAGTCTCCGACTTGCCCCTTCCAGTCCTTCCATTGACTTTGTTGCTCACCTCCTGCCACTTACAGGCTCTTTCCTTGCTTGGGGGCTTCTCTTGTGGCTTTTGAGCCTTGAAGAGTTGTAGTCTGCATCCCGCAAGGATGACGGCTCTTCTCTCTCTGCCTGCTGCTCTTACATGGCGCTTCTTTCCTCCTCCACCATCCTTTGCATTGGGCTTAGGGTTGGGCAGGTAGAGGCAAGGGGAGATAAAGGAACGGCTCAGTAATGGGTATAGGAGCAGACAGAACATGCCCCTGTGCTATGCAGAAGAGTAAATGAGCAGCTGGACTGGGACCTTTGCAACTAGTGGCTGGTAGCAGGCAAAGGCCACTAGTTCTTGAGGAAAGTCATTGGTAAAATGGTGCTGGTTCCCGGTTCTGCAGGCTGCATTTTCCCATCTCGTCTTGGTGAATAGCCCCATCCTTAAATTGCAGAAGTGGCACTTGAGATTTGACTGTCCACTTATTTTGTCCCTTGTAATATGTAAGAAGGGAATACAGGTTGAGTATCTGCGCGGGCACAAAACGTGGGGCTAGTTAAGGGCGAATTTCTTGAGTGGAGCAGCACAGGTTTTTTTAAGTGCAGGACTTTGAGTGCGATGCACAGGCCAAATCAGAAATGCATAATGGATTTGTTCAGTCCCAATGCTTCAAAGAGACCTATAGCTACAGAAAAGCCTGTGCAAGGTTGCATCTCCCCTTGTTAATCAGGGGCTTCCTTGGGACGGGTAACAGCCCAGAAGGTTTCCGAGCTCACTTGGCACAGTTTTCTTGGACAAACCGAGATTCTCTGGTAGGTTGGTCTGACCTTGTGGTTTTTGGCACATGACTGCTACTGAATTTTCTCCTATACCCTTTACACACCAGCTTCACTCTTGCATGGTCACTTAAAGCTCTACCCTGTGTGCCAGTATTTCTGTCTCTCTCTCTCTCTCTCTCTCTCTCCTTTTTAATCTGGAATTTGAGGCAGGGAAGGGGATGAAAATGCATTGTTCTGCCAAGAAAAACCCTTCTCCTGTGGGCCAGGCGGTGTGCAGACCAAATCTTCAGCTGTGCAATTGCTGCTGGCTCCTGGAGCAGAAGAAATCTGGAGCGAGATGGAAAACTTGCCTTCTAGGTATTAATAAAACACGATACTAGGAAAGCATCCAGGTCATTCTAGAGCAGCCGCAAGTCTCTTGTTTTTAAGAGCCAGTTACCTGTTAGCCTTTGAGCGATTATGTTAAAGTCCAGTTGTCCAGTGTGGGAATGGACTCGGACTTGTTTTGTGGCGTGCAAACAGGTCGGTGTTGAGTCCGAGCGAGATGTTCTCTGCCCCCGTTTGAATTAGATGGTTTGTGCGCCCCTCTGCATGCTGGCCTGGGATGGCTGCTTGCGTAATCGGGCAATGTGCGGGCAAGCCCGAGTCTGCGGTTGATTTATTTCAGCCATTAAGCTGTCGGTCACCTTGTGCGGTTCTGATAGTTAAGCTTGTAAGCTCCTCTGGGAGGTGATCTTGTCTTTATGTGTAGGAGGACTACAAACGCACCGGGTGGGACTTCCGGAAGTGACTTGGGAGCTAAAATCTTGTTAAAAGTCCTCAAGAATTAAATGCATTGGCAAGTTTTACCTTTTGTTCTGCATCTCCGGAGAAAGCGCGCTCTCGGAGTGATTGTTTGCTGCAGGCGATACGTGGATCAGCGGTCGTGGAGATCACCCCTGCGTTGCCAACCGTCTGGCACGACGGGCTGAGCTGAATGAAGCCTGCTGTAGGCCTCGGTGCAAAGAGGGAGGGCAGCGCTGAGCGGGATGGTTCAGGTCTGTGTTGCATTATGTGTTTTCTGCCTCTGAAATTGCAGATCGAAGAGCTAGTTACTGCAAGATGGGGTTGGTGGTTTATGTGATGGGGCACGTGTCCTTTTCTATTCCTCTCAAGCTCCACTTTTCCTGTCAGCCACCCAGCAATTTGCTGCTTTTAGGCCAGCCTTTTCAGAGCGGATCCTGTGCCTCCAAACCTCTAGGGGCAAATGGCGGCTATGAGGAATGTATGATTCTGCATCAATTTGATCTTATTAACCGTGAGGAATTCGACTGTGACTGTTTCTGTCGTCCAGCACAAGGTGATCTCTCTTGAGAGAACAGCTCTGCTATGTGGTGAGCAGGGGCCTAACTTCACTTTGCCTCTTGTCTCAAACCTCTTTTAATGCTTCCTGGATGTTCATTAGCACAGGGTTATTAGACGAGCTGATCCGCGCTCCAGCCTCGTGATTGTTTGGGCTTCGCTCGTTGTTACTAATCACTCTTAATAAGGGTGTGTCAACTGTCCTACCGTCTGGTATTTGCTTTATTTAAAAGTGCTATAGGCTGAGACTTGTCACCCTGCAGTGCCTCAATCTGGAAGTTACTTTTCCTGAACAATTAGTGTCTATCTTTTGTCGACGTTTTAGCATCTTGCTTTTAGTTAGGATAATATGTATGTGAGGCTAGTGCTCTTTTTCCAGACCTTCAGGGCCAGGTGCCCTGTTCCCTAAAATGAATCCATCCTCACAATAGTGATGGGATTGCTTTGAAGGATGCAATTGGGTTTCTGTATGTGGTGGTGAATTTGGTCCTGCCTTGGGAGGCCTCAGCCTGGAGCTGTTGCATTTTGCAGTGTTTTGTTGTCTACACACAGGTCTGGGTAGGGACAGACTTAGGGTTTACAATCTCCTGTCATCTTGCACTTGACTAACGCGTTCTCTGTGCAACTCATTTTGATTCTCGCTTAAAATATTGTGCTTTCCTTGTGTGAGTGAAATCCATAAGTAAGGGGAACAGTGGGATGCTGCTGTGTATATGTTAATTTTGAAATCTAGTAGCCTATCATGGGTCCCTCTTTATACATCAAATTTTACAAGCCATTAGTTAAATGGAAAGTACTTCATAATCTGCAGACCTTGCACTGCATTGTTATTGTTTAATATGCTAGATCTCCTTTGTTATAGCATCCTTCATGTGTCCTGCAGTGCTGTAATGCCCCAATTAATCTGTTAGTGGTTGCTTTGCCAATGATCCATATAATGTACCTATATGCTCTGTCTGATACCCATGTCTTGCAATAACTGTTGATGGTGAATTAAACAAGATAGTCTTGCAGGTGCTTGTTTATAGTGGAAACCACTTACTTATTTGGTGAAGCATATGGCCTCTTTCTTCTCAAGGTATTTGTCTCAGGTTTGGGTACTTCACTTAGCACCCCTTATTGCTTGTTGTTTTTTTTTCTCTTCCTTTTTTTCCCCAGGGTAGCTCAGCTTCTTTTCAACACCCAGAAACTGTTGCCTACAAACTTAATAAGCACTTTGGTGCTGCACTGTAGGGTGGGTGGGGTAGCTGTGTTTTGAAAGTCATAAATGGAGATGCAGTCACTGAGGTAGCTAAGTTGCATTGTGATGGCTTTGGGCTGGGCAGCCTTGTGCTGACAATGTTGTTTGGGTGAATCCGATATCTTTTATTAGACCAACTCAAATAATTAGGAAAATTCTTCTTTGCAAGCTGGTACCGACAAAGGGTGCCTGAAAGCTTGCTAAGAAGAATTTTTTCCAACTATTTGAGTTGGTTTAATAAAAGATATCAGATTTAGACTCAGTTCTTTGGGTATGTCCTTAGACCAACACGGCTACAACCTACACCCTTGTGCTGACAATGGAAATCAAGAGAAATGAGGGCACATGGCAGAGGAGTGGCATAAGTGTGGCTGTTTAGCTTGTGAAGCATGTGTGCATCTGTGTCCTGAAGCAGCTGAAGCCTTTGCATTGTGTGTAGTTAAAATGAAAAGAAAAGGCAGGTCCTTAAATATATTTGCAGCTCAGACAAACGGTTAGAACATGCAGCTGATTACAGTCCAGATCCTTTAGTTTAGCACTTGTCAGGGGCTGGAAGGAAGCTGGCTCTGTCACCGGCTCCATGAAGTCTGGGTCTGGTGGTGTGAGTGCCAAGTGTGCCGGCTTAGTAGGTAAAATACAGAATAGGAAGAGGTGGCACAGCTTCGCTCTGCCTGTGTGGTGGCCTGCATATAAGTACCCTGAGTACTCTTGCCCCAGATCCAAAAATAAGCTTCTGTGGCTGTGACCCTCATTGAAACATAGACCTGCATTATCATGAATAATTGGGCTGTTGAAGAATGGTACCGACTGGCCTGTCACGGGACAGAGCCCTAAGGAAATAATCCCTGTGCAGGCAGTGAATGCAGCTACCAAATAACACAGCTCGTTTAGCAAGCACGTGTGTAAAACCAAAGCGGGCTGTGATATCGCGGGTACTGCATCACGCGTTGCTTCCGGCAGGCCCTGTTTATCAGTAGATGTTTGTGACCCAGACTTGTATCCTAGCATCAGTGGATTTCCCCAGATTGTCTCTGCTCTTCTATGTCCTCGTTCTTTGTGTAGGGCTCGGTAACCACTGAATTTAATTGTAGAGAGATGTCAGAGCGGTGGCTTGTTTTCCGTTAGACTCTCTATTTTCTTTAGGTGCACAGGCATTGAAAATTTGGAGCGGGGAAACCTGTCCACTGCTGTGGTGAATAGTGTAAGACCCTGACCTTTCACCACCTTGCCATGCTGAATCACCCTAATTTCCTCCCATAAGAAAGGAGATTGAGGCATGTTTGCTGGAGGAATACAGAGGGTGGAAATAAATGCCGCCAACATGCAGGCTGTCACATTTTCGCCTCTTCCTACTGTCCTAAAAACCTTTCTTTGGGAATCTGCAGTTTTTCTCCTTCCTGCTGGAATGACTAATTCAAGTGTCCAACACTGCAGGTAATTTCCTTGAAGCACTGGCCCTGGGGAACTTGCCTAAAGGCAGTTTTGATTGCTGATAGCATGGAGGCATACAACACAGTTAAATCCAAGATTAATGACTTTCTCGTCGGTTAATTGAGACCCAAGTGGCTCCAAATTTTGTCAGTCACTGAAATAATCTCCTGTAGCCAGTCAAACTGCTATGTCATTAACTTGTTCCCTATGCAGTCCTTGCAGAGAGTCTCTAAAAATCCAGATCATTATCTGGACCAGAGGATGTTAAGGTTAGAGTCACTGGGTTTCAATTTAGAAAGTAACCCCTGAAAGACTTGGTGACCCCTCTGGCTTGAGGAAGAGCAGCAAGGTGAGATGCTTAGAAAAAAGTGCACCAGTATCTTCAAAATGGATATTACTGGAGGTCCATGTGAACTATTGCTAAGGTCAGGGATTCGGAGAGCATTAGAGCAGCTTTAAAGCCAGGGATGTTTAGAAAATGCTGTGCTTTTTGTTTTGTCTTCTGATTTCCAGAGTTGTGTTTTCCAGATTATTGTCTAACTTTATTAAAGAAAACCTTATTTTTTCCAACAAAAACTAAGGGTCTTGACTAATCGCATGCTTCCAGGATCTGTGGCTTTATCAAAGATCACTGGTTTGCAGTAAAAGTACAAGAGCTGGCAATATTAGAGAATACATTGCAGGAGTAAGAGGTGTGATAGGCCCAATGAGCTTTGCAGTGGCTTTCCCTGGCAGTTACAGGTTTATTCCTGGATGTAGAGCTCCTCACACTTTTGTCAAGCCTGGTTCTTATCCCTCTTTTAGTCCTGGTTCTTTCTCTCTTCTGTCTCTCTAAAGATCCCATTGCCTTTAAAAACAAGGGCTTAAGATGCTCCTCTTACAGAACACCAGACACCAAGACCATTTGTTAACTTTTCAGATCTGTAGCCTGCTGGCTTTTCTTTCACTACCTCTCCAGTGTTTCATGGGTTCTTTAAATAATGGAAAAACTATTGTTGCACTAAGTTAAATATAAAGCCAGGTTAGGACCCAAACTGAGCTGCCTCTGAAGCTCTGTAGGTGAGAGCCGTGTTCATTCCTTCGGTGCTGGTTCTGATGAGCCCTGCTGAATCCTACTAATCTCTAGGATTTCTGGAAGGGTACTTTTACCAGTGTCTTCCAGTTCCAGTGGTGCTGAGACCTGAAGTAATGTTTCTGGATCCCTACCTCCTCCCTCACACTGAGGCATATGGGCTGCACCTTTCTTTTTGCAGATAAAGGTGGCTTAAACCTAAGCTTTAAACAATGTCCAAGAGGAAGATAATCATTAATGCCTGAAGCTTCTATGCAAAGGAGCATCTATTAGACACCCGCTGGCAAAGAGGCCCAAGAGAAGGAAGCAGGTGAGCAGGCAGGAACCTTTCACATTCTTTTTTTGCTTTAGTTTAGGGCTATGGGAGAACCTGAGGAACTTGACCTCCTAATCAACAGTGTTGGGCTTTAACTCTTTGTCCTGGAGAAAACGGCTACAAGAGCATTATTGCAGACAGGCCTAGTCTTGTGACCCTTTTTCAGGCAGCAGATGATGCAGAAAGCACTCGGCAATGACCGGGTGTTATTTTAAAAGTGCCTGGGAACTAGTGAACCTTTTCTGTTCAGCTGACCAGCCAGCCACTTACCACTGGAAAAGTAAATTGTACTGAAGACCGCAAACAACACACTATCCTGAAAACAAGAGAATTCATCATGGAAGAAAGTTTTGGCCCAGTGGCCAGACTCATGGTGGCATGAAAGGATGTGTGGATTTCCTGTAGATGAATTGACCGCATCTGAGCTGTCTGATTGACAGTACATGTGGAGGTGCAGGTCCTGTTCAGAAGTCAGCATTACAAAATTTTTCCCAGGTGATATGTTGGTCATCGCGGTGTCTGTAGGGGCAGAGTAAGGCTCGCTTTCATGCTCGTTCAGTTCTTGATCTCCAGAGTTCGGCCAGTGCAAAGCTGCAGGTTGTGTTAATGATGCCTTCCAGCTGGGACGCAGGCCGTGCCAGCTTTGCCCGAGTCACCAACACAGCACTGACTGGTGGTGTTTTTCAACTAGGGACAAGCTGGGCTGCATCTAGGCTAGTAGCAAGCTTTACATTGGGTTCCCACACAGAAGCCTTTAAAGTCTTACGTTAACAAGAGAGAAATTTTGACTCCATATAACCAAAATCCATTAGCTGAAGGCCTAGCAGCATAAAAAGCTCTTTTAAATGAGCTCAGGGCTAAGCCACAGTAACACACATGCCAGCCTGTATTTAGGGAACAGGTAATGTCTGTGATGAACCCTACAAATCCATGAATCTGGGCCTCTGATGGTAGCATTACCCTAACAAAGGACCAGAAGACTGCCATCTGTGTCCCTTCATGCTGAAGAAGGGCCTGCTCTAGGTAAGTGAACTCCCAACTTGTTCCTGATCCTTGATGTAGGGAGAGAAGCTGGAGGCCGCTGGTCTGTTTGGAGGAAGGAGGTGGCTTGTGTTGTTGCATTTTCAATACATAAAATCCTAGGATCATAAAATTAGTTTGAAATGGGCAGAAAGTCATCCCCTTGCAAGCACAATATGCAACCTCTGATTACAAGCGTGTCATGTGTAGAACAGGTATCATGCTTATTCTTAGCTAACTAACTAATTCATTCCCTTTTCGTGTATGGAAGAAATGTTTTTGGAAGTGGTTTGAGAGGGGGGGAAAGTTCTGTGTAGATTGAGGGTACTGTATGCATGTTTTTTGACCATTCAGAAGGAAGGGAGAACCAGCCACTGCATAGCAGGAAATGGCCCTTTCCCGGTGTTGAGCGAGTGGGACTGAACTCCGGGGCTCTTAGTGCATGTTTTGGGTTTTACGTGCGTGCCTCTTAACTGACTGGTATAGCAGCAATAATCAATGAAGGCATCAACACTATTTGCTGCTGCAGCAGTGTACTGCTGAAGCAAGGATGAGTAATATTTTTAAAGAAATGCTACTATAACCTTTAGGATGGGTGGGTAGGTTGAGCATTTTAATCTCTAGATTTTCCATTGCATCCAGATGACTGTACATTCCTGGCAGATGAATCATTGTATTACCACGAGTAGCTTTTCTTGTGAACCAAATTCTCTCTCAAGACCCTCAGAGCAAAAGCCATCGTAAGCATGAAACCAGTGGTGCTGCTAAAAGCTCCGTTCCTGGATGCAGCGGCTGGAGCGCTGCGCGCAAACAGCTTTGGGTTTGTAGCACTGTCCTGCTTCTCCCCCACCGACCGCATTTCATTTTCTCTCGCATTCCATTTTGGTGACGTTGGAAGTCTTCTCTTTTTCTTCCCTTTGTCCCTAGAGGGCCCGAGCAGAACTGTTTGCCCTTAGCCAGCCAGCTTCCCTTTAGACAGACAAAACCAAGGATTCTCAATTTACAGTTGGATGAATGGGGGGAGATATGAGAGCATGACTAGAGGAGCATCTCTATAGAAACCAGTCCTATTCACTGTGCCCTTCCGAGAGGCTCTGCCAGCATCACACTGCCTCGTTTGTCATGTTGCTTCAAATCTGCGATGCCAGTGCCCTTATCTCGGGGATGTTTTTGGAGCAGCAGCTCCAGAGGCTGTGCTGCACTTTGGGCTGGTTTTGCATTTGGCCCTGGGGCTCTGCCTACCCGTGGGTTGGCTAACCCTGCTTGCGTGCTATGTGCTTGCAAATATTCAGACAGGAGGATGCGTCCTGTAAAGAGAGCATCCCAAAGGGTGTGTTGCGGAGTGATCAAAACAGAGTTTGAAGCGCTCCCAGGGAATGGGATGTGTGCTTTAGCAGCACATACGGTTCAGTCGTAAAAGCTCCTGTTGCCAAGCCTGTGGAGTAGTGCATCTAATAATCCTGATCTCTGCAGGGAGCAGCTCAGCCTTCTTCCTAAATATTGGCAGAATTTTTAACATGGATGAGAGCAGGTTAACTGTCCAGAGTATGGACCACAGCTGCTTGGAGGGAAGAGCTCCTCCTCTGCCCTTCCCAGCTGATTGCAGCTGCATAGATCATCCCCTTTCCCCAATTCTGAATCAAAGGTCCATCCACAGCCCCCCTCCGGCAACTGCAGCAGAGAGCAGTGTCCAGCCACATGGGCTCCTCCTGGCAAGTGGCAAGTTCCTTCTTCCATCTGCTTTTCCAGGCTGGGCGGTGGCATCAGCATCATGGGAACAGCTCCAGGGGCCAGCACTGGTCTGTGGGTCATTGTTAGGAATTGTACTCTGGCAAACAAAGTCAGTTCATCATTGCTGTATTTCAGATATTTTCAGTGCTAGAGGCTTTCAACCTCCCATTCTGCACTAGGAACGCCTCTGCATGTACAGTTACAAATCTACTTTGCTATTTTGATGTGCTAAAAAACTGTTCTTCACAGTTAGTGCCCAGGCTAACTCCGTTCCTACGAAACCACGGTGTTCTGTTGGAAATGGGTTCTTCTTAGAGTGAGCTGTTAAACTGAACTCTGACACACAGCATTTGGGTTTTTTCCCTCCTGCTCCTTTCTTCTTTCTTTTAGGCTTGTCTGGTATGAATGTGCAGTTGCTCTCTCTTTTAAAAAAAAAAAAAAAAAAAAAAAATAAAAATCTGTATTTTTGCTTTTGAGAGAGAGACGAGCTACTTTGTCTTGGGGATGAGGGGCAGAATGTGGTGCATAATTATGGGGAACTGTAGCTTGCAAGCAATGGAAGAAATGCAGTTTTTTTGCAAAGACCTGCTGGTGAGAATTACTTACTCTTTAGCAGTGCTGTGGTTATTTTAAAAGGCGAACATACCGTACCCTAGCCTACTATAGTTATCTCAGATGTCACTTTTATTTATTCTCCAAAAATCTGCCAGTGGTTAAGCTCAGCATTCCACGACCAAGGGAAGTTCTAGCTTCTACCCACGGCAGATGCTGCATTTTGTTACGTAGCAGAACAGAAGCTCCATTCACGGTGAGTATGGAAACAATAGAAATCAGAGCTCACACGGATGAAAAAAAAATTATTCTGATTTCTGGACAGACAGGCGGCAGTTTTTGTCCATGCACATAAATACTTTATAATCATACCAGCTTCATTCGCCTTCCAACTCCTCTCCCCGTCCCCTCCCGCAGAGTCGGCCAACAGTCTAATTGACAAATGAGAATGCCCTCATTAATCCAGGGTTATTTCCATTGGAACCTGGCAGCATAGCATGGGCGAACGTGTGACGCTATCTTTGCCTGCTTACAGGAGCTGCTGGAAAGAGATGTTACGGCAGTGACATTGGGGCTCGTGCTGACTGACGGGTGTTCAGCTTACACTCGCAGTCCTGGCTTATGTGCTCTGAAACGGAAGCTCCCGTAAAGCGAGTGGCCACGTTGCCCCCATCCCTGATGGTACTATCGGTCTGAAGCAGTAGGTTTTGACTAGCTTGAATTCAAGGAATCTCCTCCCAAGCATTCGCAGCTGCCGAGTCCTGCTGGCCTTGGGCAATGTTTTAGTAATTTGGGCAAGGACCGTAGATGCCAGTTTTCTTGCTCCACCCTTTCTGTGCCAAGTGTCACCCCTGAAAGTGACCATTGTCTGTCCCGAATGATACAGAAGGGATTGACTGCATTGGAGGGGAAATCGCTGACCGAAGGCAGTGGGCAGACCTTGATTGCCTTTGGAAGCCAGGCACTTGGGATAAGAGCTGTGCTAGAAGGGATTTTCCTGCAGAAACATACGGTACTGTTATGGCAGTGGCCACACTGCCGTGTTCATAGGGTTCAGGAGGAAGCTAGCATCTCCAGTTGTAAGCTCACAGGAGTGAACTCGTTTAAAACGGGCCTGCTCCCCTGGCCTGTGGACACAAGGTGAATTCCATGCCACATTATGAAAATGGCCATTAGACCCTCACCACAGACTGTGCTTTTTCTGTGGGACTGAATCTTTTGCAATTTTTCCTGTTCTGAAACCTTGAGGTTTCAACTTTACCACCATGTTGGTTCTTTCAGTGCTAGCTCCAAGCTTGTTGGCTGGCTGGATTTTTGGTGGTAACTGACATTTTATTTAGTGCATCTCAGGGGTGGCTGACTTGCCTTGTTCCCTGGACAAGATCCTGGATTGCAGGGCTGGTTGTGGGCCAGGTAGGCCTTGGGTTATAGGATGGTGGTGGTGGTGGTCTGGCCACCGCAGCAAGTGGGTCAGGTGGCCACTTGCTGCAGTGGAAGTGGCCCCAGTGGCCATATGGCAAGTAAGGTCTTGGTTTCAAAGTGCTGGCTCTGGTTTCCTGCCACCAGGGCTGCAGGACTTTGAATTCTGCAGCAGATCCCGTCCTCTGCCAGCTGTGCCCCAACATTCCCTGGCCCACCAGTAGTCCAGCAGATCAGATCTGTGAGACGCTCCGGATGCATTGGAGGACTAGAAGACTTCTTCCAGGCTCAGTGCTTTTTGGCCCAAACAGTGCTGGGTGATCTAGGCTGGTTCTGGCATGGATGTTACCCAGGTACCTGTTACCCAAGAGTCGCATTTTTAATTCCTAACGAGAAGCTGATGCACTTCATGCCTGGGGTCTCCATGTTGGAGAGAGCACCCCTAGCCTCAGGGGCTTTAAAGAGTGCCAGGCCGATTGTCATTGTGAGAGTCCCTCTTTAATTCTCTTGTCTCCTCATCCCATGCACGCTTAGCTAAGCGTGCATAAGGCAAAGCAGTACATTGCCTTGAAGGCTGCTCTGCCAGCTTGCCTCTTTACCGCACGGTTGTACCTTGAGGACTGGAAAATAAAACCCAGGTACCTTGGGTTCTGTTCCCGGCCAATGGAAGGCTGTATTGTAACTGAAATGCCAGAAGTTGGCATTGATTGTAGCTGCCGCCTCCTGTAGTGAGTGTTGGTCTCATACCCAGTGAGCATGCCGGCATTTTGCAGGTTCCTTTTCAGTATTTCTCCCCCCCACCTTCTTGTCAACTTTGCAAGTTACTGGCTTTGCTTTCTTCCTGGCATAGTTTAAGTTAATAGAAATCCTGTCTCTGCTTCTGGTAATGTCTGTCCCTGGAGAGCAAGGTCATTGCAAATGATACAAGTGAATGAAAAGGGAAGAATGGAAATGTGATCTGAAATTCCTGCAGGCTCACTCATCTTGCACCCTGCATGTGTCAAGGGAGAGTGCATTTACGTCACTGTGCCTTACATAAGGATCCAGAATGTGATAGCTCCTGAGGTTGTGTGGGTCTTTGGAGACTCCTGTGTAATTGCTTCAGTATGTGCCCAGCAGAGAGCTACATAGCATTTATGTACAACTGCAGTGGTGTAGAAAGCTCTTGAATTCTTAATTATAAATGTTTGTTCTGACAGGATCAGCCTTTTCAGACTTCTGGACTTTCAGAGCACGTTTAGTTAAGAAAAACAAAGAAAAGAACACAGAGTTAACTTGCTGTGAATCAGCCGTGTCAAATTTTATTAGTATGATAAGGCCAAGTAATCAATTTTAATGTTTGGGTGAAATGTCAGCGTCAAACGTGAACGAGCAAGGTATTGTGCTTAGATTGGCAGATTTTTTTTTCCAGGCTGCCCTGTAAAGCTGTCATAAATCACTCTTGCCCCGGTTTGTTAGCTCAGTTGTTACACTGACTTCCTACCTTCCTGATCACATGCTTAAGAAACAATTATGTGTTTTTGGAAATTAAAAATTGATCCAGTTAAAAATGCTGTAAAATTAAAAATAAAAAAGCCTTTAAAAAAAATTTAATCTAAGGGCTAATTTGGGTTCATGCTTTCTGTGACTGAGGTAATGCTTCCTGAGTTGGATGGAATGATGCGAGTTGGTGACTATGAGAAAAATGTCCTGCCTTCAGTCAAAACCTTAAGCATAACAAGATCTCAGGAGGAGAATGTGTAGGACCGTCTGCAAAGATACCCAAATCTGGCAACATCAGTAATGTAAGCTGAGCTGTTTTGTGATGGTTATAGCACACACGGCCTTGGGTTGTCTGAGCTGCGGCATGAGAAATTTTGGATTTGTTGTGGCCCCAGTGCTGATGCATTACTGCAGGATATGTGATACAAGGGCACCTCTTTCATGCACGTATGCCACAGTAACCGGCAAGCAACAAATGCATCAACAGCTATCCAGCAAGCTGCGTGGTTCCTGACATTTTAGGCAGTAGTCTTGTGATTAGTCCAGGTTTAGGAGACAAGCAGCTTGTCTTATACCAGAAGGGTTGTCCAGTGACAGTACAGTGTGAATCTGTCTCCACTAAAAATGTTCTTTTTGTGTTGGGGGTTTTTGTGGCTTTTAATACCTGTGGACAGGGTTTAAAAAAAAAAAAAAGTCAGGGTATCAAACTGCAGTGGAGTTTCTGTCCTAGGAAGCAGAGCATGAAAAAATGTTGGTGGGCTGACCTAGCTTTTGGAAGGCCTGGACTCTGTTCGTCCTGGAACAGACTGACAAGGACCACCAATGAGAGGCAAGGCTGAGAAGATGTGGTACCATGGAGGATGCACCTCGGCCTGGGCTGTTCTGCAAAGTTTTGTTGCAATACAGTGGTTATTACATAGCAATGCTGGTAAGACCCCAGTGTAGATACGGCATCTGTTAATGTAGCGTATTTGGTTTGGGGAGGTGGTTTAATTGCTGGCCAAGAACGTTTTTCTCTGGTCCAAGCTGAATCTCCACTAGGAGACTTATTGGTAGCAATCTGTGGGCAAAGATTTTTCAGGATAGACCATCCTAAAGGATTTTGGTCTTTCTTGGGGCCATGTTTCCTGAAATTGTTAATTTTCAACCTTGGGGTGGGGAAGGTGGGGTGATTTTTGGACTTGCACTTAAGTTCCTCAGTAAGCCCGCTAAAAAGGGGCCAACTCCATCGTTAGCTGGCATGGATGTTTGTTGACTGATCCCATCAGATGCACATCTGTCTGGTGATCTGCAAGCCTGATCTCCATCCTCTGCTTATAGCCTCTTCTTTATGTGGGGGCACGAAAGTCTGTGCCCTGGAAAAGCTCTGGCTGATGTCAAGAATGCAGGTTGATAGTAAAAGGGGCCGTGCAAGCCCATACCCTGCCCTGCTCTCTGTTGAGCAGAGTCCAGTTTGAGGTCTGTGTCACTATATTCAGAGCCCTCTGTGGCATTGCCTGTGCCTAGGACCTTTCTGGTGCCCTTTCTTCTTGGGTACTACAGTGCCATGGGCCAGGTAACCGCTTGGAAGGAGTGATGGGGAGCGTTAATTCTTGTGGTCCCGGCCGGCCTAAAGCCAGTGCCTCAGTGAGGTCTTGGCGTTGATTGAATGGAATGAGCCAACAATCCTTCTAAATTATCTTTAATGTAATTACCTTTCCAGGCCACCATTTTGGAACTTTTCAGTTGGAACTTCTTTAGAAAATCCTCCAAATAGAGAGAATCGCATGCCTACTTGGCTGCCTCACTCTAATCTCTGGGAAATTTAACTGTGCATCTTGAAACAATTTACTTCTGGTTGTATTGAGTGCTACTAGCATGGCTGTCTTTTCTTCCACATATGGAGCAGGGCTTCAGAGGGTTGTTGAAACAAATGGAGTGCCACTTCCAATTCTTCAGGCCCTACTGCAGGAGCCAAAGCCTTTCTCGGGGCTCGGGTTTGCCCACCCTAGTTGTACCAATTCCCACATGACCTGCCAAGTTTGCAAAGAGCCTCTGAAGGTCCCTTTTCCACTTCAGCCCTACCCACTTGCATCAGCAATGCTTTTGAACCCTAGTTCTTGAGCTGGATTTTTCTGTGCAAAGGGAGGCTGAGGTCTGGAGCTCAGGCGGCCACATAATGCCTCATTTTGCTGGACTGAAGTCATCAGATTGGATCGTGCGCACAAAGGTAGACTCTGTGCCAACTTTGCAAACTTGTGCCCGCCTTGCTTCATTTTGGGTGCAGACATCTCTACTAAGGCATTTGGGCTCAGGTGGCACCTATTAATTTGTGTGAGGAACTGATGAAATTATTCAGTGCTCGATTTTTGTTCTGCAAAGTGGAGTTTCCCAAGCTGCTTTGGATGAGCTTTGGGCACTGGTGCTGTCAGACAACTCGCACTCCCTAGGGCTGGGCGTGCCTTTTGCACAAGTACTTTGTGGAAACTGGTAGATGGTTTCTTTGCATAATCTTGCTTCCTGTGCTACTGAAAGAAAATACCAACACCTGTAGGTGTTGAGATGAGCTAGATTTTAGAGCTCCCAGAAAAACAATGTAATGCATATTAAACCTGCCTGCATCGGCACATAGCAGATGAGTAAGAACTAGATGTATACTTTCTTGGCTAGCAGAGGTTATTTGGCCTTTCCTCCTGTTGCTATATGGAAAGAGAGACAGATGGGAGTTAGGCAGGTTTTACTCCCGCTAAAACAAATGGGAGGCTTGCGTTTCCTGGGAGGACTCAGCAGGTGAAGACCCTGCGGGGTAGGGGAGCAGGAATTAACAGTTTGGACAGACGCATCACAGGGCAGGATCTAGACATGTTGCTTTTGAAATGTTTTACAAGATCTGGAATATTTAACCATGGGATCCACGCAGTGGGAACATGCATCGAATGCAAAAATGCAGATGGCATTTTGTTTACAGCGTGTTGAACTGTTGCTTATTGTTCGCCTGGTTCCTTTGTTAGATGGGACTAATCTTGTTACAAGGTTTGTACTTTATGTCCATTTAAGGGCTCTCTCCTTGCAGTCCGTTATAATGTATGCTGGGCTAATGTAATATCTGTAGCAGGGCTTTCTGTTTTCAGTCTGCTAAAACAAAAAGTGCAGAATGTCAGTACCTTAGTGGGAGTAAGGTTTGTCAGGTTTCCATGATGGATGTACAATAAAAAAGGTAACATCAGGACAGTACACTGCATTTAGATCAAAGCTCTCCATTTGCAAGATGAGGAAATAACTTTTCCTTTTCTGCGGGTCGAAAAATTGAGGCAGTCCAGGCAAATCGCCTCCCCCAGGACACGGAGCACAGCATCCTTCTGGATGTCTGCTCTGATCTCCAAAACCTTTTACTGCCTTGGATGACTATTGCTTAGTGGTTCCTTGAGAGTCTTTAGTTGCTAACGGGTGTGTGCATTGGTTGTGCATATATAACAATAAAAAAGTGTGCAGGTCGAGAGCTTGGCGGGTGAAGTGTGGCGTCACAGGTTTGGTTTGGTTGAAGTCCCCAAAATGGCTCCTTCTCCTGGCTCTCTTTATTTGTGTTTTGTTTTGCTGCAGTTTGTGCGAGTATAAAGAGGCTTTGTCCTTTGCCGGCCCCAAGTGTAGCGTTTACAAGGAGAGGCATTGAGTGAATTCCAGGCTGCGGCTTTGCTCCCACGTGCCCCTGCTGCATTTACCTGTATTTAGTGCGTGTCTCTGACTCAGTGTTTACCCTTTGGTATTTAAACATTCCCTAGGAATTAAATCTTTTAAGAACATTAGTCTTCACACCAAATGCCTGCAGAAACCCAACTGTGTTCTGCCCATGTTCATGTGTTGGCAGGTATCCTAGTTCTTCAGAATTTGACTTGCAGTGGCAGCCCAAAGTAACAGCCAAAATTAGAATTTTTAAATTCACAATTCTGTAATCCACCTCCAAAATATCAGTGTCTCCTGGCCCTGAAAATGCACACTCACACTCCCCTCACTTTTGAAATTATTTTATGAAGCCTGTGGGTGTAGCAGTTTCTCCTGCAAGTTGGGGAGTAGAATAGTGCTGGCATGAGCCAGGCAGGATAACTGCAAGCATCGTTCACAATTCCCCCTTGCCACTCGCCTGAGAGTCCTGGGCTGCCATGCTCATTACGTTCCCAAACCTAATAGCTCCAGCTCTTCTAAAACTCGGTGAGTCACTGGTGAATGCAGTGTGTGTAAATGGAGACTGCAAGGGTGAGACCATAGCATTCATTTCCATTGGTGACTTAATGCAAGATTAAGATTGACCTCAAAGGCCCAGTGCCGCTCAGCTCATCCTTCTGTCATCACATGGCCCTGTGTAATTTTTGGAAAGCAGTAGGCAGTGCAGTATAATGCTGCTTCCCAGGAGGGCACCCCCAGGTCCTCACAGCATGGACAAGCTGTTTAATGGACTCCTGCAGCAGCATTGCAATCCAGCTGTATGCGATGGTGAGTAGCAAGCTCCAGGGTTCTGGTGATGATGCACCTGTCTAGACCCTTTCACTTGGGGATTGAACCTTACAGATAGGAACTGAATCTCATAGCACCTGGTGAGGTTGGTAAATGGCATCTGTTTCAGCACAAGGAGAAGCTGAGGTGGTGGGGAAATGATTTGTTTAACATTGCACAAGAAATATGGTGGCAGAACAGAAACAAGACTTGCATTTTCTTCCAGTCCTTTGCTCTGAGTACTAGACCAACAGCTTCTTTCCCTGCAGATTAATACTTCCTTTCTCTGCTTGGTTACGATTGTTGGTAATAAGGTGAGAGGTGGAATTCTTTACTGGTCCTGTTGTACTTTTTCTTTCCTTCACCCCAACACACCTAGAACAGCAATCCTCAGCTAGGATGCCCCAGCACCCTGGGTGCCTCGATAGCCTACTGAGGTGCTGCAGGGTGTATCATACAGTGTAAGCACTGATAGATGTGCATACATGATATATAAGAGAAACCCAGAGATTTCAACTACCATAATTCATAGTATTAAACATTCAGGTGTGTTGTGGTCTGAGTTCTTCACAATGGAAAATTTTCTCTATTCAATCATTTTTCACTCTAGTTGAAAAATGAGTGAAAGTTTAAGAGCTGGCATCTTCCAAGGGGTGCCTCAAGTCTAATGAGTGGTGCCTTGAGCCTAAAAAGGTTGAGAACTACTGACCTACAAACTGAAAGCTCTTGCTTGATTTCTGGACACATGAATTTTTTGCCTCATCTGCGGCAAATTGAGCTGTCCTGACTCTTTTGAAAAGCTGCAAATGCATAACGCAGCTCCTAGAAGCAAAGTAGTCCTACATTGGCAGTAGCGAATTTTGTCCCTGGCAAAACTGGGATCTGTTTTTTCATGCTTCGAAGTGTGCCTGCCTCGGCACGTGATATGCTCGTTTCTCAGGCTTTGGTTAGTGTCCACTCTACCGTCCACTGTGCCGCTCGTGCGTTCATTTTCTCTCTTCGGTTGATGCAGCTGTGGGCCCAGAGAGTGGCTGCTTATGAAAAGGTATTGTTTGTTATAAGACCAAATGTCAAGTCCTCAGCAGGCTCCTTGAGAAAGGTGAGAGGTTGTAGCAGCCTTCTTAATGTCAGAAACTCTGCCCTTGAGATTAGAAAGCCATTGACAGTTCTGGCAGGGATGGAAATACATTCCAGGCTTCCTGAAGACCAGCGCAGGCGAAAATCCACAGGCCCCCACAGAGTTGTTTCCTGAGCCGTACAAATGAGTAAAGGAAAGTTTACATAAGCCCATATAAAAATGTACCCTAAATGTTTTGTGACCCTACTCGGCTTGGGTGGGGACCAGCTTATCCTGCTGACTGTGGAGTCTTGGCTTTCAAGGTGTGTGTTAACTTCAAACTGACCATGCTTTTCCTGCTGATACCTTTGATGGAGCCCAGATATTTTTTGCTAGAAATAAATGGCAGGCTTCTAGCACAGCAATTTGAGGGGACACCAAAGGGGAAGCGGATTTCTTAGGAAGATATTTTATGGAGCTGTTCCTGTGAAAGGATGTTTTCTCAAGCTGGTTTTGTCATAAGACGCATGACATTTTAAGCTATTTTTTTTATTTGTGTCTCCAGAAATGTGTGCGACACCTCATTGGAACGGAGACAAGGGGAAAAAGGAGGTACCACAGGACAGAGCAAAGCAGACATTTGGCAATGCAAGCAAGCTGTTAATTGAAATAAGTGTTACAGCTTCCTTGTTCCCCTGGAGGCTTAGTGGCTTCTCCACTTATTTGAAAGGGTTGGGGAGGAAAGATGGAGCGCCTGGTTTTGGTTAGGTACTTCTACCCCTGCGGATTTTCGCTTCTCAAAAGAAAGGGTTCTTTGGTGACGTTTTGAACCCGATTTTGGAGTGAAACCCAAGCTGCAGTGAAAAATGGGCGACTGCCAGCCGTGCATTTTCTTTTACATCTTATAAATCTTATTGACGTTCCATTCCTCCAAGCTCAGAGGGAAAAACAGCCTGTAGTTCTCCAAGCTGAAAGGTGGCTATAGAATAGCCCTGCAAAGGCAGATGGGTTGCAAGGAGCAGGGAAGTTAAATTTAAAATTGGCCATTAGTATTGAGATCTCCTGGCCCCTTCCTTGTACCAGTTCCCTGTGAAAGAGCAAAAGGTCCAGGAGGACGTGGTTAGGTTTAAAATGGTGAGGAAGGATTTCTAACTAGGCAGTTAATCAGCTGTCAGTGTTGGACATCCCTGTGAATGAAGTTGTAGACCTGATGGCAGTAATGAGCTGGCATATTTGTTTTTGGGATCATCCTTTTGCCTTTAAACAGTCCTAAGCCCGTTTTCTGTTTTATCTGTGTTGTGGCATCTGGTACCGCCTTGGCGCCCCTCTGGCTTTCCAGTAAATGTGCTGCCATAACCTTGTTGAGGTTTCAGGGTCATTAATTTTAATATAACTAGCAAATATCCTTTTGGGCTAGTACAGAGCGGGAGCAAATAGATGATGGGCACAGGGAGGGGGGATTGTACCGCAGATCTCTGGAAAGCTTGCGGCAGAGCCGATTCAGTCTGACGCCGGTAATTTGAAGCACGTGTGAAGTGTGGGCAGGCCTGGGCTGCTGCTTGCTTTGGGCTGTGAGGGTTAATGCGCTGAAGGCTGCATTCCTCCCAGTTCAAACCTTGGCTGCTCTTCCTAAATGTTTCCACTTCATTTCATGCCAGTTTTGGAGTGGGGGGTGGCTGTGCTTGCCGAGTCCAACCCTCTTCTTGTGCAAGGGGAGAGGGGGACCCCATCAAACTGGGGGTGTTGTCGGATGAATCTTGCGTACTGATAAGTTCAACCAGGTTTTAAAGGAGCTAATTGGAAGAGATCATCAAATTGAGGAGCGGAGAAAGCAAACAAAGGCATTGGTTTTGGGAGGGAAATCTTTGCTTTTCCTGCATGCTCGGAATTGCAGTTCAAGTTGTAGGGTTTGGATGGGAATAGATGTGTGCGCACATAATTTGACCATTTCAAGTCTCTTAAGAGCCAAACATAGACTGAAGTTACCAGGTTTGGCAGACCAACAGTAAACACCATCTTTAATGTAGAAGGCCTTTGAGATGGAAGCTGCCACTTGTTGGAAAAGCTGTTCCAAGTTGGGTAGGTCAGTAAGCTCGAGCAGGGCTGGCAGGGGTGCATGCTCCTAGGTACGTCAAGCCCCAAGTTTTTGGCATTGCTCTGCGTGCCAGGATTTCTGCAATTGCTTGGGGCTCGGTCTGTGGCAAGAAGTGGAGTGTGTCCGTATGAAGTGGTCTCAAGGGCATGGGTTTCTTAACTGTTTGATACCTGATGCTCCTCTGTGACTCGAGAGCCCAAGTTAAGAGGGCGTCACTAGTCGTATGAGAAATAGGCCGTCTTATGAATGTTTGGGTCCTTGGGGCAATGCTGCTGTGTTGGTAAAGGACTCTTGGCTTGTCCACTGTAATTCTGCTTCAGGAGTTGATGACTTCATCTGGAGAGTCTGTGCTGTGTTAAAATGTGATACGCGAGATCTTATTTTCATAGTTTCTTGCTCTATTTGGTTCAGATGCTCCGCCAGGCCTGAAAGTACAGGCTTTGGGTGTTTTTCTGGGCAAGTTGGAGAATTACTGAGATCTAGGATGTGGCATGTACTTTCAGAAATGCCCAGTGCTTTTAATTTCCAGTCCTGCCCACATGGGGCCAATATGGTCATATTGCCCCCAAATCTGCTCACGCTTCACAGCCCTGCATTGAAGAGAAGCAGTGGGTGGAGAGCAGAGGTGTTATGTACGGGCAGAGCAGTCATGACACGTGGTAGTACTTTTTATTTCTCAACACCCATGTCTAGTCAACACTGGTTCTTTTTTGTCTTGTAGCTAAGCCTGCTAGATGAGCAACTTGGAGATGGGGAAACAAGCCGGAGGTGAAGCAGCCTTCTGCGGCGTTGCGCCCCAGGCCAGCAGCAGCCCTGGCATTAGAAAGCCAGAGTCCCCAGCTCTGTAACTGGGTGGTTCAGCAAAGCTGCTCTAACCACTATCCTCCTTTTTCAGGTCAATAATTACTTTTCATGTAACGAGCACTTCCTGTAAAATAGTCTGCCGTGACTAAAGCAGGCCTTGGGTGGTGTAGTCCTCGCTGAGAGAAATGTGAGTGGTTCCAAGTTGCCAATTCAAAACGCCTGTGAAACTAGGGAAGCATGGACCCCTGCCACTGCTGTCAGGGTCTGAGACACGAGGGACTTCAGGAGCCTGCATGATCTAGAAACCGTAGGTGTGCTGGGTATATTGCACTTGCAAGTCTGTGCTAGAAAGAGCAGAAATTTGCAGGAGTTATGTATCCTGCTTCTGCTGCTTACCTGGGTTCCCATAGAAACTGCCGTCCGACTGTGAGCTGCGTAAGGTGCTTGATGGAAACTCGTTTTAATGCCTCTCAGAATTTCCCAGACGATATCTTTCTTACCTGCTTTTTCACCCCTCATCCCCACTTGCGTCAGTATGTTGGTCCTTTTCTCACAAGCTTATTCCAAGGTCAGTCGTGTCATTGCAGTTGCTGCTTCGTTGCAAGTCACATGCCTGGCTGGTGGAGAAATGCCTGTTTGCACCTTAGTAACAGTGATAAAAGTGCACAGTTTTCAAACTGACTTTCAGTTATGTCTCGCTGTTGAATGGAAAAGCTGGGTGTCTGCTTTTCCTAGTGCATGGCCATCAATAGGTGGGAGACTAGACTAGCTCAGACAAGATTTAGGGAAAATTCTCCTTCAAGGCGATTTAAAGCTTCAATATTCCACAAGTCTGCATCTTGTTAAGGTGGTTTGGTTATAGTAGTGTCTTGGATATAATCTTTTCTAAGTCTGATGCAGGAGTGGCCAAGCCTCTTAACCGTCTGGCAATAAATTGGGTTCTTGACATGGCTCCGAGTTGCAGGATGCACCTTTGGAGGAGTGTGCATCTCACAGTCAGTGCTGTGTGCCTCCACCATAGCTCAAATAATGGTTTGCCGTTAAATGATTTCAGAAGCTGCGTTTGAATCCCTTGGGAACTGCATGTGGCTTGAAAGCTGTGGTTAGTCGCCCCTGGTTTAATGCAACCAGTTGCTTTCTCTCCGAATCTCTCCTGAAAGGGCCTGGAATATCTTTAACCTTTGTGATCACATGCTAAGACCTTGATAGGGTAATTGTAAAGTACCCATGAACAAGGGTGGTTATCCATCAAAGCGGCCACAAAGAGAATAATGCACTCACCTTGGTTTCATAATTATTCTGGAAGCTTGCTTAGCAGCCTTAGCAATACTGACGCAGGGAGATACTTCTTGAAGGACAGCTAGTAAACAGGTGCTGTGTACACATTTCTGGACCTGGCTCTGTAACACGTCAGCAGCCGTGTGTGAACGGGTAGGCCGGCAAACGTTTTCTTCCTCTGGTAGATGGTGGGCCTTGTGCCAGTGAAGGCCCAGTACCGCCCTGTCCACTACAACCTTTTAGGGCACACATCCTGCAAGGAGGCACTCGCCTGTCCCTCTACTGGTCTGATTGCAGGGTTTTGGTGCCTAGTTGTTAATCCCCGAGTCAGCTCTAAGGAGATGTATGCCCCTTGTCTGCAGTCCTCGGTTCCAGGAGCTACAGCAAAGCCTTTGCTACCATGCAAGAGTTATTGCAGAAGACTCAGACCCCCTTGGTGTCAACAGGTCCTAATGTTCGCAGGCCCAAAAAGATCAGCATTTGCCTGTCTGGTTTTCAGAGCACAAAATTCTCTGTTTTGGGTGTGCTTCATGGTGTGTGAAATTAAATGATGATTCTGTCACTGGTTTCTTACCTGTCCCCTTGGATTCCCTCCATGGTGTTTGCATGGGCCTGATTTTGATTTTAAGGTTCTCATGCTACCCTTGATAACCAGGCACTGGAATATTTCTGAGTATTGCTGCACATACATAAAAAATATTTCATGTAATGGAAGTACTGCAAAAATGTGGGCATAGTTCTCTGTGAAAGCTCAGCATGTTGCAGCCCTTATTTAAACTCTGGAAATGAAAAAGGACTGGCCGGCTGAGGGTGAGTGAAAGGAATTGTTATACGAAATGACAGATTCCTTTGGAGGAGGTTGCTGTTCAGCGAAAGGAAGCCAAGGCATCAGCACTTAATATCCTCCAGAAGTCCTCACAATTTAACCCCTCAAGAGCTCCAGGACATGCAAGGAAAGCCCAGGATAAGGTAGCGTATGTGGCCTTCACGCCTATCCCAGGGCAGTGGGCCATGGTGGTGGTTTGGATGTCACCTTTGGTGTTGGGCGTGCCGGGGGTGTGACACTCGGACCTGACCGTGTGGAAAGCTGACGAGCTGAGAGGTAAAACTGCTGTCTGTTCTTGCAAGCCACCGTTTCCAGTCTCTGTGGGATGCTGCACTGTAGTGGCTTGGAGCTGCTGGAGTGCATAGACGAGAGAAGGGGCAGGAGCTGTTTCTCTGTAGGCCTTCTGCAGGTATTTGTTGTCCTTGACAGATCACTGATATCCTCTCGCAAGACAGCAAGAGCCTTATTCTCTTCCCTGAAAGAGTACCTGTAAGATAAGCTTGTTGTGGCCTAGTTTTGCATGGGTATCTGTTGACAGATGGCATGGGGCTGAATACCTTTGCCAGAAGTACACCCCTTGCAGCCTGGAAGCTATCCTTTATATTCAGGAGGCTGGGCGTAGGGTTTCTGCCTCTGATTGGTGAGGCATGATCCTTTAGAGAGGACATTGGATGTGGCTGCTTCAGCCAGGACCTCGTTCAAGCACCCAGACTTCTTCAGGTTAATAGCGATCATTAATGACTCCATTACGGGACCTCACTGGCTTTTATAATAGCGGTGCATGCCAAACTTCTTCTTGTTAGCATGTTCTAGAATGCCAGTTGTAGTGTTGAGTTTATGCATGATATCCATCAAGCCTCTTTTACTATATGCACTACGTTTCTAATGACTTTATTTATTTAAAATGAGACCCAGATTTGATTCTCCGCACTACAGCTGAAGCGTTTAGTCACTAACCCTTTGCCTGCAATCAGGAAGTAGTGGGTGGCTGGGGTGGTGTGTGCATGTGTGGGGGGTGTTGGAGTACGTGGCTGAATTTCAGGAAAATGTACAGTCATAATATTCTTCTCTTCTTTTAACCTGTAGTTTCCCCCCAGTATCCCAACAACTTCGTGAAGACGCATTATATTGGGGACTGCTTTTATTTCCTTTCCATCTCCCCCCTCTGAGCATGCTTTCAGAAGACTGATGGCACATCTTTCTCACCCTTTTTCAAACATGCTGCGATGCAAAGGTGCTTTATAGTTCACTTTCTCAGCAGGGAGATGGGTGGCTACTGCTGTACAGCATTCTTGTTGCACAGCCCGCTGCGATAGCGCTCTATCCACGTGTGACTGTGCTCCCAAAACGGTGCTGCTAAGCAACTCTGGCCAGCGTTAGTGTTGCTCTAAGATCCTGTCAGTGAGTAACAGTCTTGTCTTATTCTCTCCAGCAAGGGAAGTGGCAAGAGCATTAATTAGTAATCTAAGAAACATGTTTACCGGGGGACAGGTGATTGTAGAAACTCCTGAACCCTGGCTATTGGAATGGATCGATGCATTTACAGAAATGTTTGGTGCAAGTGCTGGGACCTCTGTCACTTGGTTCAGGGCAAAGTAACAATAAATGTATTGCAGTTCAGTGTGATCCCTTATTAGCTTTGCAAGATACTCTGTTGCTGCGGTTTGATATTTTATTACTCATGTTTCACTGGTCTGTCACTTAAACACTCGGTTTAAATATTATTATTATTGGCTCTTTGACAGGGGAGTAGAATGCACTTAGGGGTTGAGAGAGACTCTCGGGCACAACGGAGTGGTAGTCAGGCCTGATACATCACTAGAATTGCGTGCCATAATGCAAATGGTTACTGAAAGTACTGGGAAAGAGTTAAATCTTGATTTTGTTGGAGCATGTTGATACTGCAGAACTGCCTGCAGGTTTCAGCCAAGTTGTTTGAGGCAGCAAAGCCCAGCTCCAGGGTCGGAGCTTGTGCACGTTCACCTCTGCATTGGCAAGTGTTTACGGACGCAGTCATACTACGAGGTGCTCCAGAGTGAGGAGGGAGCAACAGTGATTCAATAGCGAGTGCATTTTCTGTGCACTTGTTCACTAGGACCCCCGAGCCAGTATGTTGAAGGTGTTAAGAGGAATTGAACAGTGCCGTGCTTGATTGAGTTCATCGTAGTACCATTCACCTGGAAGCCCAGGCGTGGTGAAATGAGTCGCATCTTCCCTATCTGACCGTGTTGTGGTGTTTAAATCCTTCCAGCCAACAGGTGGAGATTATGGCTTTCATTTCACCCTTCTGAACACCTTGAAATGACCTGATTTCTGCATTTATCGACCAGTGGGCATCGCCAGTAATTTCACAAATGTTGGAGTAGTGGATGGGCATTGTAATGATTCTTTCTTTGTGTGTGCACTCTCCCGTCCCTCTGAAAAAAATGTAAAACCTCTGTGCAAAGATCTGGAGAATGAGTGGAGTCCTCACTGCGCTTCCATCCCAGTAGTTCCAGGGGGGCTCTTCATAAACTTGAGGACTTTAAAAATAAGTTCATTATGCCTTCCTGTGTTGTATACTGTGAGGTCATGACTTAGCCATACAGTTTAACAGTGCTGGTTCTCCAAAGTGGTAGCTGATGCGTTTATAGATGCCTCCTTTCACATCTCCTCCACTCTACACTTGATTGTACTAAAATATTTTCATGCAAGAGAAATACCAGGATTGGATGCCTCTTGCCACAGTAACGATGCACAGTTGGAAATGCATGTTACGGAGCTGCAGAGAGGTGTTTTGATCGCGTCTCAGTGGGCTGCCTGCAGCCTCCCTGCTAGGGCCTTCTCTTGCTTGCTCCCCCTCAGATGCTCAGCTTTTCTCACTGCTGCCAAGGTGCAGAGCTGAACTCGTTCAAGCTGCTTTCTTCTTTCTCCTCCCACATGCAGCATGATGTGGCTTCTGCATATGCAGGAAAGCTGCACAGCCTGTGTTGTCTGGGAAATCAGATGACACCTTTCCTTTCTGTTCACCTTGATGAAAATAGAGGGGCTCATCCCATTATCCTAATGACCAGTGGACTGTGGGATTGGCAGATACTGCTTGGGACGAGAGATGACATGAAAAACGTAGTTGGAGAGAGAAGTGTAGGTGTTGGGGGGAGAACAATTAAGGAAACGGTTTGTGAATGTATTGCTTGTGAAATAAGGCAGGGGTGGCCAACCTGCAGCGCACATCCCCTAAGAGTCATGGGCGGCTTCTGTTTGTGGCACGCAGCAGATTATGGAGGGGGCAGAGAGCAGAAAGTAGAGCATTAGATCAGGCAGGGAGTGTAGGGCAGGGAACAGAAAGCAGATTGGGCAAGGGACTGGGATTGGAGTAGCACTTGGAGGGCAGGGGGCATAACTTGTGGTGTTCGTGCCAAAAAGGTTGATGGCCATGGAAATAAGGGGCGACTTGAAAGCCCTTGGCCTCTGTCTTGCGAATGTGGGCCAGCTCTCGGCAGGCTTCCTCAGCATGCTTTATTGCACTCTGTGGCTTCTCTTGAGTCAAGTCTGGCAGGCAGGTCAAATTGTACAGTGGGTAGCATCCAGTTGGGTCTCGGCTTGAGGCACTCTGCTGACCTCTGCTTTCTGAACCAGGCTGGATTTTAAAGCTTTGTCTGCATACCAAGTGCACCAGTTTGTATGAAGGTTGCTTTCTACATCGACTCAGTAAAATCCGTTCAGAGTAACTAGCCTTAAGCCATTTGCAAGTCAACTTAAATGTGTCTGCACTGGGCTTTGCATCAGTTGAATTAAATTTTAAAAACCCCAAAAGCCAGAACAGGTTTTGAACCAAGGTAACTTCTGCAGATATACAGAGCTGTTGGGGAAGGGTGTGTGTGCGCGCACGCGAGAGAGAGAGAGAGACTTGGCATTCTCCATTTCTGGGTGTTAGTCTTACTAAAGTTAAAGTACATAGGACTTGCACTGCAGTTGTAGACCTGGTTGTTCATAACCCATGAAGAGAAGTGTAACCACTTTCATTTCACATGCTGTACAGCTTGGGCACGCTCTTCATCACTTGAAGAATGAGTTCTTTAGGTTCAGGCCGTGTTTAGTTTGTGCCGGATCAAAGGAATGATGCGGCGTCGAGTAGCTTGGAAGCTAACTCCATGTCTTGGGCAGTCAGTATGAACGAGTAGAGTTGGCCCAGTGGAGGGTGATGGATGAACAGTATATCTCCATGAAAACGGGAAACTCCTGTGGACCTGTGTGGAGTGCATCGTGTTCGGTCTTTTTATGGTTGGCCATAAATACTTTGCTCATGTTTGGTATGTCATCTCCTAGCTGTTAGTCGCTTAAAAAGGTGGGCAGGTAGCTAGTATGTCCCCACATTAGGAGTGGGGAAACCTGGGCAAGATGTTGTTGCCAGTAGCAGCTAAAATTTCATACCAATCACACTTTTTGGATAAGGCCCAGAAAATGCTACGTATTTTGTGCCTGTCCAGTCCCCTTATTGTACGGGAGAGTCCTGAGCTCCTTGTGAATCAGTAGCAGAGCAGTCAGTTGAACCTAGGAGTCCTGACTTTTCAGTGCCTGCTCCTAGCTACGAGGTGTGCCCCAAAAAGTACAGTAGTGTAAATGATGTTATAGCCACGATGGTCCAGAAATTATGTGAGAAGCAAGGGCTTCTTAGAAAAAACTTTCGAGCTGCCCTAACTCTGTCTCCTACATAATTTGTCTGAAAAGTACGCGCAGTCTGAGTGCCATTTTTTTTCTTCTTTGTAATAGAAAGCACTAAACAACAAGGCAATAAAATCATAGATGAGCATATCTAAATTGAGAACAGGAAGTGATTTGAAGCCAGAGGTGGATGAAATAGTATATGCACATTGCTGTGAATCTTTTGGTTGTGGCTGCCTGGGATTCGGGTTGGTAAGTCTTGCTGTGCATTTGTGTTGACATTCAGAGTCAGAAAATGACAGTCTCCGCTGTGCCAAGCAAGAAGGGGAGCAGGAGCTGGGACCAAAGTGTTTAGCGCATCCCCTCGACTGACTGGACATTTTTTGCACTTTCTTCTCCCCAAAATCCTCTGGGGCAGCGATGGTAGCAGTATGTTAGCTGTGTAAGGCATGGCTAGCTGACTCCCTTCATCCCGGTCTATACTACTTCGCTGACACGATGCTGGCTCTTTGGGCCAGTTTGTTCAATCATGAAAGCATTGTGTAGTATAGATGGGCCCTCAGTATCTAATCGAAGGGGAAGCTGACCAGTGGGCTAGTCCTTAGGCTGTGTGCTTGGCTTTGCAGCAGAAAGGTGCCAGGTTGCTGTGTTCCTTGTTGCACCCTGAAATACTAAGCACTTTTAGCACCTTGTGTTGGCTTCATGAAAGCAGGGAAGTGGCCATATTCTCAGTGTGATTAAATGGCTCATTTATTCCTCTCGTTGGTGGCTCGTTATATTTCCCTTGCCTGTCTTTGGGATTTTAACAGCCATAATCCTGCCCAACAAATCCTGTAATGTGTTTTACATTAGCATTTTCAGCAGCCAGTGGAAGTAACTTAAACTCTCCATATGCAGTTTCTTTCCTACAAAATTAAAACGAATGGAGGAAATCTGACTGTGGAGAATTGTACTGCTGCTGGCTTGTATGATGTGGGGTATTTGTGGGAAGGATCAGAGGATGGGATGGCTGAAGGCACTGTCTCTTCTGAAGCAAAGAATGTTTGGGGGAGGTTTTATTTTTGGTCTTGATTTCAGGCTGTTCTTGACTTCTATAATTTCCTAACTTTCAGTCTCCAGCCAGTGCGATTGACTGTCGTCTCCATCCTGTTCTCCCCAGCATCCAGAGCAGTGGAAGCACTCCACCGTGGGCAGGACTTGTCTCCTCGTGCAGGGAAAATCCTGGCTGTTGTGCTGCTGCAGCCACTTTATACGTGGGAACTTTTAGCTCTTGTTTTGCAACACAATGCAAGCTTGTTGGCATTTGGCTGTGCAGGCTTGCTGAAGAGGGGGCATCCCTGCCAAGATATCTTCATATTTACAGTGCTCAACTGTTATCTTTTCTTGAGTACCAGACCATGGACAATGAGATGCTGTCTTGACAGACAGCCACTGTTGCCAGAAAAAAAGGCTGCTGCCAAACTGATAACTGCAAGGTGTGGTGGTACTGATGTACAGTCACAGGTGTGTCCATGCAGTGAGTTATACCAGTATAATTTTGCTGGTGACCTTCTCCTTGTACACAAGCCCTTGGACATTGGACCTCCAGGATACCAATGGCTTCCAGCATTTCTAATCTGCCTGTGTCATCCTAAATCCCACTAGGTCTCCCAAATAGCAAATTTGTTTTTAAAGGGGTTCTTTGCTTGCTTCCTGTTAGTTGAACCTTTTGGGATGCACTTGGGAAACACTGCCAAGCAGTTCTCTGCCACCAGAAAAGTTTTAAATGCAAGCCTTCCAAAGCTGCACCTTTTTTCCCATCTATAACGTCCTTTTGCACGTTTTGTGACTTAATGCACTCTTGCTTGTCTGCTACAGCGATTCAAGGTTTGTTGCTGATGGTGGAAACTCAGCCTGTAACCAGGTCTGTCTGGCTTCGGTGATGGGTCACTTGCAGGAGGAAGAGGAGTTCAGCTGCAATGTGAAACCCTTGTTTAGGTGGCAATCCACATTTTGGAGGCATGAAATATCCTTCCGTTGGAAAGGTGGAGGTGAGAATCCCACCCCTGCAAAGAGTCACAACTTAATTGTGCATGGCAAAATGTTGATCATAACTTCTCGAGCCTTCTCATCTTGGTGGTTGTGCTCTGGAGAACTTGTGACCTACTGGGGAGAAATTCTCTGATACAGTAGGGTCATTTGGGTGCCAGGCAGTATATCATGATGCTCCATGTCACGGGTCTTGGGGTATTTTCCTGTTATTGTGAAAAATCAGGGAAACCTCTGTGAAATCTGGGAGCCCTGAACAAAGAAAAGGCTCCTGTAGGAGGTAAATGCATGACTGACTGCATTCATAGCACTCTAGCTGTCCAAGGAAAATCCTGTCTGTTGGTGCTGAATTAATTTTATCTCTGACAAACTTCTGGAAGTGTCTGGTTTTGAATTTTCAAGGTGTTACTACGCAGTTAATGCATTAACCCTGTGTCTTCGGATTTTACCACGGTACCACATTCTTTTGTGGCTGGGGAGCTGCAGCGCGGCAGAGGCTCTGACAGCTTGGGTTAGGGTAAGAAGTGGGAAATGACTGCTTTCATATACACTTCTTTTTATCCAGTAATCGCTTGCAGAAGCATCTGCTAGTATGGATGTACCTGCCCCGTCCAGCTCTGAAACGGAGCCATGTGGGTAGAACAGCATGGTAGGTAATGGCACCCAGCAGCGTTCAGGAGTATAAAATAGAAAGCAGAGGAAACTCCTGTATTTGATTAAGACCGAAAGGGGAATTTGGGGAAGAAAGGTTGTAATGCAAATCAGGATCTGCCGAGGATTTTAACAAAGGGCTGTGGGTTTTTGAATGACCACAAAGAGTAAGCCTCTGCCTTTTGTGGTTTTATTTAAAAGGTGCCACCTCCAGCATCGCCTTAGTACAAAATTAAGCTGTTACATTCAGTGCTTGGAGAAAAGTTTCACTAGGCTTGACTTTTTGTGGCCCCTGTGTAGACCTCAGCTACAGGTACTGACCAAGACTGAACCCCTGAGCTTTGAGATCCTAGTGCATCTGGAATGGCTGATGAGATTATTGTGTGGACACTTGGTTGTGGTGTTTTGCAACAGAAAAGGCAGGACAGGTCAGTGCAGGTTTAATGTTAAACTGGACCATAGGGAAGCAGGATGGGGTGAGCCAGCCAATTGGTTACTTTTTACAGAGCAGAGGCCTCAGTTTTGGCCTTCAAACCCACCAAAGGCTAAGTTTAATAAATAAATAATGTGCAAGCACCTTTTTATGATGTCACACTAAAGACCAAACTCCTCTTTTGACCGAACGTATTCTCTTGATTAAGTTGCAGAAATGAGGTCATTCAGCGAGTGGCTGAATGTACACAGGCAAATTTACAGTGACAGCTCACTTGAAAAATATGTGCCGTTGGGCTGCCCACCCAGTGAAGCTGAGCGGCAGTACGAGCTTGTGCGGCAAATCCAGCATTTGTTACGTAAGGTCACCAGGAAAAGCTTTAAGTTCAGACCTTTGTCTCCAGCCAAGATTTACGCGCTTGTGCCATTTGAAAGTGGCTCCAGATGTGTGTAATATGCACCTTGCCTCTTGAATGATTATCTTATGCTTGTTTGTCTGGACTTTTAAAACTTGAGAGCTAGTAAGATGAGACTTAGCAAGTGGATGTTTTTATGATAGTGGGAGCAGACAAGGGGTGGAACTGAGCCCAGCCAAGGTGGAATGGGCAGAAAATAGCAGTGGATTTTCTGCTTTTTGTGCAGGTTTGAAAAACTCACTCCCACCGTCCAAACAGCCTGCTTAACTTGCTTGAACAGGTGAAGTTGTCACTTCTTTGGTTGATTGTTGTCACTTCGCAGCTTGATTGGTGTTGGAGAGAGCCTTCTCTGTGAAGAATGCAGTAAGGCTGCTGCGCCCTCACATTGACAGCACTGGGTACGAGTGCTGACAGGCTTTGTCGTTGGGCGTGAGCCCTGGTCATATGGTGCTGCGAAGCAGTGACGCCACACTCGTGGCAACCACTGGTCTGAAGTGAGCAGCACTGAGCACCTCTACTGCATCACGGGTGCCAGGTAGGTTAAGTTGGGGCGGCTTCCAGCAGCAAAGGGTTCGGGAGGAAGAGAGCGTTTGGGCACTGTTAAGAAATGCAACTCCCTCGATGTTGAGTTTGCATGAACTATGGTGTTGCAGCAGTGTTTTACCAGACTTCTGCAGTGGCCCTCCAGATCCTCAGAGTCTTTTCCTTTTGTTGGCATCACTGTTTTGTTTTTGTTGGGTTTTTAGTTCTAACTTTCCTAAGCTCTGATGCTGTCATTCTGTGCTGTGGGGATCTTCATGATGGCTAGATAAGGCTCCTGCCTCGGCTTTTTTAAATGATTCCCCTCCAGCAAAGGTTGATTCCACATGGGCCATGCACTTGAGCTTTTCAGAGGGCTTTGGAAAGGTGGAGTTGGGTGGAGTAACTAGAAAAGTGAAGGCAACACCCTTCTTGTGGTCAGGGTGCACGCTGTCCTTCCAGTCGGGCCAGGAGTCCAGCAGGATGGAGACCACAGGCTGCCTCATGCAATATAATTTTGAAGTCATAAACGTGGAAGAGCTTGGGTGTTTGGATTTATTAGACATGCCCATTCCCTCAGGGGGACTGGGCTGTGGGCACCAGGGCCCCTGCTCTGTTAAGTTGATCTCCAGCTGACATTTGGAAACAGCCTTCCTTAAAGTGCTGCAGAAAAGATTGGCCTTGCTTTGCACCATTTAACTGAATGACATTGAGGAGGACTTTGGTGCTGAAGCTATGCAGAGCTCAGTGCAGCTCAGACTTGATGTGCAGCATGACCTGCTCTCCCGGTCACTGGTTTCCCAGCCAGCTCTTCCCGTGGGTCTCGGTTTTAATCTGCAGGGCATTTGCTGCCACCCACCCTTGTTCTCTCCTGTCTGACTAGAGAGTGGGCAGATTTTGCGACACGGATGCTTGCTTCCTTGGGATTAGGCTGGTTTCTCCAAGCTCGTCCAGTTGTCAAGGCTCCCAGACCTGGGTGACGAGGGAGGGTTTCATTCCTGAGCCGAGCCATAAGGCAGTCTCCTTGAATTGCAGGGAAGCCGGGTTCTGTGGTCATGGGGGTCTGTAGTAAGAGCACAACTAGCAAGTATCTATTACAGGGTTTTCTGTGAGGAATGCGGGGGGGAAGGAGGACTGCGCTTCCTTGAATTGTTCAGATTTTCCTAAGTAAATGAGCTGGTGTTTTTTTTTCAATCAGTTTGCAAGTCAGTGCCACCTCTTGGCCGCTATTGCAAATAAGGTGAATTGCTGATGGGTTGGAAGGATTGGATGTTTCACAGGACTTTTCTTGATAGATCAATGTAGCAGCGTACTTATTATGATACACATTGGTTTAACATGTGGGCACCCTTGGTTTGTGCTAAGAGTACCCTTTTCTGACTTGGCTTTTGTCAGTCAGTGAGTGTTTTAAAGTAAATGGGCAGAAGAAGAAGACTTGTTCCAGAAGAGAAATGTCCACACAAGGTATTATACATACTATTTTGTCTTCATAGTTATGCTAGTGAATAGTTATGTGTATGCCAGCCCTGAGATATCTGAGACGTACAAGTGCAATACAAATAGGTTTTGGAGCTGGCCAGACTGCCTAGCTTTAGTGTGCACAGGCCATGTGCTGCAGGAATGGCTCGCTGGAATTTCCCTGCCACGCCGGTGACACGTGGTCCCTCCACTCCGTGCTGTGTGGGCAGTGCTAGTGGCATGTAGCCTCCTCCTAGACCTTCCCCCAGCATGGGCAGGGGGAAAGACTGCTTCCAGGACCTGCAGAAAGCATGTGGTCCCCAGACCATCTGTTGGGCAGCCCTGTCTTATGGAAAGTAGTAATGAGTGTGATTTCCTGTCTGTATGGAACGACGAGAAAGTTTGCAAGTACATCATCACAGCTGATGCAGAGAAAAGGGCGGACACCTTTGACTCTGCTGCCGCCATTGTCAGTTTGTCGCTACGTGATGCTGGCCTTCAGAAGAGGGAGGGCTGTGTCAGCATCGCACCAGGAACTGAGCACCCCTCCTTAACATGTCAGGCCCGCCAAGGAGGGCTGGATGACAAAAGTGTTCAGCGTCACCTGGAAAGGTAGCTCCTATTAGGCTTGTATGGAAGAGGTGCACTGATCGTGTCAGGTGCGGACATTCCCACCCAAGCCATGCTTAGGGAAACGTATAATTTTCCCTGGATCTTCTAGATCTTATAAATCAGAGGTACGGTTGGAAGAGCAGGTTCCTACGCAGTATGCTGGAGGGCAAACATAGGCCATTGACACGTTACACTCATAACTCTGCATACGCTGTTTTATCATGACAAGAAGCGGGTGGTTCACATGTTCACGCTGTTTGTCATTTTAAAAACAAATTCTTTGGCGCAGGAAGCTTTGTAGTGCTACAAAAATAATGTGCTAGCAGCTCCGGGGTCAATGTGTGGATGTACAACATCCTTGCCCAGGAGTAGGGAGGAGGTAGCTGGCTGTGTGCAGCCTACCATTTGGACAGTCTGCTACTATGGCGTGGTAAGAGCAGGTATGTGGATGGCTGCTGGACAGTAGCTACTGTGGTGCATGCTTGCACCCTGCTTTCTTGCGTGGTGACTTGCTTGCATACCCACGCCCTAAGAAGGATGAGCAGTCAAACCTACTAATTCCCGACATGGGACTCGTATCACTTATATTTTTTTGCTCCAGCAGTGGTTACTCTCTAACTTGCATCTTTTAGCGTGCTGGTTTTGTGAGGGAATATTGTACTGCTAACTGGATCATGAGCTACGCTCATAAGCCTGCTGCATGGGCTTCCTTTTCCAGTTTCAGTGCAATCTGCAGTTGCCTGGGCTTGGAATAGTTTTGTTCCAGAAGTGGAACAAAGTGTGTTCTGTTTGGGGCCTGTTTGTGAAGCAGCTGGCTGGTGTGAACTCCGCACTTCCTAGGTGTGCCCCAGTACACTGAAAAGGGTGATGGCTGTAATTTCCCTATGAGATTGAGTAATCCATGGGATTACTTCATGAGCAGTTTTATGGTGCAGTACTTATTTTCCTTTAGGTGTCCAGGCCTTTCTCCGCTCTCCTTGTCTGGCTGTGAAGGGCCAGCATTAATTCATTTTCCTGGTTGCTGACAGGACGGTATCTGCTCCATGCATGTGTGACTATTGAACTATGTTCAAAATCAATAACCAGGATGACTGTAATGATCTCTGATCCTGCCAAGAGGGTATTGCTTCCTGTATCAAGATGGTCACCTCCTCGAAAAGGTTCCTAATCCTGATGTGATCTTTTGGCTCCATTTTTCTTCGCTTGCAAGTTAGAGGGCACTGTTCAGGTGATGGATTGTCCTGGCCCACAATCTGGCACTTGAGGCTGTTGGAAGAGCAAATGGCAGGAAGCTCGGCGGGACAGTCAGCCAAGTGTTCCTTAAACAGGAGTCTATTGCTGCAGCAAATGGAGACTTCTCTGGTGAGGCGAGTTTCTGCCAGGTTGTCGGGTGGGTGCACAGACCTGTGTCAAGGAACAGCTTGGTTTGCACCCTGCGACCCTCTCATTCCCAGTTTCTTTGCTTTCCTTTCCTTGAGTGGCAGCAGGTTTGAGTGGCACCAGGATGGAAGCAGGTTTTATCCGGGTGCAGTGGGGCTGTGGCCTTCAGGTGGAGTCCAGGAGCGGTCCTTCTCATGCTGTGTGTGGCTCTGCTCTGGTTGATCACTGCAAAGTTCCTTTCATGGAAATATTTCCTCAGTCTTAGACGGTAATGTCAGTTCTACTCCAGCCTGTGGTATTATCTAGTTCCTGAGACTGATCTTTCTACTGTGCTAGAGGGCTTTTTTTTTTTTTTTTAAGAGCACCTTGGCTCTGATGGTAGCTTGCCTTTCTGCTATATTAGGTCTGGTGTGGATAGGTATGGAAAGAGAGGAACTGGAAGAGCCATTACTCTCATCCGGTGTTTTATGCCTGAATGCAAATGGATGAAGACTCTGCTTTATTGTAAATCTGTTCTTCCAGTGACGAGTCCACTGGTCTTTAATGCATCCATATCAAATAATAGCTGACCTCTCAAAGGCAGAAGCCAGGGTAACAATGCACCTAATGGGCTAACTAAATAAGATTTATGTAGAGCACAAGCGTTCATGCACTGTCTCAGCATAGAGCAGTATAGAAAGCGGAGCCGG
This sequence comes from Caiman crocodilus, assembly GCA_030014935.1. Lineage (NCBI taxonomy): Eukaryota > Metazoa > Chordata > Crocodylia > Alligatoridae > Caiman > Caiman crocodilus. The sequence continues at coordinate 699,383 of JAGPOW010003687.1, forward strand.
TGTTTTGAATACAAAAGGAGCGAAGGGAGGAGGGAGAGGAAGTACAGGGGGGAAGGAACAGACCTCCTTTTGCAGGACTCGGGTTGTGATGTAAATGTTGGTGCTTTTGGCAAAGTTTTGAGTGGCACCAGGATGGAAACAGGTTTTATCCGGGTGCAGTGGGGCTGTGGCCTTCAGGTGGAGCCCAGGAGCGGTCCTGCTCGTGCTGTGTGTGGCTCTGATCTGTGGCAGGTTGATCATGGCAAAGCTCCTTGTCATGGAAATATTTCCTCAGTCTTAGGCGGTGGAAAAAAGCCTCGAGGTCTCCATACAACTGCACTATATTGGGCAATGCAATCAAACGGAAAGAAAGACCATGGCATAATACCTCTTTCATTTTATATATGGCCACTGGAGCCCAGTGGCCTCTGCAGCCCACAGTTGTGTTTGTGGACTAGGGAATTGGTTCCCTTCTCCAGGCGTTTGTATTTTGATGGTTAAACAGTCACTCAAGGAGATCTTTGCTTTTGTTTGCCTTAGGAGAGCTCTTTTTTCCTGTTTGCTAAACAACTAACAAACAGGTAGTAACAGGACAGTTTACAAGTGAAAGTTGTACAAACTCTGGGTTGTTTTGCTGTGTGTTGTCTCAAAGTCTCTGTAGGGCCATTGCACTAAAACACATTTATAAAAGAAAAGGATATCACTGATGATATGCAGACTTCTGGAAAAAATATGGCTCAGAAGAGAAGATTTTTAATTTTTTTTTTTTTTCTGGGTTGTTACTTGGTAGTAATGACTGAGGTTTCTGGAAGCTTGGAAAGGAAAGTAAGAGTTAGCCCAAGCCAGCAGTTTGTCAGCAGCCTCCTTAAAAAGGAAAATGCTCAAGAAGATGGTTAACTGCTCAGTATTTTCTTTTCCTTCCTTGACATGGGGCTGCAGACACTGGGCTGAGCTGGTTTCACTATAGCTTCAGTAATTGCCTCCACAGGAAACTGCGAGATGGGATTCACATATAACATGCAGCAAAGGTGTTTGTGACTTGTAGACATCAACGAAGAGAAGGAGAATTAGTTGTCCAGCAGCAGTTACCTCTGTGCTCAGCAGTGTAACACCAGGTCGTGCTTCCTCGCGTACAGCTCCTGAGATGCTGTGTGCATAGTGTTAGATGCTGGCTGCAAACCTGCAGACCCTGGGATGGGCCAGAGCTCGTCTCTTCCTGATAAATCTTACCAAGAGGGTTAAAATGTTTGTTTGCTTAGTGACCTGACCAGTTTAAAATTATCAGGAGCCTTGACTGCAGCCGTACTTACTTTGCTGTTGCTCTCTTCTTAGCCCGATGCAGACAGCTTTAACTACACTGTCTACATCAACATCTGTCTGAACTTCCGTTAGGAGGTGAGGGAGAGCCATCATCTGGTGCCTGATCCAGGGGTTAATAGATGAAGAAGCTGAGGCTAGAAAATAGAGGGTCTCTGGCTGGCTGTCAGCAAGAATAGCAGGATTTTGGCTGCAGAGGGGGAGGCAGGGAGAGGTGCAACTCCTCTCCACCTTCCAGAGAAAATGTGTGCAGGAAGCTAGAAGGAGAAGAAGGATCTTCTTAGAGGGCTGTGACTAAAGTCCACAGGATGCTCCCTCATGGTAAGGAAACGTGTGCAGGTGGTTGTGTTTTGCCTGCATCTGCGTGTTTCTTGTGCTAGTTAAAGTGAGAGTCATTGCTCTTGGGAACCCCTACAAAATCTGTCCTTCGGCTTCCTCCATCTTGCCTTCCTGCAGAGGTAAACTGTAGACCATGCCCACACAGCTCGAGCTCAAGCACCTAAGCTGCTATGAGTCTCAGGGGTTTGGTGGAATCAGCTCTGTTCCTGGGGCCAAGGACAGCTAGGTTTAAGGCCCTGTTTCCATGAAGGGGTAACAGGCAGAGAACTGGTACCCAGGAAGCACGGCAGAGACACCAAGAAAGGGACTGAGCTGCAGCCTGCTCAGACCGAGGGATGCTTGAGATCATGTGGCTCTTGTAGTGTGAGCAGCCCTGGGAAGGGTCCAGCTGGGGGGCTTGAAACCAAAGGGCATTTCTGAGTTGTGGACTTGTTGGGAGGACAGTGCTGCTCTGAGACCTGGGCTGAGAGCAGACTTCCTATTTTGGTCCGAAAAATGGTTGGTCTTGCTCTGAATTTTCTGTTTGATGCAATCCATGGTGATGTCAATAATGAGGGATAACTAAACATACTTTGTCTGGGCTCCTCCTTCCAGGATCTCAGTGCCTCTCCCTCAATTACCTCACTCTCTATTTTTGCTTTAATATTGTTTTGCATTTGAAATTTCCAGACCTTTTCATAAGGCTTTTGCCTGGCAGGACCTACACACTCAGCATGACTCCAAAAAATCCAGGGCAGCAGAGGCAAATTTATCAACACGTAACCAACAACCTCCAGGGCCCTTGGCTCTGGAGAGAAGGACATCCAAAGTGACTTGCAATTCTTAGTTTAAACATGGTGTTACCTTTCCTCCTGAATTGTTGTTTAGAGCTTAATCTCCTAAATAATGATTTGTTCCTCAAATTACTCGGGGAAAGCTTAGTTGGATCCGGCGAGGGGGAAAAACGTTTAAATGTTGTAGAGACTGAAGGAACATTCTGTTAATTGGTAGCAGCGTGTGTGCTGGGAGCTGGCGTAGCTCCTATACCCTGGAAGCTTCATTACCTCTCGATAATGGAATTGTTAATTTTTCAGGCTCATTTTGCTTCAGTATTTCACTGCTTGAGAACTTAGATTATGGTTTTGTTCTGCTTCTAACTGCAGCCTGATTTGTTCTTCATTTAACTGTTTCCTCTGGTTCTTCCCCTCCGCATCCTTTACGTGGCCTTGGAAGAAACGGGGGATTGCACTAGCGGCTTCAGCGCGTTAGACTTTGTTCTTGGCGCATCACCTCTAAGAGCAGTAGTAGTTCAGCACTTGTATTGATCCAGGCCTTGGCTTCTCTTCTGCAGCTGCCAACAAGGCAGTTGATTGATGTGAATTGCGTGTGTGGGAGTGATGTGAATACTTGTCTGTTGAGAACTAGCTGAATCGTGGCAGCTCCTTACGTAAGCCATTGAACGGCTATGAAATGGTGACTAATTATGGTCCCTTCAGACTGCATACTGCATTTCTGCCATTGGTAATGGGCTCCATCAACAGTGAGCTGTTGCCTGCACAGGTAGTCTGAATAAAAAGATGGTCTCCATGCCTTTCCCCTAATCCCATGTGCTGCATCTTTTGAGTAATGAAGATGACATGCTTTAGCAGGAGGACTGTCCCTTTACTGGCACAATAGCCATCTCTGTATGTCTCTAATGCATGTAACCTGGGTCAAGGTGCCATTTCAGCAAGAGATGAGTTTCAGGTGTTTGGAGTTGAAAGCAGTGTGAAAGGTGGAGGTGACAAGGCAGTATGAAAACACACTTCTTCTGACTTATCCGTCATCCTGGGAGAGGGATCTTCATAGTGTTCACATGACTTGAGCTTGCATCCTGCTAGGCTCCTAAGTCTCACAAACCCTTTTAGAAAATTGTCCCCGACCAGAGTGTAACTGTGTCTCCGGGTAAACACCACTGTGGTATTAGGACAGACGTAGGAGTGCTTGGGGTAAGGAAATGGGCAGACGAGGCAGACTGGGGTAAGGAAAGTAACCCGAGTTCAAAAGAATGCTCATTTAAACCAGCGTAACTTGCTGACCCTTTCCTGCAGCCCTTCCAAGGGAGTTACGGTCCAACAGATTGTATTAGGATTGTTCTGCACTAGACTTTGTGGAGGAATTGGGTAACCACTCACTAAAACGTTTTATTATGCAGCTCATGAAACTGCTGGGCACTCATTATGGAAATACAATTGCAGTTCAGTGTTCAAATTTGGCGACTGCAAAAAACCAGGAGAACTTCATAACACCCATAAAAATTAAGCAGGACTTGGTGCCTCCCTTTTATTATCTGGCAGCAGCGTTGGCACGTTGCCCCCGAGACTGCTATTCAGGCACAAGTGCTGCCTTCCTGACATTTCACAGAAGCCGGCACCCTGTCTGATCAGTCAGTGGGTCACAAGGTGGGGAGGGGACACAGCTGGCAGCATAGGATCGGAGCTGTATTTGAGGCCTCACTTACCCGTTAACACGTGGGGGTCTCTGGTCAGGCTCGTGGTGGGGGGTGAAATCTTCATGTCTGCCTCTTGGAACTCGGGTGCAACTCCTGCTCCCCCATGTGAACTCACTGGCTTGGCAAAGCCCCACGTGATCACCTTTAGTTGTGCACCTCTTTCCTGTGGGGGTGCCCCAGATGCCCCCTTAGAAGGCGCTGTGCTTTGTGTCGGTGCCTGGGCTGACTGCCCTGCTCTTGTGGGAAGAGCCCTTCCCTCTCGCACACCTTTTCTGTCGGTTAATTTTAGATGTGGCCTGGCATTCTCCAGCGAGGGAGTATGTGCGTCTTTGCAATTGTTTCCCTGCGAGTGGGCCTTGGATGATCTAAGTCAGTTTGGCTGATGTCCTTGCAGGACTTGAGCCAGTTTTGCTGCGGTGAAAACCTGAATCATCTTTATTAAGGAGGGAGAATATTAGCCAGCTGGGAAATGCCAGAATGGAGAAACCAACTGTTTGTCTGCCTGAAAGTGCTCTCAGCCTACTCCCTCCAAAATTCCAGCTTTCCTCTTTTGTGCTGGGTGACAATTAGGGAATTTTCCTCACTCAACTTCACAGTTTGTCTCCTGGGGAGACTCCCGGTTGTCTGGGGCTGCACCACAGGGGGGTTACCCAGGCTTTTCTGAGACTGGCATCTGTTTCATACGCTCAGTGCCTAGAGCATTTGTCTGCACATGACTAGTGCAGGTTTGAAGCAACTCTGTTTTAAAAGTGCCAGGTTCCTTGCCTAACTGTTAAAGATGGATGTGGAAGTCTGTTCAAAGGATGAACCTGCAGTGCTCACTGTGCCAGCTGTTCTGCCTGGCACTGTTCTGTATGTATTTATTTTTTGCTACCACAGATTTTTGCTTGGTGCGTTCAATCCCATCAATGCACAGCTTTGTCACAGGTCGTCACGTAACACGGCTCCCATCCGAGGGGACTGGTGCAGTCATTCTGCTCTGCTGCTGCTTTGTTGGAGACACTGACCAAATCACGTTAACTCTGACTATCGTATTTGTCTTGATCAGGTTGGGAAATGTCACTTCAGTCCGCATAAGACAGCTGTGTAATCAGCTTTCCCAGTAGCAAATGGATAACTGTGGACTGACTTCAGGAAGAGCACACGGACGCCGAGGAGTGCTCTAGCTGGATCAGCTTTCTTCTCTGCTGATGCCTCTGAAGGTGTCCAGTAGCTCTCAGGAGTGGGCTTGGCTGCCGCTGCTGGAAAATCCTGTCTTCCTTTATTGTTCTCAGCTTTGTAAAACCTTGCTCTTACGAGGAAAGTCTCTTAGAGAAAAGAACGTGATGATCAGATCTTTCTGACCCCTGCATGACCCCTTTAGCTTCTTGGCGCTATCTGGCCTGTGGGGCCTCTAAAAAATTTGGAAAATTTAATATGCATCTGCACCTGGCTGCCTGTCATTCAGCCCTCAATGGGTTGCCAAAACTCCGTAAGTGCCCCTCTGCCCAAAAGAGTTGCCCGCCCCTGCTATAACTGTACATTGTAGACTTATCAGAGGTGTAATCGGTAGAAATCTGGGCTACTCTCACATCTGCTCCACGGTGAGGGGAAACACCACTCAAGAATGCTGCAAGCCTAAAATGCGACAGCAGCAGCTTGTCACCCCATTAATCGCTGCCAGTTAATGCCTGGCAGTCTTTGGAAGTGGAGAAAGGGGCCTGAGTTTGCCATTCTCCCCGTCCCTCTGCCCTGCTGCTTTCTGCCAGCTGCTTGTTCTGGCGCTGAGCACTGGAGCTGACCGCTTGAGATACTAGTTTCCGGTAGAAATGACTTGACCCCAGAGTAGGAGCTGTCCCAGAGCCTGAGGCTGTGGTGTTGCACACGGCATTTCCATGCAGTCCTGTGACCAGACAGCTGTTTGGTGCAGCAACAGGTGGAAGAGTTAGGTAGGAGGGGTGGGATCTCTAAATGGGAAGGTGGGGGGGCATGCTGGGTGCAGTTATGACCGGCAGACCGTGGTAAAGGCTGGTCCTTTGCTTTTGCCTATCTTTCCCCAGAACATCTTGTTTAAGCAGGCAACCAGTCAGAGGGGTAGTTAGCCATGGTAATCTGAACTCGGGCAGAAGGCAGAGTAGATTTGCACCCTCTGTAGACCAAATCAAACTGCCTGGCACAAGCTGTCCTAGCAGAGGGCTCCGCTTCATCGTGCTGCGAATGGATTGCAGAGGTCCAGCGTGCCATTTCTCATAGAGACTTGAACAAACAAAGCCAACTCCCTTTAATTTTGCATTCAGCAAACATGATGTTACAAAGGAGTTCTGCATTTCCACAGCTGGTGGAAGAGGTGGCAGCGTCCAGGAGACCACAGACGTTACCTTCCTGCTAAAGGCTGTTCAGATGAAGAGTGTAACCGGCCTGTTTTGCCCGCACTTGCTGCTGTAGAGGATGCAGCCCAGGCCTTTTCCTGTGCAGCGTAGATGGAGCCACGCACATTAGATGCTGCATTTCCCTCTTTCTTGTTGGGCTGTGCACCGCCACTGTTGAAAAGTGCTTCTCCTGTGGCAGAGCAAGTGTCCAATTCCAAGGTAGCAAATGTTCTCGGTCAGGCATGCTCCTTAGTGTGCGACGCCTCCTGTTTACACGCCTGTTTACAGCCTGCCATGGAAACGCCCAGCACCGCATGAAACACGAGTCTGTGCTGCAGTCAAGGTGCGAATGCCAGAGCAAAGCCTTCGCACAGCCTGTAGTGATACATGGATGTGAGGTTTCACGCATGCTCATCCCCCCCCAGTTATTCGTTCGGTTATTTACCCAATTCAGGCAAATGCCCAGCTTACACGGGAACACACTCTTGGCTTGCCTGCATAGTTTTTGCTCTTCCGTTCATCATATTTATTCTCCCTTCAAATACAGCCTGTGTGCCCAGCACCTTACTTCTAAAATACACTCGGGGGCTATGCTGCCAAGCGGCCGGGACGGTGATCAGCTTGTTAGCAGAGGGTGTTGCACACGCAGCACAGTCGTGCTCTTTGTAAGCGGTTGTGGAATGCTAGGACCGCCGAATGTCTCCCTCTCCCGAGGTGCACGGTGGCTGCTGGAAGGGCACAGGGTGAGTTTGCTCTAACAGATAGCTGTAGATGAGCTGAACTGCTGGCCTAAGGTTGCGGTGTGCCACATCGGTAGCTTTTGTGGGCGCAAGACAAGCTCGCTGTTGGAATGTGAGTTTTGAGAGTCTGCAGTCCATTCCCCTCCCTTGCCACCTCCTCTTCGCAACTGATAGCAGCATTTGGCCGGGATATGGGACTCCTGGATGTGGGGTGTCTTGTTCTCTGGCTTCCCAGCTAGCGAGCACGCGTGCAGATCTTGTGCCGGTGTCCAGTTTTGCGTCCAGCGACACGGTACATCCCAGGATGTAGAGCACTTGCGGGAGCGTCGTTGTCTGCTACCAAGAAGGGTGCTTATACAGCTGGGCTTTCCCGCTTTTAGTAGCGGTGCTTGTTGAGGGGGAGGAGGGGTTAGACTCTTATTTTTAAGCAAATGGCAGCTCCTCGGCCTCACCTTGCAGAGGCTCACACTGAGGAAACTTGGGAATGTATCGTAATGAAATCCAGGCTGGGCCCTGGCACAGTCTGCTGCTGTGTGATTTCAGTGGCCTGCCGGCAGGACGAGGGATCTGCAGGGCTGTGAGCCCTGCCAGCCAGCATGACGGACCTGCCGGGGCGGGCCAGTCCCTTTCACGAGGAGCGTTCGGTTTTGTGAAATGGACAGTGCCTCGTCCGGAGGGAGCAGGTCAGGTTTCCAGCTGGGCTGCGTTTCCCGTGGCGTGGCCTTGTGCCTTTCTGTTAGCCTGGGGCTTTGCATCCCTGTTTCACTGGCAGACTCCGGGTCCATCACGCTACAGCAAATCAGCCTCCGTGCTCTTCCCTCACGGGAAATGCCAGCTCTGAACAAGAACATTTGGCAGTGGATGTTGATTTTTCTCTCCCGGTGCCGGCTTCTTTCCTCGCATGGCTTGGCTGGCGCAGTGCAGCCGGTCCTTTTCCTGGGGGGTGTGTTAATCAGGTGGGGCTTTGCTTAGAGCAATCCCTACGTATTCGATGCGTGCCGGGCAGAGCCGTCGGCTCGCTGCAGATGTCTGCAGCACCTGTCAGTTCCCGCTTTCCTCCCTGCCTGGAAGAGCGGGCTCTGCTTCCCTCCGGCAGGGTGGTGACCGCTCTCTCCGCTCCCTTCCAAGCAGAGTTGCCTGCAGCTGCTTCAACAGCCCCGCTAGAAAAGGAGGTCTGTCCTAACCCAGGTGCTTTCAATTAAACAATTTGTTCCCATTCAGGCTGAACATGCACTGCTCTGATCTGGTCCGAGTCCAGCTCCCTTTATTGGAACACTTTGAATCGGTTCTTTAATTATTCCAGCTAGTCTGATTCTTTTTCTTTTTCTTTTTCTTTTTTTTAAGAAATATAAAATTGTGGAAACAGCCTTCCTTTCCGCACAGTGCCTGCCTGCTGCTTCCCCAGTCTGTTTGTGTAGCCAGGGCTACATCCTCTTGGGTTTCCAAGGCAAGCCAGCGAGGAGCAGAGAGGAAGTGCATTTCAGGCACTGCGGTGTTCCTTGGCTTCAGACAAGCAAGCTGACTTTTTTTTTCCTCTCTCTCTCTCTGATGTGAATGTTTTGCCGTCCCGGTGTCTGCATGCCCATGCAGTAGACGGCGTGCACTGCTGCCTCTGTCCATTCTGGATCTTAAGGGAAGAAACACTTTGTGCTATGTCTGGGTATGGTGGTATTTGGATGATACTGGTACCCCAGCAGTCAAAAATTGGACTTGTTTTTTCTCCTATAACTGCTTCTGTTCTCACTTAAAAAGATCGTTTAACTTTTTAACCAACTTAAAAAGATGGGCATGAGATGAGAAGGATTGCTTGGTATCAGTCTGAAACCTCCTCCCTCTAAGCAGAAATTGTATCCGTCTGTCAGGAGCTGAAGGATCATTCACATGGCCTTTGCCAGTCACATAACAATGAGGTCTCTGTTCCTACCTTCTGTGCAACAAGATCACACGCTTCTGTGAGCTGGAGCGTAAGGTTAGATGGCTGCTTTGGGGTGGATTTGAGGTAGGTGAGTGAAGAAATGAGTGTTGGGATCCACACCAGCTTGCGGAAGAGGGCCAAGCACGAGCCCATGTTGTGCAGGGCAAGTTTTGCATGAAGGTCTCATCTGGGATGTGGTGGCACCGCCGCCATGTACACTAGCGTGCAGTGGTGCGAAGGGGCATTGTGTACGTGACGGGAGCAGAGCAGTTTTTGTGGCGTGGTGTTCTTCAAGAGCGGCTGGCTGGAGGCACTTGCAGGGGCTACACCACTGGCCACGTCATACCCAAACTATTAAATGTCTAAATAGATAACTAACCAGCAGCCCACCTACAGTCTGACCAGAATAACTCATGCTCTTCATACTAGCAGTCACCAGTCTGCTTATAACCTATGAAGGGGTAAAGAAGAGACTTGTGTAAGAATAGAAGTAGTTTCTGGTTTCTTTTCCCCTGCTGATTTTCTAACAGATGTGTACATTTATCACAAATGAAACTTTGTGGGGGAAACACTGAGCTCAGGAAGGGTTTGTCAACCTAGGCTGAGGTTTGGTAAATGAGAAGTAACTCCATGTCCCCTTCGTTTCAGATGATGAACATGGCAAAGGCAAGGCTCCAGTGAATTCCTCTAGTTGAGGAAGACTGGTGCATTTCTTGGCTGCTTTTTTTTTACTGCATATGGGTGGGCTTTGCTGGCTTTGCTTTGCGTTCATCTCTTCTCAAGCTTGACTTGATCAAAACTTGCTGAACACTCTCAAGTGTTTTCTTTGCTGACTTTCTCCCTTCTTTGAATTAAGGGAGAGTCACTTTTTGAAAGTGTAATAGTGAAGGGAATGAGCCTTGCATTCCCAAGCAAAACATATGTTGAAATGGAGTCTAAGTTTGAGACTACTGACATGTACTTAATCCCTAAAAAATATTTGGTGTTATTGTGATCATTCCCAAAACAAGCATAGGAAGGCCAGGGAGCTTGCTGTTAAGGTTCACCATAAGAGAAATCAAGCCTTTTCAGACATGGAGAGAGAAAGCTAGTGCCCCTAAGCAAATTCAGCTCTGTCCTGGAGCGACACAACATCTTCTCTCCATCGCGGTGGGACCCCTTTTACCAGCACTAAGCTTACATACAAGCAACAGGGTCAGTAGGTTATGACACGGTGGCACTGACCTGAAAGTTGTCTTGGCTTTTTGACATACAGACAGAGCCAGTGTGAGAGAAGAATCTTTGGAGAAATATATCCAGGAGCCTGGTATCAGTTCCTGATGCGAGCGGTTTGTGCAGGGAATGGCCCCCATCGGCTGTCAGCACTGTACGCCTCTGGGATAGTGCCATCTTTGCTCATCAAAGCAAAATACCTCTGTGTTACGTCGCACGTGGCCTGTACTGAAGTAGGGGAGCTGTCCTCTGTCTGCTGGACTGTTCTAAGACTTTAAGCTCGTTTGGGCAGAAATCTGTGGTGTTAATGGCACTTACCACTGGAGTGCCTGCCTGTGCCTTGGGCTTCTGCAAGCCTTGGTAATATGAATACTGTCCTAATCCCAAGAGCTGAATAAACAAACACCCTGTCTGTCTTCCTGCCAGGTTGCTATAAAAATCATCGACAAGACGCAGCTAGATGAAGAGAACCTCAAGAAGATTTTTAGAGAAGTTCAGATCATGAAGATGCTCTGCCACCCCCATATCATCCGATTGTATCAGGTAGGAGCGTTACGTAACGGGTTTTCCCCATCTCCACACCACGGGCTGTCTGCACAGCAGCACAGGGTGATCCCTCTGCGCTCTCTGTAGTAAAGTATGGGACATTCCTTGCTGCCAAGGAAGCTAGCTAAAAAGCAAAAATGAGTAGCAAATGTACTGCTTTCTGGAGCTCAGACTCCCTCAGTGGACTGACCTGTTGCTATTCTTCAGCTGTGCACCTGAACAAAGTTCAGTTTAACACAGAGAGAGTAGGTGTCTTTGCTTGGTAGGACAAGTTGAGCACATCTTTTCCTTGTGGTCCTTGCATGCCCCCCTTGTTCCTCCAGTGCTTGCCTGGGAGGTGATCCGCGGTGGCATTGCCACTTGCATCACTGCAGAGTTCTGTTGCTTCACTGGCTTCTCCTCTGCAGACAAAAGCAACTGGAGTATGTAAGGCACAATGCACCGAGTTACTGGGTGCACGTGGGGTGGGTCACTGCTTTGGCAGGGCCGTGCTTACTCGGAGGACCGGGTGGGCTGGAAGCTGGAGGCAGGCTGAGGTGGCCTTGGTCTTGGGGACTAAATGTGTGTAATTTGACATAGCCTTCTTAAAGGCCCAGGTTTGACTGGGCTGTTAGTGATGCAGTGATCAAAGGCTCCCTCCCCACGTCCTGCTAGAATTTCATTGGCTGAAAGGCTGGAGCAGAAGATTCAGCGACTGAATTAGCAAATTAAAAGATTCCCCCTCCCCCTCCCCACCTGTTTGAAAACGCATGGAGTAAAATTGGAAGCAGAGGTGGGTTTTGTCCAAGCTGGGGGGCTGTGTGGCCACAGGCACCTGACTGCTGTTCTTGAGGGCTGGATCCTAGAATGGGGAAGACTTTGAGAGGGGAAATGCAGCAAGGTGAGCCAAGGAGGGGGCTGTCCTGCTGGACACGCATTGGAACAGGTCTGCATGTTGGTAGCTTCCTGACCACAGGCTGGTAGCAGGATTTGAACAGCTGGAATATTAGATAAAGAATTTAAGGGTTTATTTCCCTTTGCTTACTGGCTATGTGCATGTTTGTCAAGGGGGCAAGATGCTGTAACCCTCGTTAAGAGAACGACTTCTAGAAACAGCTGCTATCTACTTGTGGCTAGTTCTGGTTCATGCTGAGCTTATCTTCTAAATAGCCACTGATACGCAACTTGGATCAACCTGAGAGTCCACATCAGTATTTCCCAATCTTTTCCAGCCCAAGGCGCACTTACATTAATAATTTTTTTCCACAGCACACCTGTTAAGGCGCTCCCCATACCCAATGTAGCTCGTTGCCATGGTGTAGTACCAAGGCACACCTGTTCACTTCTGACAGTGCACTTTTGTGCCATGGCACACTGATTGGGAAATGCTGGTCTATGTGTGGCAAGGGCTAATGATCTGACACCTTGACTGGAGAGCCAGGCAGGAAATGCCTGGGAAGGAGACCCGTGTAGTACCTTTGATATGTATGCAGAGGTTTCCTCGAGAGACCGGTTCATACTTTTAAGCCAAAAGCTTCTGGTCAACCAGTGTTGTGCTTCTAAACACAAACAAGGAGCAATTTGTGCTGTATAAAGCATCAGATCAAATCCTCAATAGGCAGCATCCATGTCTCAGCTCCAGCAGGTTAGCACAGAGGCCCACTGTGTGGCACGCTTCAGCTGGCTCTGCTGAGGGGGGTGCTTTCAGTCACTTTGTTCTCTGATGTCTGAAAGGGGGACATGGTTATAAAACACCTGTGAAACTTGAAGAGGAGAAAAATCAAAGCTCTTCACTGCTTTTTTCCTTAGGGATCTGAATTCACAAAGCGCATTTCTTTAGGCTTGCAGCATGCAGAAGGAGAAGGTGTCTATTGACTGAAGTAATGGAAGGTATTAGGTTAGTCTGGACCAGGAAAGACCTACGTTTTTCTGTACCTGTGTAGACTTACTGTTAAGTGGTAACTGGAAGCCACATCACATGAGAATGGAGTGGAGCTGGATAGCTCATCCTAAATCTAAGGGCTTGTCTCTGCAGCATCAGTTTATTAAATCCTAAAAGAAACAGCTGTTTAAGCAGCTGCTGTTGTCCAGGTCAGGCATCTTTTTTTTGAACAGGAAGGACACATGCGTCAAAGCCCTAACCCTTAATAAACCCCACCTCTCAGGGTTCTCAGTGCTTAGTTTCTCTGCTAGAAATGACGGTTCCTTTCACACCAGTGTGGACAATTTAGCTTCTGTGGGAAACGAGTGTTGGCAGCAGCAGACACCATTAGAGGTGTTTTTGTGATTTTTTTTTTTTTTTTTTAAACTCCTGCAGAAACCAAACTCGGCCATGTTGTCTGCAGTGAAAATGAAATGAACTTGTGTGTGAGTCTGTTTTATCATTGATCAAGTTGTGATGAATTAACACAATCCAGGATTGGAAAGTTTTAGACAGCTGTGTGCCCCCAGGGTAACTCATACAGCCCTCTTCTAAAACTCCTGGCTGTCATGCCTGTAGAAAGGGCTGTCCCCTAAAGTGCAGCTATGGTGTGTAAAAGCATCAGTGCTATGCTGCTGCCTGTAACTGGGCCTTGTCAGGCAACTTCCTGTTAAATGTACTTGCAAAATGCAGTTCCCATCTAATGCTGGACCTGGACTTTTCTCTACTCTCTTGAAAGCTTCAGATTTTCCGAACGTCTTGGCTTCCCTGGGAACCTTTGATTCTCAATCACAATGGGATTTATGCTCCACTCGGACAGACGGTCACTTCTTGCCACTTAAACACTTGGTGTGTGAAGTTCCCCTTTCTGCCCCCTTATTTAGTTTCTTTTTCCTTTCTCTACCTCCGTGCTGTGTCTTCTTCCCACTTTCCCCAAGAGTGCTCTTGCCCAGTCTCTTGAAATGTCTCTCCATAATCTCTTCCTTTTTTTACCTAAATCCCCCAGCTCACCCCAAGTACTTGCATGTACAGCCATGTATATTTGCCAGCTAGCGAAGGACAGAGGCACCTGTGCCCATCTGCCCCCAGACTTGTCCCTTCCCTTGTGGGAAGGAGCCAGCTGTTCTGGCTACTCTGCTCTCAGGCCTTGTGCCACATTTTCAGCTCTCAGGCAAGTGACAGTGACCGAGCCATGAGCATCAGTTGCGAAGAGTAAACAGGCTTCGAAATCTTCTAGAGATGCTTAAACATCTGGTTTAAGCATGGGATGCATTCGGAGTGTACCTCTAGTCTAAACGATCCAAATGAATGACTTGTTTCTGTCAGCCCCCTCTCTGCAGCCTTGGAGTGGACTGGTATAGGTGGGTCGCATATGGGTGACTGCCAACATCCATCAGTCGAGGTGGTGTGACGGCATCTCGGCTGTCATGTTGAGACCACAAAGAAAAATGCTATGCTCTTCTCATCTAGTCCATTGCTACCAGAGCAAATCGGTTTTGTAGCAGGGCTTTGTTTTTTTTTATTGTTCCCACAAACAGTTTGTTCAAGTGGCTTTCCACAAAGGAGAGGACTTGTCTAACAGTGTCTGCTGGACTAGCCCAGGCCTAAAGCCCTGGAACCCTTGGAAGATGGGACTTCCCCTTGCTCAACTATGAAGGTTTTCTCAAGCAAAGCCTTTGAACCAACAGCTTGCATTTCTAACAGATCACAACTCATTTGAAGGTTATTCATCAGTTCTCCAAATATTTCCTTATTTGGAAAGTGTCCCCCAGTTATTTTAGTGTTTCAGAGTGATGAACGATGAATACTGAAGGTGAACTCCCTGGGCTGCCAAATGGAGCTGAAAAGTCTCGCAGCTTCTTGGAACAAAGATTAGCAACTGGCTTTTTTGCAGGAAGTGGTGGCAGCGATAAAGAGAGGTTTATATTTTGTTAAAGACTCAGTGGTGGTAAGAACCCCCCACTTCAAGCTTGTATGCTCCCTTGCCCTTCTCCTTGCATTGGTCCCAATAGCAAATACAGCACTGCAGTATTTTTAATTTGCTGAAAGCAGTTGTGTGTCAGTATTACAAGGAATAAAAAAAATAAGTCTAATTAACTTAATTTTCTTTTGCACTAGGCAGTCTCCTTATCTGTCACTTTTTTTTGTCCTTGTGTTCAGGTTATGGAGACGGAGAGAATGATTTATCTAGTGACAGAGTACGCTAGCGGAGGGGAAATATTTGGTAAGTACATGTTCTGCTTCTTTAATCAGATAATGCACACATAAAAGTATGGTAAACTGAAACTGGATGCTGTGCAGCTCTTGGTTCAGTTGGAGAGGTTCTTCAGCCTTGTATTTGCCACTGACGGGGGGGATATGTATGGAGAAACTGAGACGTCCATCAGGCAATGCAGAAGCTTATTTTTCCTTCAGAGAGGGTGTAACTTGAAGGGAAAATAAGCTTCCCGATCTAAAAGGGTCTCCCCTCCATGGTTTCTGCTTGGAACCACCTGTCAAAACTCCACTTTCCTTGCCTGCTTGCTGACTTTTGGGATTAAATATGTAGAAAAGTGATTGTCTAATTGCCTTCCAGAGTGGTGCTAAAGATTCACCCACTGGTGACTTGTCACGTGAGCTGGCTGCCTGTGGCTGAAGTCTCATTTTGTTGCTAGTGCTTTTGAGAGTGATACTTCCTTATACTTAAAACTGCTTTTTTATGTCCCCTTAATGCTTGTTAGCCATATGAAGTGTTTTAAACTGCACTGTTTTCTAACAGGGTTCTACCTGGGTTTCCCTGACCACTTTAGGCAGATTTTAATTTGAAAATCCATTATACTTCAACTGTGCGTGCGCGCGCGCGCACACACACACACACACACACACACAC
>JAGPOW010003687.1:724957-737343 GCA_030014935.1 Caiman crocodilus
TTTTGGGGGCGGCCTTCCCCCTTGGGTACACCCCCCCCCCCCCCCCCCCCCCCCGGCGCGACATCAGTCATCCTGTGTGTCCAGCTGTCTTGTCGAGCATCCCATTTGTTCCTAAGCAAGCCTCCCCTTTTTGTGGGTTCCTGGCATGTGGTTACATGACTTGGGACCAAAATCCAAGACATCTAGCTCTGCATTGCTTTGCACTAACGTAAGCTTTGCCGGAAAGCCTTACACCAGCAATTAGTGGCTGTGTAAAGAACAAAGAACCAAAATAAGCAGCCTGTAAAGTACTTCCAGGAAGGCGGGAGCCTGTTGGGGAGCCTGAAAGGTTTTCACCCCCGGCCTCCCCCCAAGAACATGTTTCCTTGGAGCCGCATTTTTATAGGGCTGGCTTGAACTCGCCTGTTTTACTTGCTTAGATGGGATGATGCTGGTATTAACTCAGGGTGTGGGAGTGAGAAGCACTTTAGCTTGACAGCATCTGGAAAAGGGAGTGTGGTCTCATTTCTCAGAATATGTTTGAGAACATGACAAGGATCCTGTGTACAGATTTTGGGAAGTGAAGAGCAACTCTGTATTTTAGTATTAAGGTTGACTTTGGGAATGGTTGGTAAGCAGGTATTTTTTTTCTCATAGTTTGAGGTGGAGGAGAGAATGGGGAGGTTGGTGGAAATCATAATGGGTGAAAGACTGCTTTCCCTGAAGCCTCTTGGTGTGGCATAAGTGAGCCATGGCCTCAATACAGGGACATTAAAACTTCCTTTGTTGTTGAGGCAGTAGTAGACTGAAAAATGAGGCTTCTTGTCTTTACTGCAGCATCTGAGCGGTTCTTCCACGTTTCACCCACTTGCCTTGTATCACAACTGCATTTCGTGGGCATGCAAATGCCTGGCCATGCAGCAACATGTGCTCTCTTGCATTAGACTGTTTAACCAGCGGAACTTGGTCTCTACGGACCCTGCGGTTCTCATTTCAGTGGTGTAAAGGAGAGCAAGGGAACTGGATGGTGGAGAGTTGGTGGAATGGCTGTTGCCAGCTGTCCCGTGATTCTACTACAAATCTTGTCGCGTTTGGTGTTTTCTTTAAAGCCTCAGTCCTCAAGTCAGTTGATTGGGTGGAAAAAAATCTGTTTCCTGGAAGAGTAAGTTCAGGTCTGCCCCACGTGATTGTGCAAAAAAGCTTGAAAAAACATTCCTATAAAGCCCAGAGAGCAGAAAGCAAATATAGTCTTCAAAAAGTGACATTTAGGTCTCATGGTTTTGGGAGGCCTGACTCATAGCTTTTGATGGGTTAGTGTTAACGCTACTCTAGCAAAAGTTGCATGTGAAACACAGATGACAGGTAGAAAACAAGAGCGTTATACCCGTCAGTTAATAAAACTTGTTTCCTGCAGTTAGATTAGAACCTGGGCATTGCAGCCTGGTAGCCAGTGCCGGTAATTAAGTAGTGTATCCAGAATGGCAGGAGCTGGTGACGGGCAGTAAGGCACTTGCTAGGAGGACTGGCCTCGAAGTCTACCACTGGTGCACTGATCCTGACCTCTGCTGTGTGCATGTAGATAGGCCGTGTCTTATGAGTAGGGACAAATCCTGCTTTTCAGTTTGTTAGGAAAGCTCTTCAGAGCAAAGGCAAAAGCTGGAATGCAGCTGGGTTCCCTGAAGAAATGTTCATGTGAACACACTGACAAGCTATGTGAATGTTTGAAAATTGTGGAAACTTTTTTTAACCTAAGGAAGTTGGAAGCTATTTTCCTTCCAAATTTTTACTCCCAGAATGGTCTCTAGGGGGGGAAAAATGGTAGCAGCTGATCTTTCTTTCATGCAGGACCCCCCCAGAATAAATGCTCAAGATGTATAGGAACAGTCCCAGTTGGATGAAACATAAGCACAACCTCACGCTCAAACCTGCTAAGACTCCAGATTAAAATCCTCTTCAGCGTGAGGCAGCTAACGTTTCCATGGCTCCTTTCCCTGGAGCATCTGAAGGGCTCTAAAAGACCCCACGTGTGAGAGCTGATTCGTTTTCCATTTCTCAGCCTAGGAGCGAGGCACAGAAACCTTAAGTGTCTTGTGTGAGGACGCTGAGCAAGACTGTGGCAGAGTTGGACAGACTCCACGAAGGCTGACTCCTGATCTGCCGGCCTAAGCGTTCAGCTACGTTGCCTTTCAGAAAGATGAGAAGAAAGCGAATAGATCCTTTAGCACTGCTTGTGGAGAGCAGCATTAACACTGTTGAAGTGCCCATTGCCTGATCTTTGGAGACTATATTTAAGGCCATCAGCTCTTGGAGTTGTTCACAAACTTGAAGATGATCTGGTGGGGTGGAATGGGGAATTTCCAAGCTCCTTCCTGCCTGAGCCTGCTAGCGCGTTCCTCCTGTTCTTCACGGACTTAAGTATGGCGCTTTCAGCATCCCTTTTATACAATGCAACACTGCTATCTTGGCAAAGGAAACAATTCAGCAAAATGCAGTGACAAGGTCTGGAAATGGGCAATGCTGTTTTACTCAACACGGGGGGAAAAAAGTATTTTATGAAGCCTTCAAGTGTCACTTTGCATGCTTTGTTGCTGCTACCTTCTTTTTCCATAAGCAATGGCATATTAATGTTAAGTTACCCCACGTTGCTTTTTCCCATGGAAGGCTTTCTCCAGTGTACCTTCTCAGAGCCTGTGAGTCAATAGTTTCTGGCACTGTGCTTGTCTTTGCTCCCAGTCAGGAAGTTCAGCCAGGGGTTGAGATGATTGCTAAACATGAGGGCCTTCCTAGGAGCCACTTTCAGAGGAGGATCTTGCCTAGAAGGCTCTTGTTTAACAGATATGCATGCCTGCCTGCCTCTTTAGGCAAAAGCCCAGCAGTCATACAGTTGTTAATATCTTCCGGTTCCTGTTCTCTGGAAAATGAGCACAGTGAGAGTAATTCAGGATTTGTTCATTGTGCAGTTCTGTACAGCCTGGTCTGGACCATCACTGTAGGTATGGATCACCCTGCAGAGCCGTTCCCTTCCCAGGGGTCCCGATTCCTTTTGGTGGGCTGGATTTGTAGGCAAACGGGTATCTTGTTCCTTGGCTTGTGGCAGTGTTCATGGGCTTTGAGTGCTTAATGAGCAGATTTTTCTTGCATTTTAAAAACCTCTCCTCACCCACAATTTCACCTGGCTTCCAGGGAAAGTACTGTCCTCACACCTGGCCTCAGCATAGTAAGCACAGCTGGGGTCTGGAAAACTACAGCTAGCCTTTCAGGAAGGCTTTGGACCAAGCACAACCATACGGCTCTAGGACTCTGCAGATCTGGAAGGACGTGCATGAAAACAATGCTGTGTCACCAGTGTAGCACAAGCAGGAAGGGGCAGGTGCTCAAATCTACCCTTGGCACTGGGCTTAAACCAGTTGGTCTTTCAGCAAGGTTCATGCCTTGGGTTGCGTTTTGCCCTCAGGTACACAGCCAGTTGCCTTTCCTCCCCACCTGCAGCTTGTGCAGAGCTCAGTACTCCCTTGACCTTGACCTGACAGAACAAGGCTGCCCTAAGTGGATGTGGTTTTCTAGCTTAAGTAACCTGGGGTCCCGCAGAGGCCTGACAGTGAAATGGGAGCATGCTTCCTCACTCCTGCAGCTGTCACAAGCAATTTTGTGGCAGGTCACAACTGGATTATCACACAACCAAATCCATTATGCTAGAACCACAACCCATAGGGGGAAGGCGTAGCATCCACTCCATAGAAAACACCAGTGCTCCCCAGGAGTGATGAAGAGCTCTTCTGAGCACATCCGCTGCCCATAGAGTGCCTGGCGTTAAAGAAAGCCAAACCGTAGCGGTTCGCTCGGTGTCTGCGAGCAGCTTCAGCACCTTCCCGGGCAGCTGAGGAGAACTTGTATTTCAGCCTGATCATAGGCAGTCTGGTATTGAACGGTTTGGTGCATCTAGACCCATAGGTTTTACTGCTTGCCTGGTAGTCCTAATTCAGACATTTGTTAGGCATCCCACTCAAAACCCAAGAGAGCATTGCAAGGCTTACAGAGGTGGAAGAGATGTGCGTGGTTGGGCTTTGTTTCCGTGAATTGGTTCTGCTTTGTCTCAGTGTTGCGTTTCCCACATCAGACTAACTGATTTGACTTCTCATGTGGTGGAAAACCCTTTGTGTTGTCAGATGGGAAGTTTGAAATTAGTCTGTGGGTTTTTTTATTTATGGCGTGCATGTTTACTGTGTGTGTACACACCATTGGAGCCTTTCTGGAGTGTGAAGTATGTTGCTGTATGCAGTGTTACGTGACAGGAGCATCTACATGGTGTTGGGCATCATCTGCAAACATAAAGATGGGCATTATCTCCAGGTGGTTTTCACTCCTGTAAAAGGGTGGAAGGAGGATAAAGCAAATGTGTCCTTTCTTTTTGAGCTAAGGACAGTTTAACCCCAGCTGTCCCTTGCCTTGGTAAACCTTCCTCCATTAGTTGGCTTCTGCTTCCATGTAGAAACCATGCATGTCCTAATTTTGCAGTTTTGTAAGAGGAAGGGGCAAAAGGTCTAATATAATGGATTGAGCTCTTAGTGCCTTTTGTATTTTAAATATAACCTGCCACCTCCATAAATATCATGGAGCCAAATGTCTTTTC
Source organism: Caiman crocodilus (assembly GCA_030014935.1). Lineage (NCBI taxonomy): Eukaryota > Metazoa > Chordata > Crocodylia > Alligatoridae > Caiman > Caiman crocodilus. The sequence continues at coordinate 729,567 of JAGPOW010003687.1, forward strand.
TGTTGCTCATGAACGTGCCAGTCCAGTGGAGATCAGATCTTGGCCTCAAACTGCAAGTTCTGAATCTGACTCTGCTTGAAACGCAAAGCCTGGAGCCTGTTTCATTGGCACTTTGGCCAAGTAAAACCTTATCCCCAGGTGCGCTGCAGTTCTGAACCATTATCGAGTCAAAGTTAATCTTATTGAACTCTTCATGAGGAGTGTTTCTGTTCAGTTGTACATTAACTCCTGGGCCATGAAGTCCTGTCCAGTTAGAACTTGTGAAATGGGTATTGCCTTGCTGCCTTCCCTCTTGCAAGAGCCCTTCGTGGGGATCTGCTTCTCATGCGTATGCTGTGAAAACAGCCGTGCTGACGCAGGCCCTAGTCGGCATGCATTAACGTCATTCATCTGACGCTAGCGTGTTTCCACCATAAACATTCAGAAGCAAAGCAATTTATAAATAATCTTTATTGCACAGCCCCTTTGATAGTGTTCTGGTGCTTGTGGGGGGGCAGGCTGTTTAAAGGCCATGGAAACAACTGTGTTTTCTCTTTCCGGGGGGGGAGGGGGGGGAGAAATGGCCTTTGACCACATTATGGGAGAAGTGTTTTGCTTAATGCAATTGAAAAACTGTCCTGCATGGACTTTGAATTGTGTATACTCACCACTGTCTCCCAAGTGCATTCTCCTCGTACACCCCGTGCGTGTGCTCACATGCTTGCTCGCTCGCTCGCTCTTGCACGTTCACTGTCCACCTTTGGGACTTTGGCTGCAGGCCGGTGGCAGGCTAATCAATTTATAATGCTGCCTTTGCCCCAGAGAGTAGATGCCATTGGAATTATTGGACTGCAGCTTGGAGTTGGGTTACAAAGGCTGGTCTCATCACTCCAGTTTCAGGATTCACTATTTGCTGTTGCCTGGCTGTCTGAATCGATGTGCAGGGCTGCTCAGCACAGTTTGGGCTGCCAGTTTCTGTCAGTTATTCGCCAAAAGTGAGAATACTTTGATGTGCGCACACAATCTGTTTTTTCCATCCTTTTTTTTTCTTTGTCTGCGTCCCGATCTGGGGTCAGTATTCTGCTGCTCTGGCTCTGGTCACGATACTGAAACTGACTTCTGGGAAGACAGAGGCCAGAAACTCACGTAAAAGCTGCACTGGGAGTTTCCTGAATGTAAACTAGAAATCCTGATTCAAGCAGTCCATCTCGGTTGCATTAACCCCGAGTAGTCTAATTGCTGGTATGCAACGACTCTGCAGGAGCCGATACGTGCATCTGATAAATGGCAGAAAACCCCCTACTGTCAAGGCTTTGTGCTTTAAGTCAGAGGAACCTGTTTGATTCTGAAGTAATCTAAAAGCTCTAGGTTCCTGGGATTTTTAAGGGGATTCAGTAAATAATTTATAGATGTCTTGTGGGGCAGATTATATGCTCATTGGTATTTTCCTTTCCCTCCCACTATAAAGGTCATGAAGCTGCAAACCTTCTAGATGGTTTCAGTGTTGCTCTGTTACCGTGATCCGCTGCTGCTGTTCTCTTTTTCTCCCCCAGTTTCCTTGCCCTATGTCTGAATGGGCAGTTGGCCATCATGGGTTTGCACGTGATTTTGCTGGCCTCTGCATTTCAACAGTTTACTTAAAACACTGTCTGGCGCCCACAGCGGGGGAATAGGTCACACGCCCCTCATTTATTCAATTCTCTTGTTGTTCTTTCAGATTTTGGGTTCAGCAACATCTTCACGCCTGGCCAGCTGCTTAAAACCTGGTGTGGGAGTCCTCCTTACGCTGCCCCTGAGCTCTTCGAAGGGAAGGAGTATGATGGGCCCAAGGTTGACATTTGGGTATGCAGTGAACATCGCTCTCCTTTGCTCGGACCTCTTATTTCTGATTTCGATGCGGCTTTGCTTCCAAATTATGGAATGCTCTTCCTTGAGGACAGGCTCATTTGTGGAACTGGTGTTATCCAAAAACTGTGTGCATGGGTTAATTTAAGCTGCTTTATTGCATGACTTCATGTTCTAAAGCTCTGCACCTACTACTTCACCTGACTGCACACACATCACACATTTTGATTTGGTCCGTTAAGAAAATGAGTCCTGTGGTGCTTTGATCGTCTGACTTCTTCCTGGCATAGGGTCTGACTTAGCATCTTTACATGGAGCAAGTCAAGATTGCATCTCAGAATAGAGCGTGTCAAGGCACACAACTGAGGTAGAAAGGCCCTGAAGAAGCAGGTGGACTGCTACCTCCCTTACTTTCTAGTGAAATAGCTTGACCCAATCTCCCTTGCATGGAATAGCTGTTTGGTATCAGCTCTGCAAAATGAAGGCTGCATCAGTCTTGCAATCTCATCTCAAAGCATCAAATGTGTTGCCACTGTGGCCTGGTTGTGCAACTCCTCCTATTCCTCTGTGCTTGCTGGCAGGACCGTCTCCATGCTTTAAGAATGCAGCCAGGAGTGTGGGCAAGAGGGATAGCATGGTCTGCACACTGTGCATTGCATGTGGACATAAAATTGCCACTGGGCCCAGGCTGCGTTCTTTCCCTGGTGCATCTGTTCATGTTGGTGGGTTTTCACTGGGCACCATTTTTATCTTAAAGGCTCTTGTTGCAGTGAGGTTGAGCTGCCCAGACAAAGGGTGAGCATTTTGGCACTGTCACGGCCTTCATCTTTGAGGCCCAAATGCAGGCTGAATTTGGGGTTAAAATTGAAAACCAGTGTCTTTGGGCTGCTGTGGCATTGGTTTGAGGCTGCTGCGGAAGATGGACAGGTCCTTTATCCCAGGGCTTTGATCTTTCCCAAGCCTTGGCTTGCTGCTGTTTTTCCCCCCCCTTCTCTCCCCTCCCCACTCTGTAGCTGCCCCCCTTCCCTGCGGGAATGCTAACGTGTGGTCTTTGTGGATGCAGAGCCTGGGCGTGGTCCTGTACGTGCTGGTCTGCGGTGCCCTGCCCTTCGACGGGAGCACGCTGCAGAATCTGCGGGCGCGGGTGCTCAGCGGGAAGTTCCGCATCCCGTTTTTCATGTCCACAGGTAAGGCCAGCGGTGCGCGCGGAGCTGGCTGGAACATGAGTGCAGGGCTCCCTGCTCTGAGCTCAGTGCCAGCAGGCTTGTGGGTTTATTTCTGCCTTCAGAAAAATGACTTTTTCATCCTTCAAGTATAGCTGTAACCGCCGAACTGTAACTTCTGTGCTGGTTGCAGTGTTTCTCAGAGCTTCTCAATCAGAGTTCTTCAAAATTGCAGCTTCTGCATAGGAAACCTTACATAGCTTGGACTGCTGATGACGATAAACACATCGCAAAGGTATTATTACTAGTGCTTGAAAGGCTAAAGGACTGAAAAGAGACACCAGGTGGCAGGAACATGGAAGGTTTTGACATTGAGGCAGGAGACTTTTCAGGCCTTAGAAAAGATGTATAGTGGGGCTGCACTTGTCACTTTTCATTCAGACCCTGCAAGTATGTGACCCCTCACCGGCACTCCTGGGTGCCAGGAATTGTGTAGAAATCCCCAGCTCTGAGAGATTAGCCGATTCCTTCTGAAGTGCATGAAGCTTTGTCTGGGAAGTGCTGCGTGGGTGTCCTATCCCCGTGTCCAGAGGTCTGGGAGCAGAGTGATAGTTATTGCTTGGCTAAAACTGGTCCTCAGTTTCCACTCCTTGAAGATGCTTTGTACTTAAATGTGGTCCAGGTCTTGGGCCAGTCCTGAGCCACAGTGCCTCCAGGGTTGACTTGTGCGTAGTTCCTGCTGGGCAGCAATCTAAGATCTGATCTGGCATCCCTTGCAGGCCTGCACATGTGGAGGTGTGAGGAGCCATGTGGTAGCTTTGCCCCTGGATGTGTAGCAGGAATGTACCTGTCTTTGTATTTAAACAGTCACCAGAAAAATCACTTTCCCTTCCAGTCAGTTAGAGGTGGCTGACGTATTTGAACCCCAGTAGAGCTGTTGGGGCCCTGGCTGTCTTGGTAAGCTGATCCTTGCTTTCTTTGCCAAGCTGGCTGAAGCTGCAGTAGTTTGGCAGACTCCATCTACCCTTCTTCCTCCCCTTCTGCAGGTGATCACATGCATGCACATACATTTATATCCTTCCTCTGCGAGGGACAGCAGGGGTGTGGCCACCTTTTGAGGGCTGCCATCAGCCCGGGATATTTTCATAATGTAACTCCCATCTCTCAGCGCTGGCCTGGCCTGCTGCACCTTGCAGGTGGATTCAGTAACAGCATCCAGGCTGCCCATCAGCTCTCCAGAGGCTGCAATATCCCTGGCACTGGGGGCAGGGAAGAGGAAGCAGCTCGGGATGAAGGAGTCAGAGCATAGTTAGATTAATTGAATGTGTATCCATCCGAGCCGGCACGCTTCGTACCAGAACGCCAGGATCCTGGGTGTGGGGGCGCGACGCTGCTGCATCTCTGAAGCTGCCCTCCTTTATCATAGTGGATCTGCAAGACAATATCTCAGCATGTCTCAGGCCTGTAAATGATGCTCGTACCATGCCCAGCTCACTTACGCATGAGCCTGCATTATTAATAAACAGCGCTTCCATAATAAAGCTGTGGTGTTAATTTAGAGTTGAATCCTCCCTCTCAAAGCCATCCTCAGGAGGCCTGTTTGCAGGAGATTACTGCGGTTCTGGCCGCCCTAAATTCTTAATGGTAGTTGCTCTGAGTGTATTTTAAGTATATTGTTTTTAATGCCTGTCATCCTGAGGTCACCTCTGTGCCTCCCCCTGAACCAGCCAGGGCAGAAGGATGCTGCAATGCCGCTCGGTTGATACTAGTGCTCGCACCCTGGCAGTCGGCACTAGCTTGTGGTAGTAACTGCCAGCCTCGAGTTCTCTGGCTGCTATAAGTTCCAGGAGTTGTTTGGGGACATGTTGGGGAATGAAGGAAAAGACGTGCAAGTTAATGGTGTGCTCCTGTCCTCCTCCTGCACTCAAGGGCACGGCTTACTGAGTCAGGCTGGTTAGTTCCCAGCCTTCCAGCTGTGGGAGCCTGGGCTCAGCACACGCTAGCCTGTGACCTTCCCTGTGCAGCTTGGCCCTATTGGCCACTGCTACTCAGGTGGAGCTCAGACAGCATTGGCAGCGCGGCAGAAGATTAGCCTCATTCTGTCTGTCCTTGGTCCTGGTCAGATCCTTGCTGTAGCTAGGAAACTCCCTGCAGATGCTTCCTTTGGTAGCAACATCACTTGAGAGCACTGATTCCTCCTGCAACACAAGGCTCATCTCTTTCATGGCTTGTTTGTGGGAGCGAGATCCTGCGGCACTACACTGCACCTCCCTTTTAGGCGGCGCTGACCAAGAGCAGGAGAGGCAGGACCTGCCCCAGGAGGAGCACAGGACCCTGCAGCACGGAGGGACCCTTGCAGAACGAGCCCAGACAGCCTCCCAGGAGCCTTGTCTCTGCAATGCGTAGTGCAAGGCCACCACCCTCCGTTGCCTTTGGGCGTGAGTGTCCAAACTGAACCTTTGCGGTGCGCTCTGGGTGAGGAGGGAGCAGAGCAGTAGCCTTGCACTGGCTGGCTCAAGTTAAAGCCTTAGTGGCATTTCAGTGGTTGGTTGGTTGGTTTGTTTTTCTTTCACAAAAAATAAAGTCCCCTTTGCCAGGAGGCTGGAGGGAATTATTGAGTGTTTTATTTCCGCTTCTGTCTGTGCTTTCCCCTAACCAAGGCCCTTTCTGAAGCCATTGCTTTTGAGAATGGCATGCTGCAGTTGGCAGGGACGGGTGGGGATGAGGCAAGCAGCTGGCAAGCTGTGCGCAGCCGGGCCTGTTGCGAGCGCTCGCGAGCTGCCCAAACCTCCTGCCTGGCTGGCATTCATCTTGCAGGCACCTCAGGAGACCCGGGCATGCAGAGGTGCACTGCCTTGTCCAGGCTGAGGCTAGAGTAGGCTCTGCTTTCTGGACTCCAAGACCAAGAGGCGAACTATGCTTCAGGCTGCTGTGACTGATCACAACAGGCATGTCGGCCATGTGAAATCCTCCCCACACCTTTCTTCTCGGGGGTGGCTGCTGTGCCCCCACACGCCCTGGGAGCTGGTGTGTGTTGTCTCAGCTGCTCACTGCCAGACTTCTGCTCGCAGTGCTTGGACTAGGAACTGAAAAACTCCAGTTTTGTCCTTGGACATGCCCTGTCCTTCCTGCTCTGAGCTCTGGGGAAGCCTTGACCCTGCCCTGCTAGGACACTTCATGCAGCAGATGACTGACTGACTTCATGGGCAATGGCACCTGTATCCTTCCTTTCCCAAAGGGACTCTCACTGTGCCCGTGTAGCTGGCATCATTTGGCGAATAGAGCAGGGGTGAAGGCAGTGGCAGCTGCAAGGGTTGGTGCATCCACAAGGGAGTTTAACAAGGTACTTGGCTATCAGAGCAGATGAGATCAACCAGTTTTGGGGAAGACGCCGTGTTTAAACGTGGTGCAGCCTTTGACTAGAGCGCGCATGAAGGGAAACCTGAATGTGGCCCCTCCCCATCTACATAGTAGCATAACTTGTTCAAACAGGGTTGATTTGATTTTATTTTTTCAGCATCTGTGCTATGAACTTGCATCTTGGGTTGAAACCACACTTGGTTTTCCTGCTCGTCTTTAATGGTGGAAAGAGGGAATGCAGTCCTTGTGAAAATGCCTGACTTGTTATCTGCAAGCGAGGCCCTTGACTGCTCCGAAGGCATTGTAGCTCGCGTTCTACATCCTACTTGATGTGAACATGAGACGTGCTTTTCTCTGGTTCCAAACTGGACTGGTCCTCGGTCTGCTTGCTGGGCATTCAGGTCAAGTGTGGCGGCCGTGCCTGTTGTTGTAAAGAAGCTGCCTGGGAAATGTGTGTTCCTGCAGTGCGCCTGCTTCGGTTGACCCTGCGCTGGCAGCCTGATGGATGGCTATTGTGGTTTACCCTTCAGCCTGCCTTTGCCTGCCCGAGCACAAGCAAGCAGGCAGGGGTTGAGGCACTGCTTGGGGATTGGGGCGAGCAGCACGCTGGGGCATCTGCATTACACTCCTTGAATGAGAGGAGCTTCTTGTTCCTATTCCATGTTAGAAGACCATGCTCGCCTTGGGGCCTGGCTGGTTTGTAGGGGACCGAACGGCAGGACAAGGGTGTCCTAGTGCAAGTGCTTTTGAAGCAAGCTTTTGCAAAATGTAAAGCCCCTGGCAATGTTAGCAGAGTCTTTTAAAGCCAGTTATTGCTCGCCTCGTGTCATGTAATCAGCAAGGTAAATGCATCATAGCACTTTCTGTAAGGGGGTGGAGAGAAGCAGAGCCATTGTTCCTGGCCTTTGACAGTCTCCTCCTGGTAACGGAGCCGTTTGGGGCCTAGAACACCGTGCCGCTGTGGAATCCCTTGACTTTGGGCAGGGGATCCTGTTTGTTTGTTCTTGGCAGAGCTGCGTGCGTCATCCGTGATAGATCTCGGAGCGTAGCCTCAAGTGTCCGGAGTTTGCTTGTGTCGCAGACTGAGGCGGGCATGATACTAGGTATGGGTGTGTTGTTGTGAAGGACTCGAGATAGTGTAGTGCCATGGGGCTGTGGAAGAAGATGCCTTTCCCAGCACAGTGCCAAGCCACTCCTCTTGAGAGATGTTACCTGTCACTCCTGGGTCAGTCGGTCTCTTGATGTTCTCTCGTAGAATGCGAGCACTTGATCCGCCACATGCTGGTCTTGGACCCAAGTAAGCGACTCTCGATGGAACAGATTTGCAAACACAAGTGGATGAAGCTTGGGGAATCGGATGCAGAGTTTGACAGGGTGAGCAAGACCCAGGCACTCGTGTCGGGAGTGGGGCTCTGCCTGCTTTATGGGGG
>JAGPOW010003687.1:737443-765034 GCA_030014935.1 Caiman crocodilus
GGGGGAAAACTGGAGTGAAGCAGGGCACAGCCTTATGGCTGCTGCTTCACCTGGACAGCTTGCCGGCACATGGGTCCTGGGCCTGACGTCAGGTGTGGGGAGCAGTGGGCGCTGGCCGTCTCATGGTGCTGTGCGCTGAAGGGTATCTGTGCTCTTGCAGTTAATAGCGGAGTGTCAGCACCTGAAGGCCGAGAGACAGATGGAGCCGCTGAACGAAGACGTACTGTTGGCAATGGCAGACATGGGGCTAGATAAAGACCGCACAATACAGGTACCTCCCAGCTTGCGTTGCCCAGATTGCCTTGCTGCCTCTGAGTGTTGGAAAATGTTGGTGTTTGTGGCCAGTCAGACCTGGTAACTGATTGCTCCCGCCCCCCTGGCAAAACTGGGGGGTTTAACTTTTACTACTGGAAGGAAAAGAATTAACCTGTCCTGTCCTTTTTCCTTTCCCTTCCAGTCGCTAAGAGCTGATGCCTATGATCACTACAGTGCAATCTACAGCCTGCTCTGCGACCGACTGAAGAGACACAAGAACCTGCGTATCGCCGCCCCTCCCAGCATGCCACGGACCTTGGCATTCCCCACACCAGCAAACATCCAGGTGGGTGCTACATGTCCGGTGCCTTTCTCTCCCTGTAGCATTGGGCATCACTTGTTTCCCAGCCTAGTAGAGCATGACTCCCCCTCCTTGTAAAGCTAAAGCAGGTTGTTTTGCTGAAGAGTTGGTGTTTTGTGGGTGTCAAGAGAACCAGGCCCCTGGGATTTGCAATTATCTGGTCACTATAACGAGATGTCTTCTAGCACCTCTTGTGCCATGGCCCAAGCTGTTCATCCTCATTAGCATGCAGTGTTGGTGCCAGAACTGGAGGAGGAGGGCAGGTACTTGGCTGGGAAGCAGAGTGCCATCCAGCTGGGACTGCTGTGGTGGGGTATTAGAGGGTGGTACAGGCTGCTGTGTGGCAGCACAGGAGTTGCTGACCCTGGATGAGAAGCGTGGTCGCTCAAACACTACAGAATCCTAATCCCGGTTTGCTTTCTGTTAAAATGCTTGAGGTCCTGCTGTCAGACATCTTGGGAATACCTAGGTGTCTAGTGGCCAGGACCTGCACTTGCTGGTGGGGGCAGGGAGGAGGGCGTGGGAGTGCTGGGATCTCTGCCGGAAGTGGTTGCGAGGGGGTGGGAAGATGGTATCCTCACGCCTCCCCAGGAGTGCCCTAGTGAGTGGGTGGTCAGTGACTTGAGGCTAAACGAGAGGTGCAGCCCAAAGACTTTTTATCGTGTTAGAAATGAAAGAAACCCAAGCCTGGTGCTCCTGACTTCCCTTCCTTCTGCTTTGCAGGCAGAGCAGGCAGGCAACCCAGTGAGCATCAACGTCCCACAAGTCCAGCTTATCAACCCTGAGAACCAGATCGTAGAGGCAAGTGACTTTCCACATGCGAGTTGTGTGCCAGCCCCCTCTCAGCGCTCTGAGACGTGGGGGATTCCTGTTCTCCCTTTCAAAACCTCTTCTACTTCTCCCCTGCCAGACTGATGGAACAATGAACTTGGACAGTGATGAGGGGGAGGAGCCGTCCCCAGAAGCCCTGGTTCGCTATCTGTCCATGAGAAGGCACACGGTTGGAGTGGCTGACCCACGGTTAGTGTGGAGCAGAAAGGGCGGGGGCTACTTGTTTCCATCCCTCTGTCACCCGGATATTCTTTGTGCGTCTCCAGGCAGTGCTGCTCTGGCTCTGTCTGTCTGGAGCCACCTGGGCACAGTGCTGGGTTTTGATTTAGGCATTGGCTTGGGTCTCATCAGAGGTTCTCTATTGTCTAAGTAGTCTGCTATGTTGGTAGGTGATGGGTTCACATCTAGTGGGAAGGGAGAAAAAAGCCCAGTCCCCTTGATTCCCGCAGTGTCTGGCAGCTGCATCTCTGTCTTCCTGCACAGCGCGCTCCGTCAACTGGGATGGTCAGGCAGTACTCCTGGAACTGCAGCCTTGGCAGGGCTGGGGCAATTTTTTTTTCCACTTACAAATGCGGTTCATGTCTCTGCCTGGCTCGTGGGGCCTCTCCGCTCAGGACCAGGGGATCAATTTCTGTTTCTGGCTGGCTTTGTTCAGAGGAAGCAGTGTTGGCCACGATTACTGACCTCCTTTGCCTGCGAGCCAGCTTGTAATGCATTGCTGTCTGGAGCCTGGGCTCTGCAGTGCCAGGCATCCTTGTGCGTGGCATGAATGGTTGGCTCTGGCAAATCCCAGTTTTGAACCCAAGAGAAATGGAAACTAGGCAATGGAAAAGTTCCTCCTTTTATTCTGATGGGGCATTCTCCAGGGTGGTAGAAACCCGTGCCAAGAGGTGGGACTGAGCATAGCCAGAGTGCAGGTACTTGGGTTTGGGCACACACTTAAGTTGCATCTCTGGATGTGTTTGCACAGCACGGAAGTCATGGAAGATCTGCAGAAGCTCCTGCCAGGCTTCCCACGCATCACCCCCCAGGCTCCGTTCCTGCAGGTGACTCCGAACATGAACTTCATGCACAACATACTGCCTATGCAGAGCCTGCAGCCCACAGGCCAGCTGGAGTACAAGGTACTCGCCAACTGTTTGTTCCCAGTCGCAGCTAGCAGCTCACAGTGGTGGGGGCTTGATCTTGTACTCTAAAGGTTTCACGTCCTGGCCTCCTGCTCTGTTTGTTCCTGAGGCTTGGTGCTGTTGGATGTGTCACTTCATCCCCTGTGGTAAAACCAAAGCCAGATGGAGTGAGGGGGGAAGATTGCAGCGACTGGGGGAGCTGGGAGGTAGTCGGGGATTTCACTTACAGACTAGCTAGGGGGCCCTTTGTTTCCTAGCTTTGCAGCCTGCCTGGTAGCAGAAACACAGGGCTGGACCCTCCTTCTAGCTGTCTCTGACATCTTTTGGGTTTGGGCAACTCATTGCTCTGTCTGTGCCCTGCTTTTCCCACCTGGAAAACACCTGTGCTGATTCCTCACCTCCCTGAGGACAGCGTGGCTCCGTTGCCTTGGTGTTAGTCCCTTGAGGTCCCTGGGGGGAGAGGGCCTGAATTGCTGGAGGAAGCCATGGTATTGGGAGGTAACTGGGGCCTGTATTCCTCTCAGGAGCAGTCCTTGCTGCAGCCCCCCACGCTGCAGCTGCTTAATGGGATGGGCCCTCTGGGCCGACGGGCATCCGACGGAGGAGCCAACATCCAGCTGCACGCCCAGCAACTGCTGAAGCGTCCCCGCGGCCCGTCCCCGCTCGTCACTATGACGCCAGTGAGTAGCGAAAGCAGAATGGATCTGTGGTTATAAATAGATGCTCTCGTGCGCAGGGTTATCAGTGAAATCCAGGAGGGAAGGGTTTTGTGGGAGCTGGAGGGGCAGATGCCCCATGAAATTGCAGCCCCAAGCCTGGCAGGGATGCACCACCCGCCTCTTGGCTCAGCTGCCCTCCGGAGGGACTGCTGTGCTGCAGCCTTTGGGTGTGCTGATGTCGCCTTTCGGGAGCCATTCCTGCTCCTGGCCTCAGCCCTGGCCTCTCTGCTCTCAGAGGCAGAGAGGAGGGGGCTTCCCTTGCCAATAGCAGCAAGCACCTGCTGTGGCCATGTATGACAGAGGAGGGTTGGTCGCCTCCCTCTCCTGTGCAGAGCTCAGATTTGGGTTGCTCCTTCCATTTGTGTGCGACTCCACAGGCCCCTCACCTGGCCTTTGCTGCGGCTGTGCGTAGTCTGGTTTGCTAATGCCAGTGAGCCCTGCCCTGGAGTGGCACGCCTGGCTCTGGCATCTGCTGGGGCCGTGCTAACCATTCAGAAGCACAGAAATAACCCCCAAGCCAGCCCTGCCCTCGATCCCACCTCCCTCTTGTTGCAGGCGTCGCTGTTCAGGGGCTGGCTGCAGTCTTCTGGGAAGGTGCTTTGCTCTTCTCTTCTGTATGTTGAGTCCCTTACAGTGCCTGCCTGTTGTCTGGGCTCTTGCTGGCCTTGTCAGCATCCCTTGGTTCCCTTAATCACCTGCAGGATTTTCCTAGCTCAACAGGCCGGGGCGGACTTCCTGTTGCTGGCACAGGTGTGAAGACTGGAACAAACGGGGTCACTGGGTGGCTGCCAAAGCATCTTTATCTTATGAGTTCTCGGTCCTAATTAAAAGAGTTCTCTCCAGCATGCTTGGGGGAACTGGGATGTATGTAAGCATCATGCTAAGGCAGCTTTTACTGCTCTTGTGCTTTTCTCAAATAGAGAAGTTCAGCTCAACCTCTCCTGGGCTTTGAGGTGTTAACAAGGGGATGTTACTCCCTTGACCTACCCATATTAATTTCTTGCTTATGCCAAAGGGAGGAGCAGTTCTTTGAACCTTTTAAGGCTGAGAGGGTCAGGGGTGTGTTTGGGAGTCTTGGGGGCTAGTATTTGTCCTGGGGAAAGCATATCCAGAAGGTCTGGTTCCCGCTGCCCAGGATGGCAGTGAATGAGCTGCCTCTGGAACCCATGCCTGCTCCTGTCCTCTCTTCTCAGGCAGTACCAGCAGTTACCCCAGTGGATGAGGAGAGCTCCGATGGGGAGCCTGATCAGGAAGCTGTGCAGAGGTAACGTCCCAGCTGTTAACGTTTGCCCTGTGCTCGCCCTGTGGTGTCCTGCAGCTGTGCTAAAAGCCATCTTGTTGCGGGCAGCAGGTGTGGAGCGTGGTGGAGGCCTGACCTTTCCTTCTGCTCTGTGGGTCCTTGTTTACATCGGGCAGTCACTCCTTCTGTCGCTCCCAGGTGCCTACAAAGCTGGCCCCAACTGGCACCGGGACCTCTGCAGGCTGTGAGCAGCAGGCTTTGGAAGACTCCACACAGGGCACGTCTTTGCTTCGGGTGTACCAGCATGCAAGCCAAACTAACCTGCCTAGGTAGTGCTACGTGCCTCACCCTCGTGCTTCCCTGCTGACCATGGGGTAGGAAGAGCTCATCTGTGGCCTGGGTGTAAATGCAGCTTTTGGACCAAGACGTGCAGTAAACATCCAACTCTGATGCCTTAAATGAAGTGAGCTTACTAAATGTGTGCGTGTCTGTAGGCAAGGGGACTTCTGTGGTGCTGGGTCCTGAAAGTAGTCTGCTCTGATAGGAGAGGGCACCGGACAGTTATCCCCAGGCGGAGTACACACGGGGGTTCTCTTTCCTCTCTCCCGAGTCCTGGAAATACTAACGCTGTCCTTGCTAACATTTCCGTAGTAGCTTGGCGTAGTTACTTCTCTGCTAACCAACTGGTGCACCACATGCAGCAGGCACAGTTACAAGATGGTCCAGATCAGACGTAGCACATTTCTCTGGGTTCTTTGCCTAGAACAGGCACCTTCTCTGGTGTTGTGATGTCCTCCTTCCCAGGAGGATGCAGATGGCTTCTGGGGGCTGGCAGGCAGGGTGCTGTTGTTTTTTTCCCCATCCCCTTTGTTCTCAGTGCCATGAAACGAGGGGTTGGTCTGAGCTGAGAGGAGCCAAGCACTGTGCGCATTACAGGACCCCTTATCCCCAGTGTCAGGGAGATTCTGTGAGCCATTGGCAGCACACATCCTGCATCACGTTCAGCCAGAGGGTGGCTGGAGGAGTACTGTGGGGCCAGCCCTGGACACGCTTATGGGTGTCACAGGTGAGGCCCATGGTCTTCAGGTCCTGTGCAGATTGCTCTCTTGAGCTGACATTTGAACGCTCTGCATCAGCCCCTGCTCTCTCCAGGTGCAGCACTGCTCTGCTCCTTGGGCTACTCCGCGGACCAGAGGGACGCACCTGAAGTCGTTCCAATTAGACACAGTCTTCTGGCTCTTGCAAGTTGCAGCATGTCCCAGTCTCGGCCAGAGTCCGAGCATTCGTGTTCTAGTCTCAGCTGACGCGGGCAGCTCAAGAGCTTGAGTCTCTTTGGAAGTCTGTCAGACTTGGGTGTCAGAGGGCCTAAGTTTCTGAAAAATGGGACGTGACCCCTGAGTCACTGAGGTCATGTCTGTACCATAGGAGTGTGGGGTCCCTGTGTATGAGCCTGCCCTGCCCACTGGCCCCTGCTCACGCACCAGACCTGGAAACATGCTGTGAAGCCACTCTCGGGTGCTCCCCAGTGGCAGCTCTCAAGTATGCCAGAGACCCAGGTGCAGCTGGACACCCTGGAGTACATCCTTCAGCACGTTCCCAGGTAGTCTGGAGTGTGTGAGCAGGAGCAGATGGCTGCATTCATCCTAGGGCCTGCCGCTGCTGCTGTGGGGTAGATGGACCCATGGCTGCTTTGGGAAACATCAGATCCTTCCCATGTCCATTGCACCCTGTGGGCCCATGACCACTGGCTGGAACCTGGCTTGAGCGGTGCCAATGGACACACATTAACTCTCCCTCACCCCAACCCCCTCTCGGGCTGCAACATGCCACCAGTCACCAAAGTTAAAGAGCAAATACTATTAACGCCAGCAGCAGATGCAAATATTTATCTTTTCAGATTACTGGTTTGAATGTCCTCTGTGCGGCCACTGCACAGAGCAGCTTCTGCGCCTGTTTGTTTTAGGCTGCCTGACCTTGAAATAGTGCACATTCCTCACCCTGCTCCCAGGGCAAGGAGCAATCGCATCTGCTCCAAGCTTGGAAAACTCCTGGCTGCCCAAAACACTGGTGCTGTTCACCTCTGGATTGTTCCCTGGAGGCTTGAAATGAAATGATCTGAGCAAACCGCAACTCTAAAGCGCTTTGGGAAACTTTCCCTGGCTTCATCTGATGGTTCTCAAACAGCTAATGGCACGAGCCTTGGCCAGTTACCACGCTGCCAAGCGCTCCCCATTCTCTTAATTTGCTGCTGCTTGTTTAAATGGCTAAGTAGCTTGCGGGGCACAAGACTGTTTCTGAAGCAGCCAGCAGCTTTGCTAACTGCTGTGCTTCCCCCTGCCGGACATGTCCTAGCTGCAGGCAGAGACTGTAAAAGTGAATGTCTGAATCCACTGTTGGTTCTTGTGGCTTTGCCTGCTTCCGTTGGCTTGCTAGGAAGAGACTCCTTACTGCAGCGAACTCCAGCAACGATGGCAGCACCGCTGCACCAGAGCTGGCTGTGGTGGGTGGCAGGGCATGCTCCAGGTACAAGCCTTTATTGTAGCTTGTTCCTGGATTTTACTCAGAGTTGGCACCACTGCTAGCCCTGTGGCTTGGCAGAGATGTTCTCTGTCATCTCCTGGGGCCAGGCTGAATCTGGCCCTTCCAGCCTTGGCATCCCTGGTGCCAGCCCAGCTCCAGAATCTGGGCTTCTTGCTCCTCGCTGCCCTTCTTGATGCCCTGGGTACTTGAGAGCTTCCCTTGTGGAAACAATGGAGTAGGAGTCCTCCAGCTGGAGTGGGTATCATCCTGGTGCCAGGACTGCTGCTCCAGGGAGCGGACAGTGGCAGGCTTTGCTTCTCAGTCTGCTCTGTGTCTTTTGCTGTAGCTGTCTGAGCAGCTGCTGCGCCTGGCACGCCAGGCTGTGCTGCACCTGCTGGCGTGGGGCTAGATGGCGCCCTTAACATGCCACCAGCTGTGTGCGTTGCTCTTTGCTTGAACCATGGACTCAGCCTGTTGCAGGAGTTAAGGCCTGGAGGCAAGCTCGAGCAGCACCTCTGCTCCCTGTCAAGCTCTCTGGCTCAGCCCTGCTAGCGTCACTCCTCCTGAGCACTCCCACTGGTTTCTTCCCATACGCAGGGAGTGAGACTGCCAGGATGCAGCCCAAGCTGGTACTGCTGCACATCCCTAAGGAGAGGGGGAGCAGAACAGCTTCAGGGGAACCAGATAGAGGGCAGCTCAGATTACTGCCAAGCAAAATCTCACAGTGCCTGGTTGTGCCCCGTAAGGAGGAGGAGGGCTTTCCTGCAGTGGTGAGTGGTCCTTAGCAGCTGAGTCCGTTGTCCACTAAGCACTTCATGTCTTCTTTGTTCAGTAGACAATAGTAGTTCGGTTTTGCTTTTCCACAGGTGTCCTACAACTCACAGCAGGCTCTGAGCACTGCAGCCAGCCTTCTTCCTTAATCCTTGCTCTGGCTTCCCTGCTAATGCTCCCCTTTTCTGGAGTGTTCCACTCAGGCTCTTCCACTTATGAAATGTGCTCCTGCTTGTTGCAGATACTTGGCAAATAGGTCAAAAAGACACACTCTGGCACTGACCAACCCTACAGCTGAAATCCCTCCAGAGTTGCAGAGACAGCTAGGACAGCAGTCTTTCCGATCCCGGGTTTGGGCTCCACATCTGGTACCCGATCAGCACCGGTGAGTAGTGGCACCGGCCCTCCGGGCAGCTTTTTGCCAGGAAACCCTCTCCCAACGTCATCCAAAATGGAGGGCAGACAATGCCCAGCTTGGCAGGGACGGGTTTGAAAGGAAAAAGGAGCAGACCTGCAGAGCAGACACCATTTGGCCTTGTGGGACCGGCCCCTTGCCTGCTCAGGGCACATTGCAGGGGCTCTTCCCACTCGTGGGTGGGGGCCAGCTGGCTCTTCCCCTCCAGCCCCACTTCTGTGGCTGGAGATGACTTGCCAGGATGGTTGCCGTTGCCCAGGGGTGGGGAGCGAAGCCAGCTAGTTCAGGGGAGGTCTTGTTAATGGACTAGCAGGCTCAGCCCTAGAGTGAGCAGCAGACCTGCTGCAGAACGTTCTGTCGTCACAGGCAGCCCGGAGGCTGCTCCAGGAGCAACCGACACAGGTTTAAAGGCCTCGCTGCACCAGAGTTGTGTGTTTTGACTGCAGAGTCTCCTCACAAAGCTACCCAAGTCACTTGGGTCATGATCGGATCCCCTTCTGGGGACGAGGGTGGGGAGGAAAAACAACTGCTGAGACTTGGGGGACTTGCTGCAAGCTGCCACTGTGGGGGTGGGGACCCTCCCAGTGGAGAGCACCACTCGTTCCACAGCGCCTTTGACATGGCAGCACCTTGGAGACACGACTGCCACAGAGAGCTTAAACACTGCCCCTGGTAGTGCTGTGAGCGCGAGGAGGGCTACACGGGGTTCAAGGGCAATGCTCACTTCGCTTTGGTCTCAAGGCTCGAAATAGCAGCTGCCCAGCAGGCTGGGATTTTGCTTCTCTAAATCCCCAGGCCAGCTCATGCTGGCAAGCTTGACAAAGCACTTTGTATTGTAGCCAGATACCTGCTGAGCTGAGCACTGATGTAATCAGCAGAGACAGGTGAACTCTGAGCTGGCTGCGACTGCCTCCCTGCCACGCTGGAACTCGAGAAGAGCAGAGATAAGCGCTCACGTACCCTGAAATCACCACCAGGTAGAGGCGCTGGAGGGAGAGAGGCAGGGAGACAGAGTGGGGCCTCTTGGACCCCTGAAGAGCCTTATGGAAGAGAAGAATATCACTTGCAAAGTCAATAAGTAGCAGCTCTGCATGCCCCATGTTTAGGGTCACTTCAGACTACAGGTTTAAACCGAGCCATGCTCTAATGCTGGTAGTTGGCATTTATAAGCCTCTCCTAAAGTAAGCCTCTTCCTGAAGTGGGGCTCTCAACCCCTTCTGTGGGCATCCTTGTGGTGGCTCCTTCCAGATGCACAGAGTTGAGCACTGCACATCACCCAGGAGACTTGTATATGTGTGCAGCTTGTGGGCCTGCTGGAGATGGTAGGAGAAGCAGACACAGCACTTTGGAGCCTGTATCCCACGCACCTCGCCACAGCCAGTGGAAGACTGTCTTGGAAGGGGGCGTAAGCGGTCTTTGGTTTGGCGGAACATGCAGTGAGCTGTAAGGCCTTGGTTCCTGGGCAGCTGCCAGGTCTCACTCGAGCTCAGTGTATTTTGAGCCCTTGTTATGTACAAGGCAGCTTGAATCAGGACACATTAATGCCTGGAAGCCGTGCCAGGGGGCAAAGGGCAGTACTGCTGTGCATTGCCCAGGCATGTTTGGGCACCACCAGCCTCGCATCCCTCATTAGCTCTCTACACGCTGCTGAGCCAGGTGGAAGGGCAGGTGGGGCTGGCTGGCCAACAGGTACAGCAGTGCAAAAAGTAGCAAAACAGCCAGCCAGTGCAGCCTTAGCAGGACCATGGCTAGCGTGGTACTTGGCAAAACCTGCTGGGCCGGGCCAGTGGTGGTAATGGGAACCGATATGCCAGAACCACCGGGGTGTAAGCGTCTCACTTCCAGGCAGGAAGGACAGCTTCCCTGGCTCGGAGCCCGTCCTACTTTCAGAAGAAGCTCTGACTCAGAGTTCATGTGCATCCAAAGCCCTGTTTGGGTTCCTGAGCTTCAGCTGCAAGTGGTGTTGGGGCCGTGTAGACTGCCTGTGGCTCATAAGCAGATGTGCCACAGAAATCCTGCAAAGAATCCCACCAGGTTCCTCCGTGGACCAAACCCGTTGTTGCAGCCGTACTGTTGTTTCCCTGCGTTCCTAACTTATCTTTGCAGGGAGCAGAGTCTGCCTGGGCAGACATGCCAGCGTGGTCCTCTTTAGGGCAGGATCTGGGGGGTGGTCTGTGTGAAGGCAGCAGGGATACCCATTCCTCTTAGCCGTACCCTTGGTGCAGAAGGAGGCAGGTGTGTGGCTTTGGTGTCCAGGAGCCCAATTTGAAAGGGAAATTAGTTCCTGGAAAATGTTTTCTCTGAGCCCAGTTCTGAAAATTAAACCCTATTGCTGGAAGGGATATTTCACGAGTGCTCATCCATGTTTGTCCTCCTAGGAAGCTCAGCCCAGGGATCAGCGGTTGATTTTTCTCAGCATATTACCCATCAATTCCATGCCATCACACACCCAGGCTCTGTTTCAGAGAGGGCCTGGGAAGGACAGAGGTCCCTTCCCCCTCCCACCCCACCCCAGTGCAAACACATCACATTCCTGCTCCTCACTTTCCCCTCGAGACTGGCGCACCTCTGGAGTCCAATTCTCATTTGCCTCTGTGGCTGCAGGGTACGTCATTGCTCTGCAGTCAGCAGAAGTCTCCTTGCCCTGGGCGGCCGGCTTATCCAGCCATCGGCAGCGATGCTCTAATGCAGGCGTTCTTATCTCCACATCCTGGAGCCCTAGAAACATTTTGCAACTGGGGTTTTGTCTTTCCTGGCTTCAAGCTAAGAGCTCTATGCAGCTGTAGCTAGTTGGGGGGGTTTCTCCCCACATCGGTCCCTCTGCAATTACTGGGCATTGCCAGTCTAGAATGTAGTTGGGGCAGGGTGCCCTTGCCTCCCGGGTTAGAAATGTTTGGTGTAGCCCAGGTTGGAAGTGGAAGATCTTGGAGGGCTGTCAGCGCGCATGCTGAGAGGAGAGAGGCCGTGCTGCTGATCCTAGCAGCAGAGGTGCCTGGTCTGAGCTAGCAGCATTCCCAACTGGCCCCTTCTAACTGGGAATGTCTGTTCACCAGAGCATCCAAAGGGATAACCAGGACCAATGATCATAAACCCCTCCAAGACCGTTTTAGACTGGACACAAGGAAAAACTTCTTTACTGCCTGAGCCCCCAGGGCCTGGAATAGACTCCCTCCCAAAGTGGTGCAGGCACCTACTCTGGACTTGTTAAGGAAGCGATTGGATGCCTGTCTTGCTGGGATCCCTTGACCCTAGCTGACTTCCTGCCTCTGGGGCAGGGGGCTGAACTTGATGATCTTCAAAGGTCCCTTCCAGCCCTAATTATCTATGCAATGCCTAGTGGGAGATGTGTGTTCCCTAGCACGCTGTCCTCCCACCTTGCTGGATACATGAGGGTTAGCGAAGATGTCACTGTGCAAGCTGTGAGCTGCAGGTGAGGTGCTGGAAGATTAAGCAGGTACTTGAGATATTGGATGTAGATGTTGATGGGTGCCTGGTACCTGTGTGCCGGGAGCTCCCCAGTTCCCGCCCAGGCCACGCTTGGATCAGACTTCCAGAAGCACGGAGCTGCCTGCCTGGCGCCAAGCGTTCTCGCCAACCCTGTGCCCTGACAGAAGCTGTACACTAACGTGGCTTTACTCCTCAGCCGGAAGCAGGCCTTATCCCAGGCGAGTGGGCAGGGAGAGCCTGGCGAGGCTGCGTAGGTGCAGTGTGCATCGCTAACCCCCTCCCCATGTGTTCAGTTCTGTTTACAAGGACTCGAACACCCTGCACCTCCCCACGGAGCGCTTCTCCCCGGTTCGCCGCTTCTCCGACGGTGCCGCCAGCATCCAGGCATTCAAAGCCCACCTGGAGAAGATGGGCAATAACAGCAGCATCAAACAGCTTCAGCAGGTATGGGAGGGGAGAGGGATGAAGGGGCCTTTAAGAGTCCCTGCAAAGGGGTGCTGCTTGTGTCCCTGATGTCCCGGTGCAGGGCACAAAGGGGAAAGCTTTTGCCCCAATCTGCCTCCGGGCTCCCAACAGTCCCCTGCTCCCCGGCTGGCAGCACTGGCATTCCTCTTCTCCAGGACAGGTGAAGGTTGTTGGTAGCATTATTACAAAATGTACTGTGACCTCCTGGTCAGCTCACTTATCATCCAGGGGCTTTCTTCTGTCATAGGCATGCAGCAAAATATGCTGGAAGCATGTATAAGATGCAGGGAGTCTTGTCAGGGGCCTGATCATACCTGTGACCCTTGTGGTGCACTCTCCACGAGACCCCAAAAGGCATTTGTCCCTCAGGTTCTCTCTCAAAGTCCCAGCGGTTTGTTTTTAGGGCTGTGCAACCTGCTTATGGGCCACTTTAAATACAGCTGCAGGAGGTGGAGCCCTGAAATCCTTCTGCAGGGAAAGCTGAAGCTGCTGCTATATCTCCTGGTCTTGAATGTTAACATGGCTCCTCTCCAGCACCCCGTGATGGCTGCTGGACAGCCACCTTGCACGCTTGGGCTGGGACATAATGTGTCAGGTGCTGCTTCTGAAGTCGGTGGCAGTCCTGTCCCGTTTCCCTGTGCTGCTTTGGACCTGAGAGGCATTTTAGCCTGCCATGCAGCAGGAGCACAGGATGCTGCCTTCACATGACTGAGGCTTTATTTTTGCAGTTGAATGAAACTAAAAGGCCCCCACTTAGCACTACAGACACCCATTTTCCCCACTGCCTGAGGGAGCTGGCCAGCCCCCACCATTTTGCCGCCAATGCCGTGAAGTGGGATTTCTGATCTGCAGTCTCTCCACCCCTGAAGCCAGTAGGGTGAGAGCTGGGGCATGTGCAGGGGGAGGTCATGCCATGGGTGTGCTGCATTCCCCGCAGGAGTGCGAGCAGCTGCAGAAGATGTACGGGGGACACATGGATGAGCGGACGCTGGAGAAGACGCAGCAGCAGCACATGTTGTACCAGCAGGAACAGCACCACCAAATTCTCCATCAGCAGATCCAGGTACTGGGGCTTCCACCAAGCTCCTGGAGACCTATTGGGGTTGTCCTGTGCCCTTGCAGACAGAGCCGTTGGGTGGGCCAGGGGTGGCTGACAACCTGCAGACGGCTCAGCCCTGCTGGTGGGGTGTCAGGAGCTTCCATCTCGGGTCCATTCCTTGGGGAGTCCAGGCACGCCTGAGTCCAGGGATTGTGCTTCTCTTCACATGAAACCCACCGATTACAAATGCTGTTCTTTGTTCCCTGCCTTCCTGGTGCAGGATTGCATCCGCCCGCCTCAGCCATCGCCGCCTTTGCAGGCTGCCTGCGAGAACCAGCCCGCTCTGCTCACGCACCAGCTCCAGAGGTAAAGAGACCGTTTTGCTCTTGGCGAAGCTCGTGGGAAAGCTGTGTCTCACTGATGCTCTGGAGTCCGTGCCAAAGCCCCTGAGCCAGCTTGGGAGCACGTAAGGTTGGCGTGCCAGGCCTGCTTCCCACAGCATGCATCCTGGCCACAGCAGGCACGCAAAGAGCATGCATCTTTGGGAATCACCTGCTCCTTTCTACTTGGAGATGGTTGTTAGGACCCAATGGCGCAGCTGTGGTAGAGCCACATAATGGTGCTGCTGCCTTGTGGTTAGCTTTATCATGAGCCTTCCCAACACTTTGTTCCCCAGGTCATTTCCAAACGCATCTCAAACCCCACCAGACCCCTGTTTGCTACCACTCAGCATTGTCCTCACCTTACAGAGGAGAAGGGCAGAGGCTTTGGGGAATGGGAACAGGTAGGGGTTAAGGGGACTCTTTGGCTGTAGCTCATGGAGTCAGGGATAGAACCAGGGTCCCTGATTCTGCTCATTCTAACCGCTGAGCCATGTCCCTGCCTAGATGGCTGATGGAGCAAAATGCTCTTAAAATAGAAGTCCTGTTGTTTTGGAGCCTCTGTGAGGGCTTTTTAAAAAGCAGAAACGCTAAAAAAGCACTTGATTTTGGCTCTATAAACTGAACGAGCGTCTTAACCAGGAAGCCAGACTTACGGCAGTGCCTGTGTTCTCATGTAGGTTGCGGATCCAGCCATCGAGTCCACCCCCAAACCACCCTAATAATCATCTCTTCAGACAGCCAAACAGTAGCCCCCCTCCTGTGAGCAGCGGCATGCTGCAGACTCATGGTAAGCACTGACAGTTTACCAAGCCATCTGTCCTCCTCTTGTGCAGGCCACTTGTCAGAACCTTATGGTTTTATAAAGCACTGGGGAAAACAGCTCATGGCTTTTTTCCCAAATTCTGGGTCCTTGGTGCTGCTACTTGATGATGCAAAAGCCTTTCCATCTGGCAGATAGAGCGGGTGTTATCGAGAGCTTGCAGGGGATCTTGCCAGCTGGAATGTGTTGTCACATCTCATGTTATGAGAGCCTTACTTATCGCTCCTGGGGGTGGGAGGGAGGGCGGTTGTTCTCTGGGTATGCGAATGGCCACATCCCCGCATTGTCTGTTCTGCCTTACAGGCAGTTTGAGCCATGACCATAGCACCGTGGCATAGCACTGCTGGCACCTCGCCTAAAGTCTCAGCCGTGTCCGGTGCACAGACCCAGGACACGTGTGGCCCAGGCTAGCCCCAGGCTCTGGGTAGGGTTGAACGGAGCTTGCTCTGGAGCCTGGCAGCCATGAAGCGCAGGTATTGAGGGCTGGTTTTCCACAGGTGCAGCCTCGCAGTCCCAGTTCCAGGGGATGCCTTCCCACAATGCAATCTTCCAGCAGTCAGGGAACTGCTCTCCTCCCCCCAACATGGCACTGACGTGCATGGGCATGCCGCAGTCGGCGCAGCAGCAGCAGGTCACCATCCAGGTGCAAGAGCCTGGTGACGTGCTCAGCAGCAGCCTCCTGCAGGGAGCGGCAGTGGCAGGGCAGGGCATGCCCTCTCACCCCCGAGCCATGGCCATCAACCCAAGTGCCAGTCAGATCCAGATGCACCAGCGCGCCAACCTGATAGCCTCGCTCGCCTACGGTCACCGGCCGCTGTCCAAGCAGCTCAGTGCCGACAGCGCCGAGTCGCACAGGTAAGGCAGCACTTGTGCCCTGCTGGCCTGGGGCAGGAGGCAGGAGAGAAGAGAGCTGCAGTCAGATGGAGCCTAGTGCCCAGGGGCAGCCTTCCAGCTTGCTGGGCACAACTCTCCCTGCCAGCCGCAGGGAGTCGGCTGAGACCGCTGCCAGCCACCGCTCAGTAGCAAGGGCATGTGCCCTAGATAGCAGGGGAGAAAGAGGGTGCAGGCTATGCAGCTTGATCGTGATGGCACACATGGCTTTCCCAAGCTGCCCTTTGTTCCCGGATTGGTGGGGGCATTCGCTAGCCTTGCGAGGTCTGAGACCTGCACTTCCTTAGCCCTTTTTGCTCTGCATCCCCAGGGCTCTGCAGGGGTGTTGGGCGCCTCTTAGTCCCAAGCACTCCCTTCAGAGTGTGACAGAAAGCCTGCGCTCCCCTGGAGTCCAGGCATGCTGCCTCCTTGGCTCTCCCTAAAGCTGGTGCTCTGTGCCGGCCATCTGTCCCCTGGGTGGAAATGCAGTGGGCTCTGAGCAGGCCCCAGATCAACCACGTGGACACATCCAGAGAAGAGAGCAGGAGCAGCCTGGGAGCCTGCCTTGGGGTGCATGAGTACTGGGGGGGTTGTCTGGAGCAGCTGGCCCACAATCTCTGTCTGTATTGCTTGCAGTCTGAATGTGAACCGGTATCCCCCCACGAACTACGACCAGGTGCACTTACACCCCCACCTGTTCCCTGAGCAGTCCCGTGTCTCTCCCAGTAACTACAGCCCGTCAGCGGGGACGGGGTTCTCCCCCGTGCAGCAAGCCCTCAAAGTCCCTCAGCTCGACCAGTTCCCCAGCTTCTCTCCAAGCGCGCAGCAGCAGCAGCAGCAGCAGCAGCACTACACGGCATCAGCACTACAGCAGGCCCTACTGTCCCCAACGCCCCCGGATTACAGCCGACACCAGCAGGTACCACACATCCTCCAGGGACTGCTCTCCCCCCGGCACTCGCTCACGGGGCACACGGACATGCGGCTGCCCCAAGCAGAATTTGCACAGCTCATCAAACGGCGGCAGCAGCAGCAGCAGCAGCAAGACCTGCAAGAGCTGCTGAGGCACATGAGCCAAGGCGACACAGGGAGCATGGGCGCCAGCCTGGGACAGAACCTGCCGGAGCGTCAGTCACTGTCTTTGCCTTACCAGAACGCTGATGCGTACCCGCCGCACAGCAGCCCCCAGCATCTCCTAAAAATCAGGGTGCAAGAATGTATCCAGCAGGTCCCTGCGTCAGTGCCGCACGGATACGCGCACCAGCCGACCCTGGTCCATTCGGAGAGCATGGAGGAGGACTGTGCCTGTGAAGGGGGGAGGGACGGCTTCCCCGACAATAAGAGTTCCAATGCGCTGACCAAAGGTTGCCACGAGAGCCCACTGCTCTTAAACGCGGGAGGACAGGGGGACCCAGACTCTGTGCTAGGAACTGCTAGCCCCGCACAGGAGCTGGGGACGCACCATTACAGACACCAGCCAGCAGCCGGGTTCAGTAGGAGTAAGGTACCCAGCAGAGGTAAGCCCCCTTGCTGCCGTGCTCACGTGTGCAAAGCAGCCTCTGCCCCACTTGGGCTTGGCTTGCGTGTGTCCACCCAGCTGGGCGAGGTGGTTAGGACGTGCCTGACAACATGGCACACGCTCGATTCCTTTGGCTTTGAAGGTCTTGGGTCCAAAAGGCTACTGCCACGTGCCTGCCGGAGCGGTGCAGCACATTGGGTTCCCACGTGGTGTCAAAACAAGGCGTGAAGCAATGGGCTGACTTCTTTTAACGCAAAGGTGCATCCTTCCGGGGAAGCAAACTCCAGGCGTTTAGACCTAGCCTCCTGCCCAGCCTTTCCCAGCGCTGCCCAGGCCTGGCTAGAGCAGTACCCTTTCCCCTACAGCAGCAAGGTCTGCTTCCTTGAAGGCCGTTAGCCTTGTTTTGGCACCCACGTGGCACAGGGAGCAGCACAGGTCCTTCGAGCTGCTGTCTTGTCACACTCCTTGTAGCACATCTGTTTGGCATGCCCCGAGCCATGGGGGATGTGCATACGAGAGAAAAGAAACAGGCCTGGGTAAGGAGTGCCTCCTTCTCCCCGGCCCCTCAGACTGCCCTGGTTGGCGGCTCTCAGGTCCCAGCTCTGTGGCCCTGCCAGACCTTGCATTCTCTCCTGGCCTCAGATGTCCAGGCACAGAAAGGAGAGGGCTGCCTGGTGCGAGGCGGTCTGCGGACAGTGCTGGTGCCCACTTTTGCTGACCTGCGCAGCTCTTCACATGGACAGAGCTAGACAAACTGCTCGTCCAACAGGTAGAATAAGTTAATGAGCCAAAAGGAGACTTCCTGCCGTGCTGGTTAGTCTGCTAAAGCCCTGGTGTGTGTGTGTGTGGGGCGGGGGGAAGGGGGCTTTGGCAGCGAGCGTGGACAAGTAGCGCTGCATTGTGCAAGCTGCCTGGGGAGGGAGGTGCTGTGCACACAGGTGTAGCTGCCTGGCTCCTGTGTCTCCCTGTGCTCACCTGGACTAAATGCACCTGCAAAGGACTGCTCTGACTGCAGGCTAGTCCCACCAGCTGGTTTACCTTTCCTGCTGCCCCATTCAGGGTGGCCCCCACGTTCCCGGGAACTCTGTGTAGGCGAGGATGAGGTGGGGTGCCTTCCCATGGCCAGGCCTGCACAGCTGCACTGAAGTTCCTTGGCATTCCCCACAGCAGGGGAGCAGACCAGGCTGCCACGGCCTGCTCCTCCGCTGCCGCTGTCCTGTGCCAAAGCTGTTTGTACAGGCAGGGGACGCAGGCTGCTGGCAGTGGCAGGCCCGTGGGCACAGCCCACTCGGACAACTGCGAAGGCCGTGCGAGCAGCAGCCAGTATGGTACACGGGTGGCAGCTCACTCTCCTCCAGCTCTCCCCAACCTGCTGTTTTCCAGGGAGCTCATGTTTGCCTCTGTTTGTCCATGAAAGTTACACTTTTTGAACGACACTTATCCTGGGGACAGGCCAGGCCAGCTTGGGGCTGCGGCAGAGCCGCACTCTCACAGTAAGAGACCTGCATGCCCGTGCTACGGGGGGGTTTCTGACCCCCTTCCAAAGCCAATGGGACAAGTGTGAAGTGGAGGGGAACAACAGTGGAGGCATGGTCCAGGCAGGCAGGCTGGCAGCTGGACTTTTGGCTTGGTGTCATGCCATGGTGGATTTGAGTGCAGGCACTGGGCCCCACAGAAGGGGCTGGTGCTTGCTGGATCGTGCACCAGCCGCCCCGAGAGCCAGGGGTTTTAGTGCAGAGGGCATCCGTGACTGCTCCATGCCATTGACGCGTGGGAGTTGGGATTCCCCGTCGGGGAAGGGTGGCACCGTGCTAAGCTGAGCACCTATCTTCCTTTGGCCTGGGGTACTGCGCATCCCCCAGGCAGCTGGGTCGTGTTCAGTGTCCCAGGCTGCGCAGCTGCCGGGAAAGAGCGCCAGTCAGAGAGTTTCAAGGGGCAGGGTCATCCTCAGAGAAGTTGGAGGGTTGCCTGGCACAGGCAGACCTCCCCGAGCCTGCTCCTGGCCTGCACACGTGGGGCCTGAGCTGCGCCACGCACAGCTCGGTCCTGCCGCGTCTACGACTCCGTCCGGAGAACGGCCTTCCCCGGGCCCAGCAGCAGCTCTGCGCGCGGGCTGCGCCCGGCACCTTTCTGGCCTCTCGGAGGACGTTTGCACCTGGGTGGCTTCACCTGCCAGGAAAGAGCGGAGCTGGCTGCTGGAAGGGAGCGTGTTGTGCATGGCGGGTTAGTCAGCACCACAAGTCTGCGGTGACGCTGGGCCTGTGTGATAAGAAGGTGGCCTTTGCCCTCAGACACCGCAGAGCCCACACAGGCACGGCTGGACTTTGTCAGGCCAGGCCCTCCCCTGAAACTCCTACAAATATGTTTTCTTGATCTCTCGGTGCCATGGCTCCTTGCAGACCAGCCCCCCTGGCACTAATGGCTGGGAGAGGCACCCCTTTCCTGTGCTCTGCTCTGGAGCTAGTGAGGCTGTGAGCAGGGCCGGCAGCCCCAGACACTGGGGGCAGCGGGCCACGCTCTCCCGTGCAGGCATGTTCCCTCCAAGCAGCGTGCTGAGAGGGCTGGTGCTTGCTTTTCTCTGTGTTGTACCACGTTCTGCTGTCCTGCATTGAACGTCTGTCCCCGATGACAGGATCAGAGGCAGCAGTCATAGGGTGGGCAGCAACCAGAGCAGCCCTTGTGTGGCTCATGGGCTAAGGGGAAGCGGAGCTCCCTCCTGAGCACCTGTCTGGGCTGGGAGCCTCATCCCACGCTGTCCCAACAGGAGCAAGCAGACAGCCAAGACCTCTTTTCCCCGGTCAGCATGCATTGAGCTTGGGGTGGCCAGTGGAGCCCTCCCCGCAGAGTCCCGGTGACCCCTGGCTGGACCATGTGCTGCTAATCCCTTCTCTCGTCTGACTCCCAAGAATCCGTCGTAGGGAACTGCCTGGAGCAGAGCTCTCCTGCACAAGCCATGGAGATGCCCGATCACAACGGGTTGGGCTATTCTGCACGACCTGCCGCCTCTGAGCACCCCCGGCCCCGGACCCTGCAGAGACACCACACCATCCAGAACAGCGATGACGCCTACGTAGGTTTGAAGCAGCGGGCAGTTTGCAGGCCCTTGCCCACCCCCCACGGCACTGTCTGCAGCTGAGAGTGGTGTAGCCCACGGCCAGGGCAGGCCCTCTCCTAGGCCTGCGGGGAGGTGTCCCCCCTCTGCCTGAGGGACCTCTCAGCCACGTGTCCAGCCATGCCTGGAAAGGTTCAAGGGAGATTTCCTCTCTGGTTGACCAGGTGTGGCTGTTCAAGCAGCGCGGTTTCTGCAGGCCTTGCGTTCAGCCCGGGGATGCTCCTGTTACAGTCACTGGAGTGACATCGGGGCACAAAGTGTGCAGGAGGCTGTGACAGCCTGGCCCCATGGGAGCGGAGCCCAGCACGGCTGCACCTCGGGCCCCAGGTGGGAGGGAGAAGGCTGCTGCAGCTGGGTCTGGGATGAGGCCGGTTGTGACTGGCGAGGGTGCTGGGAGGAAACATGGACTTGCCAGTCATGGATGTGTTGGACTGGAAGGAGCCGTGCATTGCCATCGCTCCCTGCACCGAGGCAGGGTCACGTGCTGCCTGGCTGGTCTGTGGGAGCCTCCAGGGAAGGAGATGGCCCCCCTCCCTTGGTAGCTTGCAGTAGGCGTTTGCAGTGCCCCTCTGATCCTGGTGGGCATTGGGGTGACTGCATGGGGGCCTCATTCCTCTCCCGCTGATCTCTCCCAGGTGCAGCTGGACAACTTGCCTGGAATGAGTTTGATGGCTGGGAAAGCACTAAGCTCGGCCCGGATGTCTGATGCGGTACTCAGCCAGTCGTCGCTCATGGGCAGCCAGCAGCTCCGCAACAGGGAGAGCGAGGGTAAGGACCTCCCTGGGCTGGGAGGGCCTCGGGGGCTCTGGTCCGCTACAGCCGTTCAGACTGGTTGTCACTGAGGTCTGAGAGGACCGGGCCTGACCCCCTGCATTGAGCCTGCTTCAGTCTGTGCTGTAGCCCGTGCCGATGTAAAGGGTCCCAGCAATGCAGACCTCGCCACGTCCCAAGGTCTGCGGTCCCGGTAGCAAAGGGGCTGTGCTGTGACAAACTGGGCACCTAATCTGAATCTGTCCAGCCTCGGCATCCACCCACTGGACTGTTGAGGCGCCCACCCATGACCCCATCACAGAGCAGCGTGGGAGCACCTGCTGCAGTACATGACTCTGTGTACCTCGCCCCACGGCGCTGAGCCGGTGCAGTCCCGGGTTTGTGACGTGCACGACGAGGGGCACCCAGTCTGCCGGCTATGCCCCGCGACCAGCGTTCCCGTTTCCCTGCTTTCCCCACCGACCCTGACATTGCTCTGTGCTCTTGCAGACTGCGGGGAAGGTTTGGAAGATGAAGAGCACCCAAATCTAGCTGATGGCAGCCAGCATTTAAACACCTCTTGTTATCCATCAACGTGTATCACAGACGTGCTGCTGAGCTACAAGCACCCCGAGGTGCCCTTCGGGATGGAGCAGGCTGGGGTGTAACACAGAAGAGGGAG
Organism: Caiman crocodilus; assembly: GCA_030014935.1. NCBI lineage: Eukaryota > Metazoa > Chordata > Crocodylia > Alligatoridae > Caiman > Caiman crocodilus. Next base: position 758,770 of record JAGPOW010003687.1, read on the forward strand.
TGAGTATCATCCTTGGTGTGTCTGGTTTTTCCCCATCCATGCAACTGCTCCAGAGCGCTCCCTTTTCTGCCTCCGCGAGCCGACCACTTTGTAGGCTGGAGATGTCCTGAGTCTCCTCTTTGCGCCTCATTCAGCTGGGTTGGTCCCAGGCACGGTGCCCAAAGCAGGGGTCGCTGCAAAGCTTGTCGGCCAGGCCTCCAGCTGACAGCAGCCCTCGCCTGTGGCCCGTGACGTTCAGTAGCTGCTGTACGCGCTCTGGGGAGAGCCGGGCCCTGCAGGCGGTGCCGTGAGGTGCGGGGCTGTGGCCCGGGCACAGCGGGCCTGACCAGCAGCGCGGGGCAGGAGCTGGGGGCCAACGGGACGGCCTGACAGGCCACACTGGGCACCGCTGTTAACGTGTCTCCGTCTCTCCCCGCCCCAGGTCTTGTGTACAGCTTTGAAATGAAAAGGTCCATTTTAAACCAACAGTATCTAGCAGCGTCGCGCCAAATCGCCATCGTATTTCTGCCCAACTGAAATATCGTGGCTCCCTTCCTCGCAGCCGGTCCGGTCCCTCCGTGTGTCCTCCCTTCGGTTTCTTTGATTTGCCATGTCTGCCTGTCGCTCCAGCCGTCACGGAGAGCACCAGCGAGCTCCGCGCAGGGATCCCGGGAGCTGGAGCTTCGCGCTTGGCTCGGAGGGCTGCGAGGGGCGAGGCGCTCGTGGACACGGAGCCGGGACCTCCCTGCACCCGACTTTGCTTTCAGCCCCATCAGACATCGCCTTTTCCCAGGAGAGGGGGGAGAGGCTGGGCCGGAGCCTCCCCCGAGGGGAAAGGGGCAGGGAGGCCTTTGGGAGCTGTGTCTGTCGGAGAGCAATAAGTGCAGCTCCCGAGCGCCGAGCCGCCGCCGCTGCGTTGGTCCTTCCAGGTGTCCGGCAGATGCCACGTTGTGCAGAACGTCCCGCGGGAGGCCGGCGGCCGGGACAGCGCTCCATGTGCGACTCCTTCGTCTCCAAAACAGTAGCGGGGCCCAGAGCTGCCCTGCTGCAAGACTGGCGCCATCTCCCTCCCCGCGCGCTGAGCCGGGCGGGGGTCCGGCCCGCGGCCTCCTGGCAGATGGAAGAACACCCAGCAGAGGTGCAATATGCTTTGTGTCCCCTTCTTCGTTTGCTTTCGTTTCCTTTTTCTGTCCTCATGCTGAAAGGACCGTTTCTTTCCCCCCTTTTTATACCTCTTCCTCTCGAGCCCATGTGCAGCCTTCCAGTTCTTTTCCGTTTAGCACAGAGAAGACAGGTCGTTTCTCTTTGCTCCATGAGCTTCTCTTCCTGATCACGTAGGATTTTTTTGGTAAATGTTGTTGTGTTGTTGTTGTTGTTGTTGTTGTTAATAAAAAGGCAAAAGGAATTTGTTTGAGAGAAATTTTTAACTAGATTCTGTTCTATTTGAATTGTGACTTGCACCTTTTGTTCAAAGTATTTTATTCCCTTTCAACGACATTGTACTTGTGACTGGTTTTCCTCCCGTGGCGGACGTGGTGTTCTCCTGTAGACAGTTTCGGGCGTGCAGAGAGCTCTTCTTGGTCGTTCCCTTTCTTTCTTGGACCGATAGTAACCAAAGCCCCCTCCGGCAGCGGGGGGCACGGGGAGTATTGTGTGTCATTGTTGCCTTCGGACCTTTTACAAGCTACAGCTGAAAAATCCTGCGAGTGACGCTGGGGGGGTGGGATTTTTGTTTGAGGAAAGGAAAAATCAATGCAGCCCTCCTGAATTTGCACAGAAGGAAGTGTGAGACCGGCATGGCCAAGGGGAGCGGGCTGCGGTGGCCATCCCGCCCCGCGGGAGCCGTGAGGAGTGGACCCGCGCTCAGGAGAGGAGAGGCTGGCACCCGTGGGGACCGGGCCTCCCGGGCAGCGCCCTGCCCCAGCCCAGTGCCACCGTCTCTGTCCGTGCACAGCTGTACAGTTGCGCTTCCTACGCCGGGGCCGCGTCGGGGTGGGCAGGGGCCTGCTGGCGTCCAGCGGGGAGGTACCGAGAAACGCTGCGAGCCTTTTTGCCATCGCTCTGTACCTTTTGGTTTGTTCTCCTTTTGTTTACATGACGCTGTATTTCTGGGAGAGCGGAGAGCGCCCCGCGGTGACCGTCCAGCCGAGGAGCAGGGACTCGCCGAACCGTGCCATTTCGCAGTATCACACTTTTTTTTATCATGGCTTTGTATTGTAGTGATCAATACGCGCAGTATATGTTGAATGTATATTAATATACTTTGCTATTATTTCTGTTTTTTGGAAATGTCAGAAGTATTTTTCTTCTTCATTTACGTTGGACTAAAACCGAATGGAACAGAACAGGCGTTTCAGTAAACCTTTAGTCCATTTTTTTTGTGGGTCACTTGCAACTAGTAACTTAGTTGGACAGTGGGATCATGACAAATAAAACCATGATTATGATCTTACGTGGTCTCTTGTCTGCATTGCTGCGCAGCGCCCGCAGAGAGGGCTGGTTGGCCCTGCTAGCCTGAAGTTGGGCAGATGGGCCGTGCGGGGCTGCCGTGGCCTCCTTGCACTCGCCGCACATCCCGGGCTGCTCTCTGCGCTTCATCCGAGTGCCCCCCTTCTCTGCCGTGCCCAGCAGAAAGGGGGCCCCAGGCTCTGTCCTGCTCGCTCCCAGACGAGCAGTGTTGGAGGGGGCCGTTCCCTTGGCTGCGTCCTGCCCTGCAGGGCCCGGGCCGCTTCTTCCCTGGCCCGGGAGCCGCGGGCAGAGCGAAGGTGGACAGAGAGCGGCTGCTCATCCTCCCCTGGCTGGCTCGCAGCACCTGGCCCTGGCCAGGACCCAAGCGGTGCTGTGGAAGGAGCGAGGCTTGGCAGCTGGGTGCTGCGAGCCTGGGGGGAGACTCGCACGTGTTGGGAAGGAGCATGGGGCGCCGCAGGGAGACCCGAGCACTGGGCAGGGCACGGCTGGGAGCCGGGGCCCGGAGCATAGCCTCGTGGTGTTGAATGCCTGAGGGTGCAAACCCAGTCCCCGGCTTGCATTCAAGCCCGGGGCTGGCAGGAGAATCGGGGTCACCCCGAGCACTGCCGGGCCGGGCCCCCTGCCCCAGCCCCAGCCCCGCTCCTGTTTGTTCCAGCTCTCCTGCCAGGCGCTGCTCCTTGGCCCGCCTGGCCCCGCGGGGAGACGGCTCGATCCTTGAACTCTCCGTGCCACATGGTCGGGACTTGGGAGGGTTCCTTGGGCCGGGGCTCCGCTTATCTCGCTGAGCGCTGCCTCCTGCACCATAAATAGCAGCCGGAGGAAGCAGGAGCCTCACAGAGCCACCGGAGCAGCAACAGCAGCAGGAACAACTGGTGAGACCCCGACCCCATCCTTCCCTTGCATCCACTCCGGCCACGGTCCCCTTGGATCTTCAGCGCCGCCCCCACCGGTGCCGGGGCACGATCTCCGCCCCAGAGGCTCTGCCCACGAGCGAGGGGAGACCCCGGGGCATCCGCACCCCAAGCTGCCTGCTCTCCTCGCTCTTGCTGTGGGAGACGAAGGAGCTGCCTCCAGCCCACCCCGAGAATAAAATCAGCTGCAGAATCGAGATCGCCTGCAGCTGAAGGAGCTGCCCCTGGGGTGCCAGCAGCTCAGCAGGACCCTGGGGTGGGTGGGGGCATCGCAGCTGCTGGGGCACCTCCATCGGTGGAGGGGCACCCCAGCTGGGCATCTGCTCCCAACTCCCCTTGGCCCCGGCTGGGCTCCAGGCTGGCTGGAGCAGAGTCCTGGGTGCTCACCCAGGAAACCCTCTTGTCTTTTGCAGGCCAAGACACAGCCGAAGATGAGAGCGATTGTGGTGACCCTCGCCCTGGTGTTCCTCGCAGGTGAGCCCCAACCTGGCGCGGGGCAGCCCCGGAGCAGAGTCCTGGGCAGCCTGGGTGCAATACCGGGCAGGGCAGGGCCGGCCCGTGGGGAGGGACTTCGGGAGCCCCCTGCAAGCCCAGGCTGGCGCGGGCAGGCATCCCCCCTCGAGCGCTGCGGGGCAAGCGGCCGGGCACGTCCTGAGCCCTTTGCCTTCTCCCCCCACCCCGCAGGGACCCAGGCTCGGTACTTCTGGCAGCACGATGACCCCCAGACGCGCATGGACCGCATCAAGGACATGCTGAACGTCTACACGGAGACCCTCAAAACCAGTGGCAGGGAAGCCTTGGCCCAGTTGGATTCCTCGTTTGTGGGCAAGCAACTGGAGTAAGTGCCTGACCGGGGGGCCTGGGGGGGGCCTGGGGAGCAGAACGATGGAGCAGCTGAAGCAGGATCTGTCCCCCTACTACGAGGACATGCGGGTTGCGTGGGACAAGGAGACGGAGAGCTTGCAGAAGGAGGTGGCGCATGACCTGGAGCAGGTGCGGCAGAAGATCCAGAACGCCCTGGAGCAGTTTGCCGAGCAGTGGGGGACCGAGGTGGAGCAGTACCGGGAGAAGCTGATGCCCATGGTGTCCAACATGAAGGAGCTGTCGAAGCAGAAGCTGGAGCTGCTGCAGCAGCAGGCGACGCCGCTGGCGGAGGCGGCGCAGGAGCGGATGCGTGGGCACGTGGAGGAGCTGCGCAAGACCCTGGCGCCCTACAAGGAGGAGCTGGTCCAGAAGGTGCAGAAGCTGCGCGAGCGCTTCCCCTACACCTCCGACGTCCGGGACCAGGCCATCCAGCACCTCGCCAACCTGCGCGACAAGGTCACACCCCTGGTGCAGGACCTCAGGGACCGCGTCAAGCCCTACACCGACGGCATCAAGACCCACCTCATCAACCTGATCCAGGAGGCCCGCAAGACCCTGTCCTGAGCCCCGGGCCCGTGCCCGCGCCCTGCCTCTGGGGCCATCTGCTCCCGCCGCGGGCAGTGCATCCTCTGGCTTTATCCAATAAACCCGCTCTAAGTTATCAGTGTTTCTGGTGCATCCGTGCGGGGTGGGGGGCTGTGTGTGGCCGGAGGGGTGGAGGAGCGCAGCACTGGGCTTTCTGCCCATGTCGGAGCCAGGGGATGGAGCGCGGGGGCTGCGCCCGCGCTGCCTGGGACCTGGTGCTTGCAGCCGCCGCGGCTGAGGGACCCCGAAACCCCTGCCCACCTCCTCTCCCCTCGCGGCCGCAGAGCGGGGCCTGCCTGGTGCCTGGCTCGGCTCCGCTCTGCTGCGACGCCATAACCCGCTGCCAGGGGTGTCCCGAGCCCCAGGCCCCCGTCACCTCCCGGGCAGCACGAGGTGGGGGTGGCGAGGGCAGCCGGGTGCAGTGGGGGCTTTGAGGGAGGGGCTGTGCTGGGTGCCAGGCATGACAGAGTAGTGGCCCCGGGCCCCGCGAGCCCGGGAGCTGGATTGGGCCTTGCACGGGTCGCAGGGGAGCCAGAGCGGGGCCCCTGGTCAGCACATGCTCAGCGTCCCGGCCCCATCGCCTCGTGTGCACGGCACACCTAGCACACGCAGACACGCATGCACAGACGTGTGCGCACGCATGCACAAATACACGCACGCACGAGGCTCCAGCAAAACGGTGCCACGGCACCTCCTTTTATTGCAAGAAGTGACAAAGGTCGAGCGCTTGCTTTACTCAGAGCTGAAAACACCCCCCCCCGCCCCCCCCGGCTGGTCCCAGCTTTCCCGGCCCGTGGGAGTCGCGTGCGCAGCTGCCCCGATGGAGGCCGAGCCGCGGGGCAGGCAGCGAGGCGGGCGCAGGGCTCCGTGCCCTCGGCCCCGGGTGGCACGTCGGACCCGGGGCTCCCTAGTCGGTCCGCGATGACTTGAACGTCTTCTTCAGCTCCTCCAAGTACGCCTGGAAGGCGTCCAGGCGCTCTGATGCCCACTGCCTGGGGAGGGGAGGCCGAGAGGGGCGTGAGGGGGCGCGAGGGGCAGGTGCCCGCAGCATGGCCGCGCCCGGCCCCCGACGCACCTGCCCTGCTGCGCCAGCTCCCTCACGTCCAGCGAGGCGAGGGTGTCCTTGATTTTCTGAGTCATCTGCTGCATGTAGTTCTCCTTGGCCAGGTCCGTGTCCTCCGACTGCTCCTGCGCCTCTGCAAGCACAGGCCCGGTGCGGTGAGGGGTGCCCTGCCCCGCCGGGGGCTGCCCCCAGCCCTCCGCCCAGGGCCCTCCCCGCCCCAGCTCTTACGTGCAAGGGTGGCGAGGAGCGCCGCAGCGAGGAGCGCGAGCACGACCGGGGCTCTCATGGTGCAGGCTGGGGAGACAGCACAGCGGGGTGAGGCCCAGGGCCCATCTGCACCCGCCCGGGACCCTTGGATGGGGCATTTGCAAACAGACCAGCTGCCCGCGGCCTC
>JAGPOW010003687.1:771346-786793 GCA_030014935.1 Caiman crocodilus
CAACCCTGGGTTGTTGCTGTGCTTGCTCCCCTCAACATGGGGCTTCTCCCAAGTCAGATTCAGCCTCCGGCCCATGAGCAGCCCCCTACAATGCCGCAGGTGCCCTCAGCCCCCAGGATGGATGCAACCGCCCTTCACCCCCCACGGCAAGCCCGGGCAGCTCTGCCCTACTGCACCAGCACCCTCTGTGCCGCTGAGCAGCCCTGAGTTTCACCGTCAGCGTCACCAGCCCACGGCTTGGCTCATGTCATGTCCCCTGGGCCTGTATCTGCGTCTTCCTGCTCCACCTGCCTGGGGCAGGAGCCAGGCAATGAGCCCACGGTTCCAGCACCAGGGTCCCGTGCACCCCTCTGAAATGGCCCAAGAGGGGGAAACGCTGTAGGTTCTTGCTTTGCTGCTGTGTGCCATGGCCAGCTCATCCCCTGGAAATGAATGTTATAACAAGCAAGGCCGCCTTCACGCCCCCACTTGCACAGCGACAAGTGCAGCGAGGCCTGGGTCTTGCCTGGGGCATAGAGGTGATAAAATCCTAATAACCTCAATCCCCCACAGCTGGAGGGGAACATTGCTGAAGAGGCCATAGCCAGTCCTAAAGACCTGCCTTTCCCTGCCTCCTCTCCCCTGGCCATGCACAGGGTCTCTCCCGGGGCTTTGCACAGGACAACAGCTCCCCACTCGTTGCGGGGCTGGCGAACACCCGTCCGAGCTCTGTCAACAGAGCGTGCTGTTTATTCTGCTGCACGAGACTGGGGAGCAAAGGTCGGCCCCAAGTCCTGCGTCACCCGCTGGCAGAGCAAACAGTGAAGCCTCCGTTATTGCTGTCAAGCAAACCCCTTATCCGCCGAGCCGAGCGGGGTCAAGACCTGCACCAGGCTACCAGCCCTGCCTGTCTGAGCATGCTGGTATTTTTAGCTCGCTCGCACAGAGGATGCTCAGGGGGCACAGGAGCACGGCTCCTGCTCCGGACAAAGGGTTAAGTTTGTGGGCTGCAAGAGATGGGAGCGATTGGATGGGCAAGGTGGACCTGAACCAGCCTGGGCGCTGAGGAGCGCCGGGGAGGTAAGTGAACAGATTGCACCTGGGCACCCACGTCATCCTGAGCGAACCTCCACGTTGTATTTACATGGTGTGAGGTCCAAACTGACTGGCTCTGCAGCGTGCGTGGGAGAGCCGATGACCTGAGCGCCTCTGCCTTCGGCTGATGCGGCGCATATAAAGCGGGCAGCGTGCCGGGGCCACAGCACAAAGCAGCAGCAGGGAACAGGAGCCAGGTAAGGTGCCGCACTGTTGTTCTGCAGCGGCTCCAGGGGGGCTAAAGCAGAGGACTGTGAGCAGGACTCGTGAGTTCAGGTCCCCGCTCTGGGAAGGTGGCCTTGGGGTTCGGGGCTCTGGGATGGCACCGCAGCCTCAGGGAGCAAAGGGTCCCAGCAAAGCACCCTTTCTCCAACACCCTCTTGGTCACATCTCCTCTGTGAGCCTTGGCTTCTAGCTCCCAGAGGGCGTAACTGGGCTACCCACCCCAGCCTGCGCAGCGCTCACTTGTGATGCTGCGCTACTTGGATGGCAAAGTGCTTTGAGAGCCCTGGACGAAAGTGCTTGTGTCTGTGTTTCCCTGGGAGCCTGAACCCGCACCGGCAGCTCCCAAAGGAGTTTGGTAACGGGCCTGAATCTGGGCTTCTGAGTGCCTTACAGGGTGGGGAAGGACTTGTTAAAGTGGGTTTCCCCAGGGACCTCCTGTCCGCTCTCCCAGGCTGCTCTCAGGGGAACCTCCTTGCAAGCAGAGCTGAACACCCCCAATAATTCTAAACTGCTGACTGTACGGCCCTTGGAGGCTGCCAGGTGCACGTCCAAGGCAACTTCCACCCACACCTGAAACAGATCTGGGCAGAAAGAGGGATCTAATTCAGGAGCTGAAAATGACCCTGAGCCCTCCCTCGTGAGTCCAGAAAGCGGAGGTGAGGTCTGGGCCGTGGCAGGACCTGCACTAACTCTCCTCTCCTCTCCTCTCCTCTCCTCGCAGTGTCCCCAGCAGTGACCAGACGGACCATGTCTCTGGACGCTACACTCCTGCTTGTGGTCTTGGCCGGTTTGTCAGGTGGGTGCTCTTCTTTGTAAACGCTGTGTGGAGGCTAACTACATCGCTCTGGACAGGCCAGGGCACGAGGAGGCAGCTCGGTGAGATGACCCCGCTCCTCCCCTCCTGGGGCAGTTTCCTCAGTGATGTGGCCCTGTCTCTGCTTGTTTGCAAATCTGCATCACCTGAGACACAGTTGCTCTGAGCTCATTGCTGCACCTCAACCTGTTGCTCTTCTGTTTCTGGAGCTGGGCCCTGGCTGTTGCTGCTCCCCAGATCCCTTGGTTAATGCCACCCACCTCCAGAGGAACGTTGTGCTGGGATGGATCGACAGAGATGTTAAGCCCTTGGAGCCCATCCTGAAGGCAACCTCATTTCAGACAGGGGATTTTTCTCAGGGACTTGTCAGGGTGCAGAAGCTCCCTCAGAGTCCTCAGGGGAAAATACCATAATGACAGTGGCAGACTGAGTGCCGTCGGCCCAGAAGTAGGTCCTAGCTTTGGGATTTTTTCAGGGAGATGTCCCCCATGTCTCTGTTTGGCCTCCCCACGTCCTGCTGGGCAGCCAAGTTTACCAGGGCTCCTCCCAGGCTGCTCTGTGAATGCTCTTGTTCCACCCCTGCAGCTTCTCAGGCTGAACCGGCGGGGAACGTGCCCTGGGATTACCAGAGCCAGCTCACGCAGGACAAGAACAGCATGGAGCACGCCCAGAGCATGAAGCTGGGCAGAGACACCAAGTGAGTACGCTGGGTTATTTTTGGGTTAAGTACATCACAGGCACCAACCTGCCACAGCCCACTCGCTTCCAAGCAGATGGATTTATTTGCGAGAGGTGCACAAGACCCCGAGAGCTCAGTACATGCAGGCACCCAGCCCCTTCTACAGGCAAGTGACAGAGGGACAAGATAAAATGAGGGATCTGACCTTTAGTGTGTCTGTTTTTTTCCATAAAGAAACCTGAAGGAAAGTATCCAGGAAAGGGGCAGCTACATGGGAAATTTCCTTGAGAAACTGGCTCCATTAAGTGGGGGACTCCAGCCCCGGCTCTATCAAGACTCCGATGGGCTGCGGAGGCTCATCAGGAAGGAACTGGAAGGCCTGAGGATGAAACTGTCTCCTTACGTGGATGATGTGCACCAAAGGATAGGCAAGAACCTGGAGAGGCTTCGTTTTCAGCTGCAGCCGTTCACGGCAGAGCTCCTGGACCAGGTGTCGCTGAAAGCCGGGGAGCTTCGCCAGCACCTCACCCCCAGTCAAGACACGAAGGCGCAGCTCTGGGAGGGCATGGACGAGGTTCAGCGGTTCATCGCCCAGTATGCCAATAAAATAGCTTTCCATACTGATCAAGTGAAGGAAATCTTCCATCCGTTCGCAGACAAGCTCGTTGCCGAGATCCATCGCAACGTGGAAGAGCTCCACAGGAACGTGGTGCCTCACGCCACAGCCAGCCCAGAGAAAGTGGATCAGTACATCCAGGAGCTCTCCGAGAAGCTGACCCAGAATGCCAGGGGTCTCCACCAGAAGATCCAAAGGAACCTCAATCACCTCAAAGAGCAGCTGAGTCTTTACCCCGGCGACCTGAGAGAGCACTTTGCTAGCTTGCCTGTAGACCCTCGCTGGCTGGCAGAGCCTTATGTGGAGGGCCTGGCCCGGGAAGTGCAGATGAGAGTCGAAGAGTTCAGAAGGGACACGTTCCTCCAGGTAGAAGACTTCACCAGGACCATTGCCTGGGAGACAGAAGACGTGAAGTTCAAGTTGTCTGCACTCTCTCCATCCACAGAGGAGTTTCAGGACAGCTCGGCACCTATTGAGGACTTGCACATCCTGCTCGACAGCCTGTGGAAGGATATTTCCCAGAGCTTAAATGAGAAGAGCAGTGACTTTGAGTGAAACCTGGTGTATCAGTGTGTGCATACACACGCGTGCTTTAACCAGGGCGGGATAAAATAAAAATCATAACTGGCTGGGCTCCGATAGCAGTGATTTAGCCAGCTGTACCAATCGTAGGCCATCCTTGCGGCTCCCCACACCATGGAAGTACAGATTTCTCTCTAGTTGCCATGCTAGTCAGGCAAGCCATGACTTTATCTGACCATGTGATTTTGCTGGCACGATCCCACAGATCTTTGGTGTTGTGGTCCTCTGGAAACCACGTAGCGTGCCTCTCTGAGAAGCAGGCGGAAGTTAGGAACGACCTCTTCTAGGATGACCTGTATCTATGCACAACACATTTGTATGTAGATGGTTAGCTAGACAGTCCAGTTCTGTAACCCTTACTCACCCAAGCGAGGCCACCTGGTAGGGTCGCCAACTCGGTGTTAATCTATTCTGGAACGCCAGCGTGCCCGCAGTGCACGACACGAGGGTGCCCATGTGCTTGCCACATAGATTCATAGATGGGAGGGTGGGAAGGGACCTCAGTAGGTCATCGAGTCCGACCCCCGACCCTGGGCAGGGACGAGCGCCGGGGACAGACAACCCCAGCCAGGTGCTCATCCGGTCTCCTCTTGAAGACCCCTGGGGTAGGGGGGAGCGCCACCTTCCCCGGAGCCTGCTCCGGCCTCTGGCCACCCTAACTGGCAAGGCTTTCCTGGTGTCCAGCCTGAATCTGCTCCCCGTCAGGCTGTGGCCTTTGCTGCTGGTTACTCCACGGGGTGCCCTGGTAAACAGAGCATCTCCTGTTCCCCTCTCCCACGGGTGATCGTGTACGCAGGCAGTCCTCGACCTGCAACGTGTCTAAATGGACGCCCCGTTTCAACTTCTGACGGCGGTTTTGACTTCACGACCCTTGATCTGACGCCGCGCCGTGCCGGCGAACACGTTCGGTGCGTCGCGCGTGCCCCTGGACGGCATCTGTCCAAGCTTCCCTGGGCACTTTCTTCAAGAGAGCGGACGAGACTCCAGAAAGCCAGGACTCCCGGGAAGCCTCCAGCCAGGAGCTCTGCAACACGTCCGGCTGAGGCGCCTCCAAGAAGTGCTTCCAAACCCACACGGTTGCTGTCGAGGGTAGAAATGCGTTCGTGGAGCTCTGGGGCTCATCTACAATTGCTCGAGGCCGCCATTCTGGGGTATTTTTGGTGAAAACAGGGTGTGGGGGCTGGGTTTGGGAAGCGAGCCCCAACGGTAACACTGTGTCCTGCGGGGAAATCGGTTCCGAGTTACAACGCTTCGAATCTGAGAACCCGTTGTGTTGGGAGTCAGTCGGAGGGTCCCCCTCAGCCCTCCCCTGCGGAGGCGCGAAAGGTGCCCCCACGTGTGGCCTCTTCTCCACTTGTCCACGTCCCCCTTGAAGTGCGGTGGCGGCCCGAGCGGCGCCGTGCAGCGGGCGAGCATCACCCCTGCGGGAGGCAGCCGCCGAAGGACGGAACCGTGGCCGGGGGGGCTGCGGCCTACTGCAGGCCCCCAAGCCTGAGCGGGAGTAGTTCCGCGTCACGTGGCCGGAGGGAGGCGGCAATACTACAAAGGGGGCGGGGCCCGCGCAGGAAGTTCCGGGTCGGAGGCGGAAGCGGGGCGGCATGTCGGCTCTCGGGGCGCTGGAGCCGGCGCGCGGGCCCGGGTCCGGGCCCGGGGCGGGCGGCGTGTTCCGGCCCCTCAGCGCCGAGGACGACGAGCAGCAGCCGGCAGAGATCGAGTCCCTCTGCATGAACTGCTACCGCCACGTGAGCGCGAGGGCCGGGCCGGGCCGGGGTTGCGCTGTCTCGTGGCCCGCCGCCCGTGCTGACTTGTCCCGTCCCCGGCAGGGGGTGACGCGGCTGCTGCTCACCCGGATCCCCTTCTTCCGCGAGGTCATCGTCAGCTCCTTCGCGTGCAGCAGCTGCGCCTGGGCCAACACGGAGATCCAGTCTGCCGGGCGCATCCAGGAGCAGGGGGTGCGCTACGTCCTGGCCGTCACGGCCCGGCAGGTGAGCCGCCGGCTGCAGCTGGGGCCGGGGCTGAGCTGACAGCTGGCTCGTTAACACTTGGATGCTTATTTTGCTGGGATCTTTTTTGACCCCAGCAGCCTTCCTGCCCCTGGGGCGGGCGCTGGACCCGATGACCTTGCAAGGTCCCTTCCAGCCCTAAGGTCTGTGAAACCGGTGTAGTGTTGTTCCCCGCTCTCCCTGCAGTGAGGGACCGAGCGCCCCCTTGAAGGAGCCTGGGAACGTGGCCTGCAAGCCAGGGGCGGTTGTGCTGGCCACGAGGGGTCTTCAACCAGACGCAAGACGGGGAGGGGGAAATCGAGGCAGGTTTGAGCCAGGACCTCAACTGTGTGTGGAAAATGGTCTTCCTTAGGGGCTGTCCTGAGAGCTGCTGCTGCTCCAAGTGCAAAGCCCATTTTTGGGACCGCTCCTTTCCCCCATGAGTAGTTGCATGAATTTCTTCTTTAAGAAAAATGAAAAGCCCTCCCGTAACAAAACAGTCCAGTGCTCAGGCTCGTCTCCTAGGTAGGATGAGAAAAGACATGAGGTTCCTGATGGCCCTAATGCATCTCGGCACCTTGCTGCAGTGATGGTGTAGGAACTGAAACGCCATCATCTCTTGGTCTTGGGGTGTTTATTTTGCAGAAGCAGTTTTGCTGCTGTGACTGCACAGAAGCAGTGAACAACTGTCCTGTCACGTGCATTTAATCTCTTTAAATTGTTTTGCTCAGGACATGAATAGGGAGGTGGTGAAGACCGACTGTGCCACAGCTAGGATCCCAGAGCTTGACTTTGAAATCCCTGCTTTTTCGCAGAAGGGAGGTGGGTAGGTGATCTGTGCTCATATGGATGTTGCGGTGTGTGCTTTTTTGTGGGGCTTTGTGGCGGTGGCTGCCTGAAGGTGGGGGGAGCTCGACTTTTTGGCTTTACTATCTTAAATCGTAGCATTTTCCTGTCATGGGCCCCAACTCTTCCAGCTGCGAGTCTGCCTGAAGCGGCACCAGGTCGTGGAATGCTTGGCAGAAAGAGGGTTTTGCAGCTTGGCCTGTACAGGCTTGTGTTAAAAGGCGAGGCAGAGATTTGGTGACTGGTCGGTTGTCCACTGACAAGCGCATGGCAAATCTGTGGGTGGATAGTGCTGTCTCAGCAGGGAAGTGACAGACAAACAGGAGCTTGTTTTCATCTGGGAGGGTAGGGAAGAACTCTAAAAGGACCTGGTGAGACGAGAGTGCTAACAGTTGGGGCCAAGGCAGCCACATCAGCAGCACCGCCCTGCCATGCTTAATGTTGTTGTGTTCTTTTAAGCTCTTACCACCATCGAGGGAATAATTGACAGAGCTGTAGCTGGCCTGGAGCAGGATCAGCCAGTCCGCAGGGTAAGATGCCACGAGAAGGTGCACTGTCTTGAGAGGCCTGCTTACAGGTCACGCTGGTTTTACAGACTTGATCGTTGTTGCCTGCTAGCTGATGAGCTCCAGGCATCCAGAGGTCTCCGACTTATGCCCCTGACAGCCCTGTCTGGAGATTCAGGTTGTTCCAGGGAGCTACATTTTGGATGATTCCTTTCACAGGCAACAGACCAAGAGGTTGCAAATAAAATAGATGAGTTCATTGACAAGCTAAAGCGGCTAAAGGAGGTGGATTCCACTTTCACCTTTGTAAGTACTGGCTGGAGTAGGTAGGGATGGAGCCGCTTCTCTTTTGGAGGCTGTCAGCAGATTCTCACACTTCCTCTCTTCCAATAGATCCTTGATGACCCCTCAGGTAACAGCTTTGTGGAGAATCCCCATGCACCACAGAAGGATGAAGCGCTGGTGGTCACTCATTACCAGAGGACTCCCCAGCAGGCTGTGATGCTTGGACTTGAGGTAATACGGTCTAGTGAGAGGGAGCTGGGAAGTGTGTGTCCCTCCTTTGTCTGTCAGGGAAATGCTGTTGAGTAGCAGAAGTCCTCCCCTTCAGGTTTTCCTCAAAAGTCCCTGACTGGAGAATCCACTGTGCAAACTGCTCCCAGCACTTATGTTGGTCTCTGCTATTTCAGGCAGATGAGCCAGAGGAGAAGCCAGTTGACTCTGTGGAGGACCTGAGGAATGAAGTGAGTAATCTTGTTTCTGACAGGCTCCCTGGATCTAAGTGTGCTGCTTACTCTCTCAGCAGTGCCCCAGTGCACATGGTGTTGTATGGGCCAAGGCAAAGGATTACCCAAAACATCCAGCCTGCTGGACTAGGCCTTGTCCTAGAGCAATCGGGGCCATGCATGTCTAGATAAAAACTAGTTCTGAGAAGAATGTGCCTTCCAGACGTGCATCCAGTGCATCAGCTCAGATGTTTCACTTGTCCTTACATTCTAGGTGTTGCAGTTCAACACCAATTGTCCTGAATGCAATGCTCCTGCCAATACAAATATGAAGCTAGTACGTATCCTTTTGTGGTGACCAGATGACTGGTACAGGTGGAAGGTCTTCCTCCCTCACAGGGTCTGTGATGGGGAGAGCCTCAGGAATTCTCTTCTGCATGTTGGCTGGGTTCCTTTTCCTGCAGGACATCCCCCACAGGAGTGATCTAATCTGATCCTGTGACAGCGTGACACCACCCCCCCCGGGAGATCCACTTACGGCTTGGAAGCGTGTGTAGGAATCCTAATAGATCCAATGTTTAAACTGGAACCAAAGGCTGCAAATTGGGTACTTCCTTGGGCCTTGACATGTCAGTTGCCTCTCTCATTCAGCAAAGGTTACATCCTCATGTGCAAAGCAGATGGGGCTGGGACTGCTGAAGTGTGGGGGAAGATCTTGTTTCTTTTTTATTCCCTTGACTGCTGCAGAAATTCCACATTTCAAGGAAGTGATCATCATGGCTACAAACTGTGAGGCTTGTGGGCACAGGACAAATGAGGTGAGCTGCTTGTTGGGACAGTTGGAAGAGGGCCTTTGCTGCCCTCTCTGCAGGGACAAACTTCTGTTCTCTGCCTGCTTCTCCATCTTGGACCCTCACCCATTCTTCAGAGCAGATTGCAGACACTGGGGTTATTGCTTGCTTTTCGTGGCATGTATTTAATTGGGCATAAGCTCGTCTTGCATGATGCTTGCATCAGTGCGTTTCTGGTAGGGAGCTGCTTGTATTCCCAGCCTGGCTACTTCTTGGTGCACAGACTTTAAACCTCTGGGGTCTTTGAAAGGTTTTCACACTGTCAGCTGCTGGGGGAGGGGGTCTTGTTTCCCAGACAATTTAAGGATGGCAGGACTTCATTTTTTCTCATGCTAGCCATCTGAGGCAACACCTGTAGCTCAAACAACCTTCCACTAGTTGCTTAGCAGATGAAGTTGCATGACTAATGTCTGCCTCAAGCCATCTGTTGGGGACCCTAGGACCGAGGAAGTGTCCCCTGTAAGGTACTCTAAATGCTGTTTTACTAACTGCCAGTCTGTATTTAGGTGAAATCTGGAGGAGCGATAGAACCAGAGGGCACCAGGATCACCCTTCATATCACAGATCTCTCTGACATGACGAGAGACATTCTTAAGGTAACGTCTCCTTTCAGAGCCCCCTTTCTGCTCTGGGTGTTCTTTTGTTCTTTCTTGCATCTGATTTGGCAGAAGGAGGCATAGCAGTGAGTTCCTGGGTCGTATTCTGACTCGTGATCTGCTTGCTGTGGTCTTGGCCCTGATGGTGGACTCTGGTCTCAGGGGATGAGTCCATAACCTCCCTTTAGACCCCCTGGCATGACATGTCCTAAATATGCCACTTTTTGTTCACTGCAGTCAGAGACGTGTAGTGTGGAGATTCCAGAGCTGGAGTTTGAGCTGGGAATGGGAGCCCTGGGGGGGAAATTCACCACTCTGGAAGGGCTCCTGAAGGACATCAGAGACCTGGTAAGCAGCTTGTACTGGGGAGACAGGGTGCAATTGAAGTTTGCTTGCAGCTCTGTGACATCGATACCGGTGAGCTGGTGCTAACTAGCCTGTAGCACCCTCTGGGGCTCACTGGGTAGAGCCAGGGATCAGCATAACTCCTGCTACCCTGCAGCCTTCCCTGCCCTAATCTAAAGGTCTGAGCTGTTAGTCTCAGACAACGAGCCTACAAGACCATACTGTTGGCAGAGGTGTAGAAAGGCTTTGTCCTTCCTGGTTAGCTATTCCTGTGCCCTGTTGGCTGCACCAGGATTTAAAGCCCTAGGGAATATGGGCACAATCAGCGGGCAGGTTAGTTTCACTTGGCCTGTGTGTGTTGCAGGTGCAGAAGAACCCCTTCACACTTGGGGACAGCTCTGCCCCAAGCAAAGTGGAGAAGCTGCAGGAGTTTGGCAGAAAGCTGCAGCAGGTTGGTGTCTTTCAGCTGAATTGGCAAGTGCTTCAGATTTGTTTCCTCCAGATCTGAAGTTGGTGGAAGGTGTCTGGGGAACACCACCTACACACATGTCCCCTTGTAAATGGGCTGCATGGTGGGATGTGTGAGTCCTTGCTTCAGAACTATTAATATTCCTGAGCAGAACACCTAACAGTCTGTTGAATGGTGAAGGCAGAAGGCACCGGAAGGTGTTTTGACTCTGCCTGATTATGGGGATGTACCTGTGTCAGTGAGACTGATCATGGGCACCTGACATAAGATTTATGTGATGGAGGCTTTATTCCTACAGGGGGGCACCCAGGGTCTTCTGAGCCCTTCAGCAGTGGTCATTACAGCTGTTGATCTTTGTTTCCTCAGATCATGGAGGGACAGATGGAGGCTCACTTCATTATGGATGATCCTGCAGGGAACAGTTACCTTCAGGTAAATGGGGCAATTGTGAAGGCAGTTCCCCCAAGTCATCTTAATAATTGCTTATCAGAGAATAATTGGCAGAACTTGGCTGATGAACAGCAGGGCAGGGGCCCGTGAAGGGGCTGAGAGATGGGGGAGATAATAGGTTGGTTCAACCACTCTCACGTAGCTCTGGTTAAACTCAAGGAGGGGAGTCACACTGGTAATTGCTGGGAGCATGGCAACCTGGGTAGGAGACCTGTGGTGAAAGCATGGGGAGCTAGGACTGGGGTTTGTCTCCCATCTGCTCTCTCTGGTCTGGGGCAGGGTGTTCAGTGCCTTGTTGCTGTGTAACCATTGGGGAAAGCCAAGGGTTAGCCTGCCCTTTCTCAGAGGAAGGGTGAGGCTTCGCTGAGGTCCCTTCCTGAATTTCCCAGTGAGATCCTAATATGTGCTGCTGCCCTGGGGACCAGCCAGGCTGCAGAAGAGGTGGCTGACTTGGACTTTCTTTCTGGACCCTCAGAATGTGTATGCTCCAGAGGAAGACCCAGAGCTGAAGGTGGAGCATTACAAGCGCACGTTTGAGCAGAACGAAGAGTTGGGTCTCAATGACATGAAGACGGAGGGTTATGAGGCAGGGCAGACCTCAGACCGGTAGCGGCACATGGGAGATGGAAGTCAAGGCGGCTTAACTAAATAAATGATTGTTGTTTGACTCGAGTGGAGGAGCTGGATTGTCCAACACTCGAGCTGTGCTTTTTCTTTAGGCAGCCTGAGGGCTCGTTCCTTTTTACCTTTTGAAAGTGGACAGCTGGGCATGTCCTAGGAGGTAAACACAAAAGACATTTGGAGTCTGTCGACATCCTTATTGCAGAGACCTGTTTACATTTTTCCTTATGCAACTGTAATGTAGATGTCTGGGTTCTTGATTCTGTTCTTGTCAACCATGTTGCCTTGAGATGCACCAGCAAGGGTTAATGGGACCCTTTCCCTGCAAGGGGTGGTATGGAGTCCCTGTTTTGCTGCTGGTATCGCTACTGGTGGCCCAGTTCCTATTTGAAAAAGTAACCACTGTCCCCTTCCCTATGCTGTATTCCACTGTACAGTCCCAAGTAACATCAATAAAGTGGTTTCCCTAAGTGCAAGTTTTCTCTTGTGTGTGTTGCTAGGTTTGGGGGGGAGATGGTCTTGGTCTTGGTTTTGGTTTTGGAAGTCTGCCAGACATGGTGATTCAGGGGGCCCTGCTGAAGTAGTGACAGATCATCTGCTGCAGCTGAGGCTGGCTCTTCACCAAGCACAGGGCTAGGTGCAGTCCCAGCTCTGCCCCCAAAATGTTGGATTCAATTGCATGGGGAACAGCTGATGCTTGGGACTACTTATGAACACTGAAGTACTGCGGAACTAAGTACTCAGCTGCTCCTACATCCTACTTGTGCTTTCCTGTTGTGACTCCAGTTCGAATTTGCAGTCACAAGCCAGGCCGTTCTAGGCTGCTTTGCACCTTTCTGGATTTAATTTGTCCCTATAACCCCAAGGGGTGGGTGGGGGCCGGCAGCTCCCTGGCCCCGCACGAAAGTGGGGGTGCTGCGCCTTCCGCCTGGGTTGTCTGCCCGCAGCAGTAACTGAACCCCGCGGAGCCGTGATCTGCCCGGCTGTGCCCCTCTCGGGGCAACCGCACGTGGAGCCGATCCGGGAGCCGCTCCACTTCCGCTTCCGCGTGCATTCGCCCTCGCCGCGCATCCACTTCCGGTTTGTCGCCGCCACCGCCCCGTAGCTACTTCCGGTTCGTAGCCGTAGCCGCTTCCCGGGTGTCATGGCGGCGGCGCCGGGGCTGAGCAAGGCTGAGTATCTGCGGCGTTACCTGGGCGGCCCCGACGCGGCGCCCGGCGGGAAGCGGCGCAAGCGGCGCAGGAAGGCTCCGGGCGGCAGCGGGTGAGCGCGGGGGCGCGGGGAGCCGGGGGGCGGGTCTGGGCCGCGGCCGGGGCCTGACGCCGCCTCTCGCCCGCAGGCTGCGCATCGTGGACGACGACGTGAGCTGGAGCAGTCTGGGCGCCGCCGACGGCCCCGAGCGCGACGAGGAGGAGGGCGATGAAGGCGACCAGCCCGTGGTGGGTCCGGGCGGGTGGCTGTGTCGCGCGGGATGAAGCCCCGCAGAGGGGACATGGAGGCCACCCCGTCCTGCCCCTTCCCGCAGCCCTGCCTGGGCCTCTCGTCTTAGGGGCGTCCACGGCCTTAGGGGTTGCTGGGGCCAAGCTCGTGTAGGGGTCAAAGCACCTGGCCTGGCGTCGCACTCCTCGAGCCGGCTTCGTGAGCCGAGAGCATCCCCCCACCCCGCCCGACAGCGTGCATGAGAAACGCTCCCACCTTGCATTGTTGGCGCGACTTGGCACCGTGCGTTTCTGCAGGGTCCCCAGGCTCCGCGCGCTGGATGCGGCTCGCAGGCCACGTGTTGGACGTTGGCTGTTTCGGGTTCCCCGGCGAGACGCGGTAGTTTCACTGTCCTGGGCCCGGGGGCTCGTTAGCACATGCTACTGGGGAACATCACAGGCTGACATGCCCATGCTCCCCCGCCCCAGAGAGTCTTAGGGGACGCCGTTAGGTGCGCTAATTATTTTTAAATTCTTGCTTTCGAGACAAAGCTCCGCTTTGAGCGCTGGCTGCCTGCTGGCAAGGCAGGATGTGCAGAAGTGATGAGTTTTTGCATAAGAAAGAACCGAGTTGAACGCGATTGGAAAAGCACAAACAAAAAACTAGAGAGGAGCATCCTGACACGTTATAGCAACTTGTCCGAGCAAACCTGTGCCATGGCTCACGTGAGCTAAATGCTGCAACTCAAGGAGCCAAGGGGTGTTTCCCATTCTGGAGCCATGGGGAAAATTAGTGACAAATGCAAAGGGCAGCGTGTTGGAAATGGGTTTTGAGATCAGTGCACCAAAAGTCTGTGTGGCCCAAATAAAGGAGATTTCCAGCCCTGCTGTGTGAGTATTGAGATGAAAAACTGTGGCTTCAGAGCGTTGTAACTCTGGCGTGCTGGCTGCTTTCAGGTGGCAGAATTCATCGACGAGCGCCCGGATGAAGTGAAACTGATGGAAGAATTCCGAATGAACAGCAAGTGGAAGCTTTTAGGAGGTCCGTGTGTGCCATGGCCGCCCGCGAGGAGTTTGGGGGGAGGTGGTGGATCTAGCAACAGTAAGGTGCTCAGCTTGATACGGTGTACTAAACATACAGCAAGTCTCTGGCCCAAAGAAGTTGCGCTTGAAGGACAGACCTAGAGAAGATGAGAGAGCCACGGCTGGGCAGAGCTAAAGCATATTGGGTTTTTATTCCCCGTTTGCATTACAGATCCCGTCTTGTGGAAGGCAGGTGTGGCACAAATAGGGATTTGACCAAAGAGAGGAGGTTTGCTTCAGTGGGGATGTTCCAAGAAGGGAGACGCACAGCAGAAGGAGAGAGGAAATGAGCTAGGTTTCAGGACTGGGTGTGCTCTGGAAAACAGCAGAGCTAGCAGATGATGATGACAGGACCCACCACTCATCCTGGGCACGGGTGCAGTTGGGAATGAAAGCGTAGCTCCAGGTGCTGCCTGGTCTTACGTGACTGTAGTAGCGAGGAGCTCTGCAGTGGCCAAGGGGACTGTCAGTGGTGTGACGGGTGTTTCTGATCAGTGCAGGCAGCCCTGGCTGATTTCCCCAGAGCAAATGTGGCCCGGCCTCCCATCCTCTTCTCCCGAGTGATTCACCTTTGCAAGCTGAAAAGTGAAATGTCCTCAGTGAAGATGTGTTAGGTGCTCACAGCCCAATAAGCTCTAGGCTATGCTCTGATCTAAGGTGAGGGGAATAGAAGTGGTAATTTTCTACTTTTTCTTTAGAACAGGATGAAGATTCCAGAAGCTCAGACTGGTCTCTGACTGCCAAGTCCTTAACAAGGTAGGAGGCTTTCATCAGGCCTGGTCCTCCTTTGTACTTTGTTTTCAGCATAGCCCTTGCTGTCCTGGGGTCTCCAAGCACGTCTCAGTAACCTCATGGCGTTTTTTGAGATCAGTCAGGGCTGGATGGGGATTGTGTTCTCTATTGCTGATTACATTCTCTCACCTCTGAGGAAAAAGCAGCAGCCAACAGAGTACCCAATAATAATGCACCATCACCTTTGATACAGAGAGTGTGGAATTATTCTCTGCTCATGGAAGATACCAGGAGAGCATGGGTGCAGCGGGGGAAAGGTGGAAAAGAGCAAGGATGCTAAAGTTACATTACTCCTTCTTTTTTGAATGCCACCCTTGGACCTTTAGAGACTGGTCTGGTGTATTTAATTAGTGGGAGATGACTTGATGAACAGAGTAGAGTAACTCTGCTAGGTGGTTTCAGTGGCTTCAGGAGTACTGTGGGATTGCAAAGCGAGGCTGTTAAAGTTTTGGCACGAGCCAGGTTCCAGCTTGGTGTTTTGAGGGCCGGAAGGTGAGAGTATGGCCAAAGCTTGTGAGGCAGCAGTGACAGGCTGGGGGTGGCAAATTGGGCATTAACCTGTGAAACCAAGAACTGAGTATGACTCAGTAACTAAAGCTTTATTCAGAAGAGCTGTTTTCACCCATGAGCCCCACTGTCTGTTCTGTAAACCTGTGGCTTGATTTCTGTTTCCAGTTCAGAAGTGACAAAGCAGAAGAGAAATAAAAGCTCGCCCGACCCATCACCACCGCGTCAGGTCCGCCACGACTCGCCTGACCCATTGCCACCGCGTC
>JAGPOW010003687.1:786893-797836 GCA_030014935.1 Caiman crocodilus
GCCGCCACGACTCGCCCGACCCGTCGCCGCCGCGCCGGGGCCGCCACGACTCGCCCGACCCGTCGCCGCCGCGCCGGGGCCGCCACGACTCTCCCAAGAGAGCTCATTCAGCGTCTGGTAGAAAAGGCAGCAGAGTTGGAGATGGGTCCTTGCCAGGAGGACAATCTGTTTCGAAAACTGGCTTCCCGGAGAAGTCGTCCTTGAGCCAGAGGCGCCAGGCTACACCAGATCTCTCACCTCCTAGGAAGAACAGACACAAGTCTGAGCTAGAAACATCACCACCCCAGAGGAAGAGGCCTGGGTCCCCAAGCGGCCCCAGATGGCCAAGCAGCACAAGAGGCGAGTGTGGCAAGTGCATGAGATGCTGTGCTGTTTCCTTGGCTTTAGAGCAGGAGGTTGCTGTCAGGCTGGTATTTAAAGGCACTGCTGTGTGATTGCGCTTCCCTGTACCTGCAAGGGGGACAGGATTTGGATCCATTTTCATACCCCTGGTAGGTTACAGGTGGTAGGGCATTTGCTTGCCTAACAGTAGGAACAAAAAATGCCCTCTACTCCAGCGCTTTGAACAGTGAGGCTGGTTCTCACAGTCCCGTTCTGCTCATCAGATTGAGCAAAGGGCTAAAGATCATAGCAGCAGTTACTGGACAGGGCTGCTGTGGAAAAGGCTATTTCATACGTAAGGAAAAAAAATCCCTGCAGAAGGAAGAGAGTTAAAATATGCTTGACCTGCTCCTCTTGCATTTTTCATCTTCTCTTAGGCCCTGCCTTTTATTAGGGAAAAAATGTCTTTTGAATATGTTAACTTGCCTGCTTTCATATCCCAGCTAAGGTGAGACCAGTGGTGCTACTGTGTTTGCTGGGAAAGGAGGAACCTGAGGTTTATCTCCGTCAGCAAATATGCTGCTCTGTGCTTGTTGCTGTGGCTGTCAGCCACCCAGATCGCCATCAGGACAAAGGGGGTATCTTCAAAGCTGGGGCTTTACTGATGGCTTGCACTGGTGGGAAGTAGACACAACTGGCATTGTTGTGTTGCCCTTGTTCACAGGAAGAGGATGGGCACTTAGCAGTGTTTGTATTTATCTAACAAAGGAACTTTCTGAATCCCCATCTGTCCCTGCGTGCTGGGCCTTTGGTTTGATAAGAAGGGAAATGTTCAGGGCTCAGCCACTGCTGTGCCCCTGTAAGCATCTGCATGTTTGATTTGCCTCGGTCTGGTTTTCAAGCGGGTTGATTCAACTTTGTGGGGGGGCCTTGTGAACCAGCTTTTTAGCCTTTTATGTGGCCCCTGAGTTTGTTTTCCTTGGATTATAATTCAGTCTCCCTCTACTGTTACAGGTTTGTCCCCAGGCAGTAAAAAGTCCCAGCCGGCATTGTCTTTTAACAGTCGCCAGAGACATGATTTGGACACTTCGCCACCACGGAAGAGTGCCCAGAACTCTGATTCAGACCTTTCCCCACCGCGGAGAAATCCCAGGCCAGGCCACTTGCATCGTGACTCCCCTCCTGGTCTTGCTCCTTCCAAAAGGCTTCGGGACAAGTCTTCAGATTCTGATTTATCTCCTCCCCGAAGGAGTCAGGCCTCAGGGAAGAAACACCGCAGTTCAAGGAGCCCTTCTGACCTCTCGCCACCTCTTCGAGGACAGGACTGTAAAGGGTCTCCCCAGCGAGAGAGAAGAGAAGGCCAGAGAGTAAGGATGTAGGCTTTGGCTTCTGGGTTGCAAAACTCATGTGGTGGCTGGTCTGGAAACTTGGGAAATCCAGTAGTATCCAGCTTGCAAAATACAGGCTTGCCAGGCTGCCCCGCCAGTGTGCCTCACCCCTGGCTAGCAGTAAGCAAAGCTCCAGGGCAGGGAGAGGAGAGCTCTGTTGTCTTGGCCCACTTGGTCTCTCATGTTGCTCAGACTGAGTGCAGTGGAGCCACTGTGCCAATGGGATGGCCGTTTCTCCCAGGAACTGCTCTGAGAGCACCAGCTTGTTTCACTAGCCAGCAGCTGGCAGCCCGTGTAACTCAGGAGGATCCCTTTTTTGCTTTGCAGGCTAGTCAGATGCTGTCTGGGGGAAAAGCTGGGTTGGTGTCGGCCGACCTGCTGCGGCAAGAACAGCAGGAGCTCAGGAGACGGGATAGAAGTAACAAGCACTTGGAAGGTAAAAGTATGGAGGCTGCTAACCTCAGCCTCCTTTTTGTTGGTAGAGTAACTCTTAATGCTGCTTCAGTCCTCGTTCTGGTGGGGTGTGGTTGGGTCTGGGGGACACTTAAACGTTCTGAACAGCCCTTGAGAGTGGAGGTGCAGGGTTTGTGAAGTAAAAGAAGAATCAGTGGTGGGGTCCCAAGGACTGTCCCCATGAAGGAGCACAGAAGGGAGAAGCAGCTGGGACTTGCCTCTGCAGTGGGCTGTGATAGGTTCATTAGATCTTCAACAAGCAGGGCTGGACTGAGGCCAGAGGGATCAAGCAACAACCACAGCCTGAGTGCTGAAGCTGGGGCGTCCGCTGTGTCATTGCCTGGGGATGTCTGTGAGGTGGGCACGCTTACAGCAGCGAGCAGGGTTGAGGTGCATTTCAGTACCGAATGTCAGACAGTTGCTGAGGTTCTGGAGTTAGTCTACAGTGAGTAACCCTGAAATTCTGATGCCCTCAGATGAATCCCAGAATGCAGAAACTGTCTTCCGAGACAAGTCAGGCCGCAAGAGAGACCTCGCCCAAGAGCGACTTGAGCAGCAGAAGAAAGCGGAGGAGAAGGCTAGGAAAGACGAGCAATATGCCAAGTGGGGCAAAGGGTGAGTGCGTGTCTCTCATCCCTGTGCTGTAGTGCATGTTTGCATGATACAATTGTGTCCACTTGAGGCTTCTTAGTGACCGTAGACCCTGCACAGAAAGGCAGTGTGGTTCTGGTTACCAGATGTTCCACATCCTCTTGCAGATCCCTTCAAGCTTCCCACACCCTACTGAGGTGTGGATCATGAGAGGTTGCTTTGCCCTCTGTCAGCCGTGCTGAGGAAGTGGCAAGCCATGTCTGGTAACTCCTGACTGCTTTGTAATGCAAGGCTTTGTGTGTTTCTTTTCCAGCCTGGCTCAGAGCAAACAGCAGCAGCAGAATGTGGAGGATGCAATTAAGGAGATGCAGAAGCCCCTAGCTCGTTATATTGATGACCAGGACTTGGATCAGATGTTGCGGGAGCAGGAAAGAGAAGGAGACCCCATGGCCAGCTTCATAAAAAAGAGGAAGACAAAAGAGAGCAAGGACAAGAAAGGTTGGGGTGCTGAGATGCTTTTAGTGGTTTTAGAGCTTCCAGTGGTGCACTGACCTGTCAGTACATAGCACAGACTCCCTGTAACGGGCAGTCTGGTGCCTGGTGGGTACTGTTCCTGGCTGGCTTAGAGACAGCGGTGCCTCAAGCGGACGTGCACCAGCTGTGTTAGGTTCTCCACCTTTCCTTCTGGTTGAGTGCACGTGGAAATCCACAGAGCTAAAGTGGATGAAGTGCATGTGTGTCTAGAAGCTCCTTCCACAAATGAGGGGGAGCTGTTTAGCAGTCTCTCTAGCTCTCCCTTCAGTTGACGTGTACTGATGTAGACACTTCTGAGTGCTTCTGACTATAACTCATTGGGCTAAAACAGTAACTGGTTCTGTTGTTCTTTTTATCTAGGGAAACCCAGGTACAGTGGACCAGCACCTCCGCTCAACAGGTTTAATATATGGCCTGGCCATCGCTGGGACGGGGTGGACAGGTAAGCTTTTCTAGGGCTGTTTGAATAGTGCCCAGCACAGCAGCAGAAGTAGTAACCGAAGCTCTGCCCTGTAGAGCTTGCTGTCTAGAAGTCCCTAACTTTCCCAAGGTCTAGCTGGTCTGAAGAAAGAGCTCAATAAGTTTAAAGGGTAGGACCATGTGCAGAGGTGTCACAGTAGCAGGGTGTTGGGCTTGCTGATCTGGGGTCCCTTCCAGTCCTCTATCCCTGTGATAACCCAGAGGAAGGCATGGGAGAGGCTTGATGCAGTGTCCTGTGTGCCGTGAGGCTTCTGGCTCTTGTGCAGCTTGATGAACTTGTGAATCTCCAGCTGGGGGGAAATCTGTAATGTGCAGTTTGTGTTGGTCACTCCGCACCTGGGAAGGGCCTGAGCCAGAGCATTGCAGGCTGCCACTCTGGCTTCTGTGCAGCCAGGCCGCTGTGCTGCCACCAGATGGCACCAGCTGTGTTAGCTGCAGATCTGGGCTGGACCGGAGTGGGTACTCCAGGGAAGGGATCAGGAGCAGGGCGTCTGAGTCATCTGGCCTCACCAGAAAGTTTCATACGCTTAGAAATGGCTTGATGAAGCAGACTGCACACCCACATGTGCTCTTCTGGGTGTTGTTTTACAGGTCCAATGGATTTGAACAGAAGCGCTTTGCTAGACTAGCCAGCAAGAAGGCTGTCCAGGAGCTCGCCTACAAGTGGAGTGTTGAGGACATGTAAAGCTAAATGGGATAGGGGATGGAGCTCTTGACTTGTTTTCCAGGTGGCAGCGAGACCTCTGTACACCTAGAGCCACTGCCACAGCTATACGAGATGGCTCATTTTTTCCTGCTGCCCCTAGCCCTCAGTGTTGAGCTGAACTGTCTTTGCGGGTCACAGCTGGTTTTCAAGGAGAGCTTACGGTGCTCCTGGAACACAACGGAAATGGGGTTTCTCTCTCCTCTCGGGTAAAGACAAGAAAAGGTTCCTGGCGTTCAGAGAAGAACTGCAGCTATACCATGAGCAACCAGAAGACTTGCTGTCCTAGGAAAATACAGCACCCAGGAGCGCTTCTGGCCTCTAGGAACCTGCTGCACCAGGTAGAGACAATGATTTCTGGCCTGACTCCATCTTTTTTACCAGTTGATATAAAGTCTGTATTTAAGTCTATTTTCAGCCAAATACTTTTTCCTCCAGGGACAGATCCCTGATTCTTCTGCTGTCCCAAATCTCAGGGCCTGTTATGGGGAGAGGGGAGGGTTAAGAAAAACTCGTTTGTAGGGGCAGAATTCTTTTATGCACTAGGAGCATGAATGAGATGTCCATGCAATGCCAGCAAGTATTTGCAGGTAGTGATGACAGCAAGGCCTTCACCACTGGCTGACTTGCCTCTGGCAGATCTATCTGGTATCAGTGGTGACAAGGGCAAAAATAGCTGTGTTTTCAATAAGTTCAGGTGGCTTCTCTGCCTTGTAGGGAACATTTATAATGCAGACGTTTCTCCTAGTCCTCATCTGAGCAGTGATAGGCACCTAAATGTTCACCAGCAACTGCTGCTCCAGTTGGAGCAGGGGGTCTCCAAGGACTGGTGGTCCCTGTCTGGAGGAAGGGGTATGGGTGGAAAATGGTATTGTTGTATCTGACACAGCAAAGCCCCCCTGTGCAGAAGCTGCCGCAGCCAGCCTAAGGCTACTTATTAGTGAGAAGATGCAAGTAAATGGGGGGTTTAAATGATTTCAGCCCGGTGTCGTTTTCTTTTGGGATCTGATGGCAGGGAGCCGGGGCGTGGTTCCAGGAGAGCATCCTTGATTCCATTAGACAGTCTTGGCAGTTGCTCAGCTGCCATGTCTCAGCCCAGCCATCTGTCAGCTGAGACCAGAAATGTAATTGTACCAGAGCAGACCTCTTAAACAAACCAGGCCAAGACTCTGAGCTACAGCTCGTGCAGAAACGGTTGGCCTGTTCCCTTCTGGAGAGAGCACCTCTGGTAAGAGAGGCTGTCAGAGTCCCTCTTTGCTTACGCTGCAGAGAAAACATGTTGAATGCAGCCTGCTGTTTTCATGGAAGCTGCCTGCTTGATGGGACCTTGAGCCTGGTGATGTGAATTGGGCTTTGGCCCTTCTGTGTGCTGGGCCTGGAGAGGCAGTGGGGGGAGACGGTACCACAGATATTTTCATAGGAAATGTATGAACCTTGGGCATCTCCCCTCTGCAAGGTGGTGCAGCCTCTTTTTTATTTCCTGCATTGAGCTGATGGCTCGGAGCCTGTCTGCGGCTCAGCACAACTGTTGTTTATTAATATGTTTGTGCAGTGCAGGGTTTCTTCTTTTTTTTTTTAAATCCACAAGAGAAAATGGGTGAAAAATAGCCAAGCTGCAGGCAGCTGGAGGAAGGCTTGGACCTGATTTTTCTAGCATCTGCTGCTATCGCAGAGTCTGCAATTAGTGCAGCTGAACAAATTGTGCTTCACTAACACCTTTCAAAGTCTGCTGGAACTCGCATGGGCTGCAAGCAGACACTTGCTGGACCCCAGCTGCTGTGACAGTCTCCTGCAGCCACCAGGGAACAGCATTTTAGCCTCATCACGTGCTGAGAGGCAGATGCGCACCCCACCTTCCTGCGCACAAGCTGCTGAGCGTTTAGGCGGCCAGTGGCTGAGGCCAAGAGGGCGCTGAGCTCCTGGGGGAACGGTGGTTGTGACTGAGCCTGAGCAGCATGTGGAAGGGCAGGTAAGAGTGCAGTCATGGGGCCCTGCTGTAACCCGTGGATCAAGGAAAGTGATCGGGAGATGGAGTCTCTTACGCCAAGGCCATAACAGTTGCTAAAGCTAACAGAAGTGTTTCCAGCATCACACACACATGCTGAACTCAATCTTCCTGTTGTGTTCTCCACTGCCTTCTCCCACTTCTGGTGTCCAAGGTGATTGCACCCTCCAGAGGCCTTGCACTAGGCACGGTTGTTCTGGCAACAGGAGGGAGAAGCAGCACAAGGAAGGGCCTGGTTATACTACAGATGCTCTGGCGCAAACACATACCTACAGTGCATACTGGCCTGGGGAAAGGTGTGATACCCATCGACACTTCCGCCCATAATGCGAGAGTTGGAAACGCCGTCAGAGTTTTGAATGGATGCAAGCTGCCGGCTTCTGCCCTCTGAAGATCTAGGAGAATACCCTCCTGTTTTTGTCACCCCCTTTCTCTGTTCCACAGTACTGCACTACTGCATTCCTCTTACTGAAGCCTTGTAGAAAACTGCTGCCCCTTGGTTGGAGAGCACCGTAGTTTTCTCAGGACCATTCCTGATACTAAGCATGAGTTGTCTGATACCTGTACGCTGCATTAGCTTATTTTTTTGCAACTTATTTTAAAAGTTAAAATTTTAGGCACTAGCAAAGGCACGTTGTTTGTACACCCAAATTCATTATGATGTGGAATTTGTACCATAAAACTACTGTGTTTTTACTTTCATGTATTTTCTTTTTAAGATGCTCTTTAGTGCTCATGCAAAGCAACCGCCACTTGTAGCAGTGTCTGCATCTCACATTTTAGATGAGGCAATTTTAGTATTGTTAAGCTACACTAAAAAACCCATCCTCTCCTGCCAAATCATCCCCCCCATGGATAAAGCTGCCTTGCCAGGAGGGCCACAGTCCATCTCAGGCTTCAACTGGCAGAAGGCAGGGCAGCAGCTTGGGGACCAAGTGGCTCACAAGGCATGAGCTTTTGTAGGCAGCAGCCTCCTTCATCCGATTCTAGTCTTGTTCCTTGCATCTGATGAAGGAGGCTTCTGCCTGCAACATCTCACGCCTCCCCGAGCCAGACAGCTTCAGGTGCTGCCCTGCCTCTAGGCTTCAACAGGTGCAAGAGAATTCACCTCTTCTCCTGCCTTTTGCTGTTGCTGAATCAGGTACGTTTGCAGACGACAAACTGGGAGCGGCAGCAGCCTGAAAGAAAGGGCACAAACCCCGTTATCTCAGTGCACGCCTATGGTAGAGCACTGCCCACCCCCCTCGACCTCTTGCACAGCCCAGAGCAGCACCTATACGAGTCCCTGTGGGTGGTGGAGAAGTCCTGCTCTCCCTGTGCTTCCATGGCCTGCTGCTCAGGTTTGCAGCTCTTTGCTTTCTCTGCTCTCTTGGGCAGGTAGGTGCTATGTGTGGTGGTTTGGCATTCAAACTTGGCCTAGAAATCAAGCGTCACAGTGAAGTGAGTGGGAGACACCTTACAGAGCAAATGTGAGCTAACTGCAGGCTGGGGAATGCCGCCTGCTCCCTTGCCAAGGGCAACCCACCCGTGTCCTACCCACTGCTCAGCAAGGTTGTTGTACGGGAAGGAGAAGGCACTAGTGATTATCATCGCGTGACAGCAGGCACCACCCCGCACCAGGCCCGTTACCAGCGGCCGGATGTAGATGCCATCGTGGGGGTCACCGTGACGGATTCGGGGCTGTGCTCTCCAGTCTCTGAAGAAGAACTTGTGGGCTGTGGAATCGCTGAATTTGGCTGCCAGGGACTTTAGCACTGTGGTAGGTCGCTGGATGGTCCCAGAGGGCCTGTCCAGTGGCAGAGGTGGGTAGGACAGCTGGAGAGAGACGAGAAGGGCTCCTAAGAAAAGGCCATGAAGCCTGATGGAGGGGCCAGAGCCCACTGCTGTGCAGCACCCATGGAGAATCCCCCTTCAGCAGCTTGCAAAGCTTCAGAGCCCACGTGGCAGGGGGGCTGCCCCAGTGATGCGGGGGCTCAGAGAGTGGAGGAGACTTGCCCAAGGTCCCAGAACAAGTCAGTGTAAGAGCTGGACATTAACCGTGGAGGTCCCGGACTCCACTCTCCCAGTGCGTTGCCGTGCCGTGAGAAGACAGCAATGGCAATTCACCTTCCCCAGGGAGCCCCCCTCGCTGCCTGCCGGAGCCGCCCTTTGCCCCCCCGCACTCACCTTGGTCACTGTGTCTCCGCTGAATTCTCCACCCCGCTCTCTCCCCAGCTCATCCTTCAGCCTGATGAGGCTGGCGCGAGGGTACCTGCCAGGGTCCCAGCCACGGTAGCTTTCCCTCTGCACTGTCTGGAAGCTGGTGCTGGGGGGAGAAGGCCACATGTAAGCTGCAGAGATAGGAGTCCAGTCTCTGGGCTGTCTTGGGGCTTTGGCCTGCTAGGCAGCCTAGGTGTGCCGTCATCTTGGATGGGGGCAGCCCCCACTGCCAGCCTGATGGGAGCAGCCTGCCTGTCTCTGGTCCCATCCACCTGCGGGTCTTAAAGCCCTTTGCCACGTGGGCTCCAAGAGTGAAGTGATGCTTCCTTTCCCCTGCCCAGACTGGCACCTGGGGTCTGTGAGGAGGCTCCTTCCTCCCCATGCTGGTGTCCCTCCCCAAAGCTCCCCAAAGGCCCCTGGGTCCATCTGCCTGCCCCACTCACCTGAGGCTCTGGTTGATAGCCAGGTTGTCCAGAGCGGGCCGGGCAAGCAGGACCCGGGCAGGCAGGGAGGCGCGTGCTGGGAAGTCGCTCTGGTACCAGGTCATGTACTCCACCTGGGCCGGCTGCCCTGCAGCCTCTGCCCCCTTTGTGGGGGCCTGTGCCCCCCTCCTCTCCAAGGGCGCCAGGCAGTAGGTGGACCCAGGGATAGTCGTCATGTTGTGAGCACCTGGGGAAGCAGAAAGCTGACCTGGGGAGGTGGCAGCAAGGCCTGGGGCCTGTTCTTGGCAGGGCTTGGCCCCTTTGCTACCACTTGTGTTAGGGTCCCAAGCCAGCACTGGGGTTACACAGTGCACAGGACATCTCCAGCTCTTACAGGCCCCTGGGGGCAGTTAGGTGGGGATGGGGAGCTCCATGCTGCTGCAGTGGTTGTGGTGACACTGGGGTTTGGCAGCGGTTTGTCAATGGGGAGAGACAAGGAACTGAACCCCCCTGGCAGCCCTTTTGGGCTTGGCAAAGTTGTCTGCTCCATGGGATGGAGAGGATGGCGCAGGCCTGTGCACTGTGCCCAGCCCTGTTACCTGGGAGCAGCAGGACCAGGGGAGAGAGCCCCGTGAGTCACTGCTGCCCATCACCTTCGAGGGCCTAGGTGTGCCTGCAGACCCTTGCTGTGCGTGGGCTGGGGGCCAGGCTTGGCGAGGAACTCCTTTGGGGTGGTGGTCTCCTGCGTCGCAGCCCAGTCAGGGGACAAGAGGAAACGGGGCCCTGGCGTGAGCTTCACCTGCCCGATGGCTCCAGCCCCGTGGCACAAGCGTGGAGGCCATGCCCAGGGTGCAGTGCCCCGTGCTGGGCTCCGGCAGCAGATACCTGCCAGTGCCGGCAGCTCCCCGTAGTGAGTTGGCCACTGCCCCCGTCGGCCTCCGAAGCAGTCCTGCGCAGTGGTGCTGGGGTGGGCAAAGGGGGTTGCCGTGTGCTGCATCTGGCTCGGGGGCTGCTGGAGGGCTGTCACCGCTGGCGCCTGGGGCGGGAAGTGGAGGCTGTAGAGCATCCGCCTTTGGAAGGGCTCTCGTGGGGGCCGGCACGGCTCCTGCAGAAGACCAGCGCTCCAAGCATCGCCTGTGGGCTTGGGATGCTGTGGGGGTTCATCCAGCTGCTCCTGGGTGGGTTCCCTCATGTGCTGCCCACTGCTCAGTGCCACCCTGGGGCCCTGCCCGTGGAGGGAGCCCCCGCCCCTTCCACTCCCTGAACCCAGGGGACAGCTCCAGAGGCTTGGAGCTGTGCCCGGCTGCATCCCAGGGCTTCTGCCAGCCCCTGCCTTACCTGCACACAGGGCTTGGTCCTCTTGCCTGGCACTGGGGGCATGAACTCTGCTCGCTGGGTGGTGCTGAGGGCCTCGCCTGGGGGGTTGGGGTGCAGGGGGGTGTGGAGCAGCCTCTTGCTGCTGCACCGGGGGATGCCTGGGGGACAGCATGGGGTCAGGGTGGGCAGGCTGGGAGCACCAAAGGCAGCCCTGGAGCCCTGCTCACCTGGCAGGTACGTGTACGTAGCCTGGTAATGGGACGGCAGGGCCCCTTCCTGCACCCCGGCTGCCGGCTGGCCCTGCTTCCGGCAGTTCTTGTGGCGCTTGTGTCGGCTGTGCGGAGAGACGGGCGCGATGAGGCTCCAGAGGGAGGCTCCGTACCGGCCAGGCACGGGTGCTGGCGTGTCCCAGCGCAGCTCTAGCTGGCACTGCCACCCTGAGATGCCACTGGCTTCTCCGTGAGAAGGGGAGTCAGCCTCCATGTGCCCCCCAAGCCCTTGGCTCTGCTGGCACACAGCAAGCCACCCCC
>JAGPOW010003687.1:808261-833656 GCA_030014935.1 Caiman crocodilus
GCCGGGCGTCTTGGGGGCGCAGGACAAGCTCTGGTAGAGCTCAAGGCTGAGTGGTACCAATGAAGGGGACAAGGAGGCCCATCACCCCGGACCCCAGCGCTGTGTCAACCACCTATAGTCATGTCCAAATCCATCTCTAACCCCAGTCAGGGGGGCTCTCCAGTGCCAGGGCTGTCCTCTGTAGAAGTGAAGTGGCCTCCGTGGCACAAGCCAGCAGGCTCAGAGCGCAGAAGAAGTGCTGTCTGTCCGTCCAGGCCGGTCCCGCAGGCTGTCTGTGCCCCAAGGGCGAGGTGGCTGGAGGAGACGGGTGTCGCTGTGGTGGGGAGCAGGGCAGGGACCAGGACCCCACCATGCCTGGGAATCCCCTTCAGTGTGGGAGGGACAGGGCAGCCAGCACTGGCTGCAAGGACTGCCTGGTGTCCTTATCAGCTGTCTCCACTGGGCAGATAGGACGGGGTGTCCAGCGCTGTCCTTTGACCCTGAACTTGGGACTCCGGCAGGTTGTCCTCAGCGCTCCCAGTGCTCGTGTGCTCTCTGGTGACGTGTGAGCCATGCCCAGTGCATGCTGGCAGCCTGCTCCTGCCAGCAGAGACATCCTTGGATGTGGGTGCAAGGGGCTGGGGTCATTCAACCCACCCCCAGGTCTCTGTACCCTGGGGCTGGCATTCGAGGTGAAGGCTGGGTAGCAAGAACACTGTTTTCCTGGCAATGGTGAAGTTCTCGGTGGGTTTGGAGAAGCGTGGCCTGCATGCCTTGTCCCTACGCTCTGTGGCCTTGCAGTGGCTCGGTGCACACTGTGCATTTGCTGTGCCGAGCCACTGCAGAGCTCAGGCCATGCCTTGTTGGAGGGAGGGTGTGCCGCCTCGCCGGACTGGGCTGGGCCAGGACAGCCACTGCCGGACACACAGACACGGCTCTCCCGCCACCTGGCCACGCAGCTCTGCGTAGGTGCGGGCAGGGAGCGCTACCCGCCCTCCTTTCTCGCTGGCAGTGACCGCGGGGCTCTTCCGGTCTCTGTCCTGGGCAGGGCGGTGCCCGTGCCAAGGCCGTCCTGCTAGCAGGGCTGGGTTTGGAGCACGTAAGGCCAGTTCGATCCGGCCCATTTGCTTTTGTGGGTTGCTTGTAATCCTCGGTCGTTCTGGGATTCACGACCGTGGCTGACTGGGGAGTCGCTCGTCATGTCCGGGCATAAAAAGCAGATGGGCCGCGGTTCATGCCAAGGTGCAGCCCTGGCCAGCGGGCCCTCGGCCCGTGATTTTAACCCCTGAGATCCCAGGGACTGGGGACAAAGAAGAGGGGGAGCCAGGGGCTGCGGCACCATCCCACAGTTAACATTTTTTAAGCCATTAAATTAAGGGGGATTAAATGCTGCAGTTTGTACAAGGCCCAGAGAGCGCTCTCTCCTACACCCATTGCCCATAACGTGCTTTCCATCCCAAAGGACCACCAGGCACTTGATACCATGTGGGTGCTTATTAATACCGGGCCAGTGTGTTGCAGAGATGATTCCTTGTCCCAGAAACATCTCCCATGTTTCCCCTCTTACTGCAAGGCTCTTTCTGTTTCCCGGCTCTAATCTACCTTGGCTCAGCGTCCCTTGAGCCTGCTAATCAGGTCAACACATTTTTAACATCGCACAGGAAATCTTTATACTTTTTGTCAGGCTCATTCTTCT
This sequence comes from Caiman crocodilus, assembly GCA_030014935.1. Classification (NCBI taxonomy): domain Eukaryota; kingdom Metazoa; phylum Chordata; order Crocodylia; family Alligatoridae; genus Caiman; species Caiman crocodilus. The sequence goes on from JAGPOW010003687.1 coordinate 809,937, forward strand.
CCCTGGTCTCCGTGTAGGGGGCTGAATTATTTAATGCTGAATATTAGGCAGAGGTTTCTCTTTCCCTGGGCTGCTGACTTGGCATTTGAGGCCTGGAAGGACCGGTACCGGGAGAGCTGTTCTCAGAGGTGGGACATGCAAGGGGGGCACCCCAACACAGGGCGAATTGCCCCTTTGCAGTTCAGCATTTATATTATGGGCAGCTCAAAGACTAGGGTGAAGCACGTAGCACCCAGCAGCTCCTCCAAGGAGAAGCTAAGCTGCTGAGATGCTCCCTTGCTATACAACCCACCAGGGTCAGTCGTGAGCACACACGGGTGCCACGTACTGGGGGCATCAGGTTTGCTCTGGCTGGCAGAGGGCACCAACGTGCAGGTGGGGGCCAAACTCAAGTGCTTCATGGGGAAAAGGTTCCCCAGCTGGCGTGGTGGCCGGGGCAGGAGGTTAGCCTGTAATTGGGTAACAGCAAACATATGTTAGCTGATTGTAGGTCACATGCGGCGATTATCACATGACAGGTGAATAAACACAAAGGGCTGATTTGTGTATCGGGGTTTATCTTTTCCATTAATGGGTTTCTAAATTGGTGGCAGTGGAGCAAAAAAACCCATTTTGAACTCAGAGCATGCATGATTACTATTGTAATAACCTTGGCTAATAAGAATATGATGTGGTGTTAGGCTGGGAAAGAAAACACATTTCTCATTAGCTTTTTGATTAATTACTCTACATAATTTCCTAGGGGGACATGCCTGGGACTTGATTGCCTTTGCTTTCAACGCGTGCAAGTGGTTTACCTTAACTTAATAATTTTCTTGGTGACATTTTAATGGCAGGCTTCAATTAATCTCCAGTTGGCTGGAGGCAGTGCCTCCCTCTTGGGCTCGGGGCGGGAAGCCGCTCACGCCTCCTCTGCCCGGTGCGTGGGAGGCTGGATGGAGCGCGGTGCCCAGCCTGGGCCGGGAGCGTCTGCCTTGTTCCCCAGGGCCGGTGGGAGAGGCAGGGCCCTGCGGCTTGAGCACAGGCCAGGGAGGATCCGGCTCAGGTCTGCTGAAGCCTCTTGCTTTAGCCTAAATTAACCTCATCTGGCTTTTGCTTCTGCGCCCTGCACATGGCATGTTGATCCTCTCTGCAGAGGGGCAGCCTGGAAGCTAATTGCAGAGGAGCTTTGCTGGGTCGCCTGGCAGGATTCAGCATTGCAGCGTTGTCTGGAGTCACCGAGGGGGCTGGAGGTGTCCATCCTGGGGCCAGAGGCCTCTAGCAGAGGGGTCCTGGGTCAGCACTGCCAGGGGGGGCTTGCTGGGGTCTCAAACTCCGAGCACGCAGTCCTTCAGCTCCAGTGCCAGCACCGCTGCCTAGTGCCCTCAGAGCCAGGCCTTGATCCTGGCTGAAGCTGCCCAAGATGCACCCAAGGCCCTTCTCCTTCAGCTGCTGCAGCCGCTGCACCTCTGCCCACGGCTCTCTCCCTCCCGAGCGTCTCATCCCAGCCCCCGAGCGGACACGGGTTGGGGAAGCTGGGCACCTGAGCCCCGCAGCAGCTCCCTTTCCATCGCCCTGCTCTCTTAGAGGAGCTGGATGCTTGCACCGGCTGCTTCTCAGATCAAGCTCCTGGCTGCGCTGAAAGCCCATTCCCGGGGCCGTCCCCCGTGGGGAGCATCCCTCGCTCTTCGCTGCTCTGTCTGCTCCCTTCTCCAGTGCCCAGCGCGTGGGGAGGCCTCCTCGCTCCGGCTGCTTGCTGCGTGCAGGAGGATGCACCCCAGACTCGTGTCTGCCCCGGGGCGGGTTCACCCCAGCAACCTCAGGGCTTGAGGCTCCTCCTGCCCCATCCCCGATTCAGCCCGTTCCCCAGCAGAGGTTTTTCCCATGGAGCAAGACTGACACCCAACGGCCGGCCGGGGCACTCCTAACAGCGCCTGGGCTCTGGCAGGCTTCCTTGCCACCCCGAGGTGGGGGAGGCAGCCCAGGAGAGAGGGGGATGCTGAGCTACCCTGCACAGGTCACAGGGAAGGGCTCGAGTTGCCCATCTGCACCTGGCCCTATTAGTTTGCTCCTCACTGGGTGCTTTGGCCAGGGAAAAATAGCAGAGCGGGTGCCCCCGACCTCGCTCTGCCTCCCCCCTGCCTGAAACCTGCTCCGGGGGCAGCACCCTTGGGCCCATCAGCTGGCCTGTCCCAGGCTCAGCCCTGCCAGGGGATGGACTCGGTCCTGGCTCCTCCACGCACACCGTTGCACGGAGCCTGGGTGTGTCAGGCTCCGGCTGTCAATCGGGTTGTCTGTTCCCGGCGAGGCTCAGGCTAAGTGGTGCCAGATACGAGGGCCAAAGGCCTGAAGTGTTGCTGTAATTCCCGAAGAGTTACCTAGAAACCACTAGGAGGAAATTGGCTGATTGCTCGGCAAGGCAGGAACATGAGGGTTTGAGCAGGATCTTAGCGTGGTGAGCAGACTAATAATTAATTAGCGACGCTGATTAAAGGATTAAAGAGAATGGGATAAACAGAGCTGGATTGTTTTGTTAAGTTTATCTCCCAGCTTCACATCGGAAGAGGTTGAGGTCACCAAGGGTTTTCCCTCCTCCCGTACCTGCAGGTGGGAGATACGGTGCAGGAAGACTGTTGTGCGCTTTGCGGTGCCGAAAGGGAGCCGGGGGTGATTAGCGCACTGCGAAGGCTGTGCCGAGGATGCGGGGGGCCGTGCACTCACATGGGCTTTGCACGTGTGGTGACCGGGGAATGGCGGTGGCAGCAGGAGCAGTGGGGAAGGCTCTGGGGCAGGGAAGCTTCAAAGGAGCCACTGGTCCAGGTTGGGCGGCGGTGCCTCGGGGCACCGTGCAGGGTGCAATGGCGTGGAGCCATCGTGTAGAGGAGAATGAACGCCAGGGAGGGTGCGCAGGTGGCTCATCCCTCTCTGGCTCGGGGTGAGGCCCGCTGCTATGGTATCCCATGTCTAGCAGCGGGCAGCACCTGATGGTCTGGACCCTCCCGCAATGCTGCAGGCGTTCGAAGGCCTGCTCGCCTCGTGTGCAGCGCTCAGGGACGTCACAGACCAGGTGTTGCCTTCTGCAGCCCTGAAGCTTTCCAGACATCTCTGGCAGAATATCTCCACCTCCGCCCCCTTTGCTAACTGCTGCACGTTTGCTTTGCAATGGCACGAGACCGTCTCACTGCACAGCTCAGGGACACAGCCACGCCAGTTTGTTAGCGCGCGTGGGGTCCACCCTCTGCTTCGGTTCTGCTATGGAGTCGAATCACGACCTGCTGAGCGCTTCCCTGCACGACATCGTGGGCTGAGCTTCAACCATCTCCAGCCCAAAACCCTCATGCTGTGGCTTCTCCTCTCAGCCAGTGGAAGGGAGCGCTCAAGTCAACTCGTCTCGACAAAGCTCGTCAGCGCGGCTGGAGCAGCACATTGCAGTGACAAGACGCACAGTCAGAGCTGAACGACTTGCACTAATTCATGCTCTGCTCTCCCGGGAGTCCTGGGGACTGGCTGCTGGGAAACACTTTGCTTCGCGGCTTTGCCTGCCTGGCAAGCACTCGTCTGACACCTGGGTCGCAGGAGGTGACCTGGAACGGTCCTTCCCAGGTGTGGGGAGAGGGCGGCGGGGGCAGAGGAGCTCCTGGGAGGGTAGGCTGCTGCCAGGGGAATGGGCGCACAGCAGGTCGGAGGTGCTCGGGTTTGTCCAGGTGCAGAGCTAGTGGAGCTGACCTCCACCTTGGAGACTTGTTTTACTTCTTCCACTTTGAGAGGCAAAGATTTCTTGGGGTGATGTCTTTGATGGAGATGAACTTTCAAATGAAGGCCTCGTTTTTTCTCCCCGAAGCCATCATATACCATGCAGTTTCCTAGAGACTGGGGAACTCCTTCATCTCGGGCGCCGGGGCAGCAACATCTCAGCCAAGCCGGTGCTGTAAGAGAAGCAACTGCAAACATTTCTCTCTTTTTGCTCTGGCAGGGGAGGAAGTGGCCGAAGTTGTTGTACGGCAGCAGCGTCATTTTGTTTTAAATACCTACGGGACTGTGCAGTGGTTGCCCCCCTCCCTGCCTCGTGACTGGCGCCAGGAACCCAGCTGTTAGAAGGCATATGCTTACACCACTTGGAAGCAACCCGTGTCTTTCCCCACATTATAATATAAATATTTTACAGAAGCTGAAATATTCAAAGATTGTTTGATGTTGCCACATGGAGCGATATCAAATGAGGGCTGGAGAGAGGAAAGGAACGCGAGGGGAGCAAGCAGAGAGGCATTTGTTTCCATTGCCGAAAATTGAATTATGCTTCATATTTCTGCATCATAAAATTACCCAGAACATTGATCTCTGCTTATTGTTTTGGGAGGAGATGCTGCTGGATCATCACCAGCTGAGTTGGAAGGGACGTTTAGGGAGACATCCAAGTCCAATATCTAGATTGTAAGTGCTTTAAGACAGGGCCTTTGTCTTCTTGCCAGCCTGGGATGTGTCACGCACAGAACTGGTGCTGTGCAAATAGTAAATGATGCATAGTAGTAGCAGAGCAAGGGGGAGAGCACGGTCCAGGAGCGTGCGCGGGTGGAGAGGGTTGCATCACTAGTGGCGTTTGGGAACACTGGGCAGGGACCGTGCACGTGGAGGATGCCCAGAGCCCGTTGGACAGGTTTTAGTGGTGCGGGATTGCTACTAGGAGGGAACTAAGGGCAGAACTGGGCAAAGCAGAGGCCCACGCAGACCTCTGCCAGGATGCTCGGGGACGGTGTTCCTGGAAGGCCGAGCCATGGTTTTCCAGGCTGCCCTGCAGCAGAGGCGCCAGCCGGAGCCGAGACCTGTGCTTTGGAGCCAGATGCTCAAGTTTGCTAATAGAGTTTCTTTTTCAAAAGGCAAAAAATAAAAGTGTCCCTCTCAAAGCAAGAGCCCTCCAACTGGGAGATCTTTTTAGCCAGTGGCTTGTAGGGTGTAATTAAAACATTGGCAAGTCCATACAAATCTCCACTAAATAAAATGTCAGGGTAATTCCACGTCTCACCCTGCTACCTTGACATTTCTGTGGCTATTGTTTGAGTGCTAATTGCACGGTAAATCATGCTGCTCTAAGCTATTTCCCTGAATCTTATCTGCCTTTGCTATTACTTTGCAACTGTGGTGAGCCTTATTCCCACTGTTCACAGCTGCTTGGTCCTGGCTACTCACAAGGTAAATAAAAATAGGGCCTGGCACCTGCCTTTTGTCTGCAGCTAGGGCTCTGTGCTAAGGAGGAGGCATCACTCCTATGTGTTTCTGTGGGAAGGGGACAGAGCGATGAGGAAGGACTGGAGCAGAGAGGGCCAGTGAGGTCTTGGGCCACCCAGGCTGCTCCAAGTCCAGGGGCTTGATAGAGGGAGAGGGCCTGGAGGAAGGAGGCTGGAGGGGCAGTATTCCCCATGGGGATGGCCCAGGGGCTGGCTTTGCTTTGGCAGCGGCTGCGGTGAGACAGAAAGGGGCGACCCTGCGGTGCGGCTGCATGTCAGCGTGAAGGGGCCATGGGTAAAAACTGCCTGCAGCCCATGCACAGAGCTCATCTGCTGGGGCTGAGGGGGTGGGGAGCTCTGGTTCGGAAAGGATCTGGAGTCCCAAAGTCCAGGGGCATCTGCTCACAGGCCTTCTGTCTGGTCCCGTGTGGAGGGAAAGCCCAGAGCGTGCTCCCCATGCAAAGAGCCACGAGACCTGGGGGTGCCACCTCGTAAATAAATCAGGACTCCCTGCTGCTTTGATGGACGCGGGGCTTCTCCGTGCCCAAGCCACTCTGCTCTGCCTTGGCAATTGCTCAGCACATCAAGCTTTCCAACTGGCCGCGCAGCCCTGCCGGCTCTGTCCTCGCGGTGGCTGGGCTCAGGCCAGGACAGCGGAAGGGTTTGGGATGTGTTTGTCTTGGGATCAGTCCTGACCAAGTAGGGTGGCGGAGTTAGAGGCTGATGAGTGGGCTCACTCCTCGCCCGGGTACCCCAGGCCTGCTTCCCTCGGATGCAGCTTGCTACGAAGCCTGAATCCGTTGCTTTGGCAAAGGCAGCAGGATGGTCCCAGGAACCGGGTGCCTTGGGCTTGGCGTGGCTCCCAAGCCAAGCAAAGGTGCCTGCACTGCCAGAAGTGGGTCATGGCTGATTTGAGGAGGGAGTTCAGAAAAGCAAAGCCTCCCAGGGGACCAGGAATGCAGCCCAGCTGGTCGTCGCGAAGGGAAGTCTCACCCACGTGCAAGCGTGGCCCTGCTTGATGGCTCGGTGCAAGAAGGATTTGCTCTGACAGCAAGGCTGAACGGCATAAAGTCCACTCCTGGCTGCCTGGTAGTTGACGGAGGGTGACAGAATCGCCCAAGCATGTAGTGAGAAGAGACAGGATTACCGCTCAAATCCTCCTCTTGTTCTCACTGCTCTGCACCTCTTCTGTCCTCGGCTTCTGCCCGGCTCGCACACTTGTGAGCACAGCAAAGCTGATCGCCAGCTCCATTGGATCCCACTGAAGCATTTCACCCCCCGGGTGGGTCATCTTCAGAGTCCCGGGAGCAAATGCCACTGCAATCTGTTTGAAACCCCAGGCAAGGGAGAGCCGAGCCTTTGGAGAAGTTGAAGAGCAGCGCGTGGTCCAGTTGTTCCCACAGTGTCCCAAGTATCTCACAAAGGGGATACGGGGCCAAACACCCTGCTCTCATCTTCCTACATTCATTTTGGCAACAAGGGTCTTTAACAGCGTGTCCACATCCATGTGACCATCGGTGGCATTTTCTCCACCAAAATGATTTTCAACCCTGGGAAACACGCTGCCACCCCGAGTCCCCTTCTTCACAACTCTCCAGCTCCTGTTTTTTGGCATCAAGTTAGGGGCACAGAGAGTGATCGGAAGGAGGCAGCTGGAAAAAGCCCCTCCTTGCTGAACTGCAGAGGGATTTGAATGGCAAGAAGATCATTCACATGCATTCCCCTCCTGCAGTCTGGAAGCCTCTGTGATGGGCAATGACATTGCTGTCCGCAGCGCTGAAAGAATAAGTGATGGCTATATTTATGTTTCCATCTAAATGCACGGATCAAAACAGACACTTTCATCTATTCAACAACAACTCAAGGATTAAAAAGTCGCCGGCAAATCACAGACCTAAATTGGTAATATATTTTTGCTTGTCAGCTGACAAATCATTTTATAAATCGACTCGGCCGCTTTATGTGGTCCCTGGAACGGTTAGGGATTTACCAACTTCTAACCTGACGTCTCCCTGCAGCCTGCTCACACGCATCCTCCAGCGGAGGAAGCACGGCAGAGATGCACGCTAAAAATGTAATTTTCCCAGTTGCTCCAGTTCTGCCTATTTTGTGTTGGCTCGGAGTGGCGTTGTACAGCAGGGTGCCGGGTGGTTTGATATTTATATTTACTGTTTTGCTCAAATGATTGTTTCTTTCAATCTCCTCCAGTTTATTCTGTGCTGTGATGAAGCACCAGCAACAGCCCTTCCACTTTTGGCTGAGGGCCTGCTTAGTTTTCAGTGAGCCACAGATGTTTGCTGCATATTATTCCGGCAAGGCTGGGCGGCTTACTGGAGCCATCGCACTGAGCCGCGATCCTCAGGCGAGCACCGGGGAAATCGCGCTGGATATCGACTCTTACACGGCAAGTGCAGCAAAACTACAGGCATCGAGATGCAAAGAAACCCCAGTTGTGTTGGCAAGCATCTGCAGGCTCAGCCTCTGGAGGCCGTTTCCAAAGCTGGTATCTGCAGGGGTGGGATGGATGGGCAGAGCCTGGTGTGATCCTGCCAAGCTCTGAATAGCGGTGTTGCTGGTGCTGTGGCAGGATGGAGATAGGAGGGCTTTGTGCAACTCATAGCCCGTGCTGTCCTTGCTCTGAGCCAACATGCAGAAGGGAAGGATGGGATGGGACCACCAAAGGGCAATGTGACTTGCTCCAGGGCTTGCAGCAGGTCATCAGCAGAGCCCTGGAGTCCTGCCGCCCACCAGCACCCTCCCCATCAAGCTGCCCTCACCTCTCGCCTCCCCAGGGAGCTGCACCGTGTCTGCGTGCAGCTATTCCTCCGGGGATGCAGCATTTGCCTCCTTCCCCCTGCTTCCTGCAGGCTGCGTGCATTGCAACGCCTTTTATTTACCAGCATGTTTATTTTTCAAACAAAGTAATCACTAATTAATTGGCGAGGAGCTTTATTCCTAATCCCCGAGCTCAGCCAAGGGAAATCTGGCCATTTTTGTGGGTGCGCTTGCCTGCGTGCCTCTGTGTCTGTGGCGAGTGCTTTACGATGGCACCATCTGGCTCTCGGAAAATAATTAGCAGGTGTCCGGTTTGGGGAGCAGGTAATTGCTGCTGGATAGATCCATATACTTTTGCATATGTTCCTGGAACTAAAAGAGCCTCTGAGCAGGGCATTGTTCACGAGCAGGACACCATCCAGGAAAGGGCTGCAAATGAAGGGAAGCTGTGCCGTGGGGTCGTGGGGGCAAGGAAGCTGGCGGGAGGGTGGCAGCGGCATTGTAGGAGGGGCGGATGATGTCTGAGGGGGTGAGTCTCTTGCTGAAGGGAAGGTTTTTTTTTCCTCTGTGACATCTGAGTTGGATTTATGGCTCGGGGCACACTCCAAAGGCCCAGCCTGGATGAACAGGGAGACTTCCTGCCCATACCTCTGCCCTCCCGTAGCATGGCTCTCATAGCAGGCACTCCCCTGAGGGACAGCAAGGGCATTTGGCTCTCCTCCTCTGCCCCGCCGTCTCTCCTTGCTCAGCCCGTGCTCTTTCTCACTCTCTTCATGCCCCGTCTTTGTGACTCCCCATCTCTGGTCGGGCACGTGGAGCTCAGGTCTGGGCACCAGGGCCGAGGTGGCCACGGGCATCTGACTTGCTGTGGATCTGCCTTTGGTGGCCAATGTCTCCCGAGGTCCTGTGAGGACGGGATCTGGGCGGCATGCTTAGATGCTGCTGGTGAATCCTGCTGCCTTTTGGAGGGGCCCGATGAGCTGATGGCTGACTCGGATGAGGCAGCCTCAGGGCAAAGGTGCCTATGGCGTCTTCTAGCACCCAGGGTCAGGCCAAGCAGGGCATGGGGGCCAGCGTGATCCGGGGTAGAGGCTCCCGCCTGAGTCGATCCCATCCATCCCTGCAGCACCTCAGTGTTGTCCCAGTCCAAGCCCTGGAGGAGGCACCGCCAGAGTGGGGCCAGTGCCCAAAAGGGGTGGGGGGCGGGTTTGCTTGCCCCCTTGGTAGCCACCCGGGCCCTCCGCACCCGGCAGAGCTAGCCCTAAGCCCCAGCAGTCATGTGGCTTTGCGAGGCCTCGTTTAGCAGGGGAGGATTTAGAAGCCGGGAGCAGATGTTTGCACACGTGCATGCACACACACACGCACACTCACATGCACACTCACAAACCGCCGGCAACATAGTACTCCTGTCTGTTTCACAGGTCAGCGGTTTTATTCCTTTTTAAGCGGTGCGTGTCCCTGGAGGACAAGCCCTTTTTGCCTTTGCTGTGTTCGGAGCACAGCTCGATGGCCGGGGATCTTATTTACATCTGCCTCTCCTGCTATTAAGTGTGTATCCTGCAGCCTCCGGTTGCTAGGGAAACAAAGCCAGGATGGCAGCTCTGCAGCGGCTCCTTTATCACCGGAGCAGCCCGGCGCCTCACCTGTTGGGGAAGACTGTTGCCTTGGCCGAGGATGCTGATGGCAGCAGGGACGGCCCGGAGCTCCAGGCAGTCGTCAGCAAAACTCCCCCGGGGCGCCGCGCTCCTGCTGCCAACCAGCTCTCGTGGGGTTCAGGTCCCAGGGCTGCACTTGGAGCAGGTCAGGATCGATGCCAGCAGCAGAGACCAGAGGGGGGCTGGTCTAGCGCAAGGCAGGTGAGTTCCTGCCAGCTGGTCCTTGGGCTCTGCTGTTTCCCCGTGCCCATGCACTTTCCTGGAGCCGTTACAGCTAAGTCTTTGTGCTATGGGGTGCCTCGAGGCTGCACCCCGCTCAGGTCCTTGCTTGCAGAGGGGATGGTGGGAATGGGCAGGGCAGGGGTGGGGGAGCAGAGCAGCGAGAAGGGGAGGCCTATCCCCCCTGGCTGCAGGGCTGCCACCCCAGACCTGGCAGCATCACGGCACATGAGGGCCAAAGCCGCCCTCCGTGTGGCAAATGTCCAGGCTGCTGTGATCAGGGCCTGCTCCTGTCACAGAGAACTGGCTTTTCCCATTGCTGTGCCTTTGCAAATGCAGCCAGAACAGCTTCTGGGGCCTGATCTCCGACACCGATGGAGAGCGGCATCCTTTCACCTGGGAGCTGTGCTGCGCAGAGCTGGCTGCTGGACCAGCTGCTGCTTATCAGGGGTGGCTTTTTGAGTGAGGAGCCGGTCCGGCTGTTTTGTGTCTCCTGGCCTCTGCTGACCGGGCTTCAACCCCTCTCGTCTCATGCAAAGCAAGACCGGGGGCTGCAGTTACCTCCTGAACAAGCATCAGACCACACTGCTAGGTACAGTAAGAACAGAACTGCCACTTCCTGGGCCAGACCCCGGGTCCGTCTTGCCCAGCCTCATAGGGGCAGGCTTGGACAGGCAGGACCAGGTGCGCTGTCAGGGCAGGGGGTTGCAGTGGGGGCCCATCTGTACGGAGGGGCACGGGCTGAGCCGTAGGGATGCTTCTGCAGGCTGTTGCTGTGCTGCCTTGATCCGCAGGTCAGGGGCAGCCCATCCGGGCACCTCTGCGAGCGAGCCGGGAAGACCCCGATGAGCACAGTGGAGAGCAGGCAGCGACTGGCAGGGCCTGAACACATGACATGCAAAGGGAGGTTTCCACCTTGGCGTCTTTTTTATTACGAGCCTCTTTTTTCGTCTCCTGGCCAGTGCCAGGCGAGTTGATGAATTATCCCCATATATATTCTGTCTGGAAAGAAAACACATATCATATATATCTTTGACAAGTTATTATTCTTCCTTATCAGAATATGTGTGCATCCAGCCACACCATAACTCACCCTTTACAGAGCTTTTGTAAGGAGACAGGGGAAGCACGGCAGGTTCTTCAAGCGCCTGCTTCCCCAGGCGCAGCCCCGACAAGTCCCAGAATAACTGCCCAGCGTGCCGGACGGTGCCCCAGTGCCGGCACTGGCCAGAGTAGCCCTGGACCGCTGTGCAGCAGATGGTGTGGGCTGGGGTGCTCTCCCCCCGGGAATGCACAACATCACCTCTGTGCAAGTGTGTGTGCATGTGTGCACGCACGTCTATGCAGGGGGTTAGCCCTGGCTCTGCTGCTGGCTTCTTGCCCATGCTCTGACTTAGCCCTGCCCGAATGCTCGTGCAGATGTTGGACTGGTGATGATGGGTGGGATGCGTTAGGGCCTAGGCTGATTTCTAAGTCCCAGAGAAGGGATGAGACCTGACACTTGAGGGAGATTATCCCACCTTGGCACACCGCACCTCCCTTGGAGTGGTCAGTCCTGGCCTCAGCTGCAAATGGAGACGGTGTCCTTCATGGGGACCTGGTGTCCTCTGTGTCCCATGTCCCTTTCTCTGGGGATCCCATAGCTGTTCCACCCTCCTCGGCTTTCTTCTCCTGCCACCCTGCAAGCCCTGAGAGCCAGCAGCGGTGCTCCGGGGGGAACTATTGCCTCTGGCCAAGGAGCTGGTGACCGGGAAGCAAATCCCTCCAGAAAGCACCCTGTCAGCCTGCTCTCCCCCATGGGCTGCCAGGAGCATCCCCGCAGCTGGGGTCCTGGCCACGGCTGCACCCAAGGCAACGTGCTCACCTGCCAGCACACCTGGCAGCTCTCTCCACGGGCCAGGGGATGGGGATGGATGAGTAATTAATATGTTGAGTGAATGCTACGCTTGCCTCACCCCAGCTGATCGCTGCAAATTGCATTTCACGGCAGTGCCGGGAGGAGTCGGCGAACAGGGCGGCAGGGAGGGGGGGATGGCTCGGCAGAGCAGTTGCACGGGCATTGCCCCTGCAGCAGGATCCCAGGCCTTGTCCAACCCTGGCCAAGCTCTCGCTGTGCTCTGCTCAGCCGATGGGCAGGCCTGGAGACGTGCACCCGCTGCCTCGTGGGCCCAGCGCCGTTCCCTGCAGGGTGGCTGCAGCCCAGGCGATCGGTGCAAGGGCCCAGTGTCTCTTGCTGGCCCTTGGGGTTTCTCATCCTCTGTGTACCCGTGCATGGGAGGCCGACGGGCCCCTTGGGCTGGCAGGGCAGGGTGTTGGAGGACTTAAGGAGATGCGCGGGCAGTGACAGCAGCAAGCCTCTCGCCCTGACACAGCTCCAGGTTCCTCTCCCATTAGTAGCAGATCCAGGCCAATTAGCACTGCAGCGCTGGTGATGGGAGAAGACGGCAGCGTGGGGAAGGCTGCCTGTCCCTGGAGGGCTGGTGACAGGAAAGGTCAGAGCCTGCCGTGCACCAGGTAGCCAGGTCCCATCTCTAAGCGTGCCGCTGGGTCCTCCACGGCCCCGCTGAACATGGCCCCTTGCTCCCTCGGCTTGTGCCTACTCCAGGGGAGCATCTCTGCAGTGGAGGGGCGAGCTGCAGGAGGGCACGAGCTCCGTGCTCTCGGCAGCTGGAGCCAGGCAGCTGCTGCATCTCAACCCCGCACACTAATGGGTCTGGCAGGTCGGTGCCAGCACCCCGCTTCTACGAGTGCCAGCAGACTGCAGCAGGCCTGGGGAGCAGGCTGGGGGCCGTTGATACACATTGAGTGAGCAAACGGTCCCTTTGTCCCCGCAGTGACAGCCCAGCAGCACGGGAATGCTGCATGGACTTTGGAAGGGGGTGCTGCCCATGGGCACGCTGTGCAAGCTCTTGCCCGTGCCCAAGGTGCAGCGACAGCTGCGGACGCCATGCCCTCTTTGCTCAGCACCCCTCCACGGAGCCAGATCTCCTTGTGGTTCGGGGACCAGGAGACGGCCCTTCGAGTCCGGGAGCCCCTGGACTCGGGTCACTCCCGAGGGGTGCTGCGCTCTCTCAGCAGCCCGTGATGAGGTGCCGGGATGCACGGCCCTGCTGATGACCAGAGCAAAGGGCTTCTCAGCTCATCACCACCGGCTCACTCCAGCTCTCACTGAGAGCAGCGTCCTGCTTTCCCTCTGTGTTGAGAGGGGAATGATGTGCCCAGAGCCGGGCCTCAGGAATGAGACTGATGCAGCTGGAGAATGGGTGCGTGCCGAGATAATGCTGAAGTACAAAGGCGCTCCCCTGAGAACCCCGACTCCAAGGGGTCTGCTCCAGCCAGAGCTTGAGATGCATGGGCTGGCTCCGAGCGGGAACCGTCGCTGATCTGGCACCGGACGCCAGCACAGTGGAGGGAACGGAAGTCGATGGATGCACGGCTGAGGCCAAAGTCTCTGGCTTTCTGTTGGGAGGTATTGGCTGGAGGCAGGATCTGGGCCATGGAGCTGGTCTCCGAGTATCCGCAGCCCAGAGCATGCACCCTGGCCTGGTCTCTTCACGGAGGCTGTGTCTGCAGGCCAGTACCGGGACCTGGCTCTGCATGGAGGCTTCTCAGGCCCCATGCACATGTGGGAATCGTCGCTTCTGTGATGTCTCCAAGGGCATGTGGAGTGGAGCAGCCTGCAGCGTGGGCAGAGGAGCAGGGGAAGGGGCAGGCTGCTGGGTGGAGAGGCCCCGACGCTGCTCTGTGCCCAGGGGCTTGGCCATTGCAGACACCGCTGTCTCCTCCAGTGTCCTCGAGGGAAGCCGTGCACTCGGGGAAGTTTCCATTATTCATGAGTCTGGGGCCGGCCACCTGGGCCATCAGCGCACTTCGTGCCCAGGGCCGTCGGGGAGAACTGCCCGCCCGGCTGCCGGGAAATCGCTCACTGTCACTCCGGGCCGTCGCAGGGCTGAATTACCCGGCGCCTCCTGCCACGGAGCGGAGAGGAGGCTTCGGGGGCTCGTTGCTGAGCAGTGTCAGCCAAGGGGAAGAGGTGCTGTGACTTGTACACGTCAAAGGTAATAATGATAACAATTACCAGGACAGGCGGCAGCTGAGCTGGACAGATGAGCCAGAAGGAATAGGAGGGATAGGAGCTCCAGCCAACTTTTTTATGCCCCTGCTGCTCTTTGGGGTGCCTTGAGCTTGGGGACAGGAGGGGCTTTTCAGGGACACGTGGCACCCTGCACAATTCCTGCTCCATCGGTGGGATGTTCGACGTAGGTCAGCCTCGTGCTGCGGCTCTCGGTGCCTCTGCCCTTGAAAGCAGAGCACCAGCCCAGGGGGACCCTCGGCGCCTGCTCCGGTTCTGCCCCTGGTTTTCCCTTGTGGGGAATGGGGCATGAGGGCAGACCACGGGGGTCACTGCCCAGGCATCCCCAGGCCTCCTGGATCCAGACTTTGCCCCTGGGGTTCACTCCGTCACGCAGCAGAGCTGATATCCCTGCCACTCTTTACCTCTTCCCTCTTCCTGGCCTGCACGTATTAATGCCAATTTGTGTTTGCACCTGTGCATCTGCTGCTCGGGGAACCATCCCCCTTGCCGTGAATTTGGGACAGACACAGCAATCAGCCTGAGGAACGGGAGGGAAGGGCACAGGTTTCCAGCGCCTGCCCCTTTTCTTTCGGCTCGTTTTCCGCAGCAGCTGCGCATCCATATGTACTGCAGGGAGGAGAAGAGCCAGCCCCGCCGTAATCCCAAGAAAGCCGAACATCTTGTAATTATCTCGGCAGCTCGGCTGGCACGGACGGGCGCGAGGCTGACCGGGAGCGCTGCTCTGATTTCCCAGAGCGGGGTGATTAGGGGGAGCTGATGGGAAACAGACGCTGAATGCTAGTGACAGGCCGCTCTGCCAGCCCCGAGCGTGGCAGGACCTGCGGTCCGTGCCTGCCCTCCTTGGTGCCCGGGTATGCGCTTGCGGGCCAGCACGTGGTCCTGAGCAGGGGCCTTTCCCTTCGGTCATACACCTTAGTTCCCTAGATAGTGGCCTCGCTTCCCGGTCTAGAGCCCCGAATCTGGTGCAAGCCTGAATCTGCCAACACGACCATGGGGTCATGGCCCCATTTGGGAGCTTGACCTGAGCTTGGGAACTGCTGGTGGGATCAGGCTTGGTGCAGGATTTAGGAACCAGCAGAGGAGGAGGCAGGGTTGCAGGGCTATGCTAGGGCTACGCCACAGAGACAGGACTGAGGCTCCCCGGGAGAAAGAGTAGCCTCTATGGAGAGCTGTAGAGAAATGCCTTCTGGACTCACAGTTAGGCCAGTGTCATCCTGGACCCCTCCCTGGGGACGTGTTTCAGCAAAGAGCAATGGGACAAATAACACCTGGGACGGGCCCTTGGATACGTGGAATGAAACGCAGAACAGAACGGAAGAGCGGGGGGCCGGGGCACCAAGGAGGAAAGAGGAAAGGAGCAGACAGATCCGACCGCCGGGGCATATTTGTTGTCCCATGAGCAGTGTGTTTGCTGACCGGCGAGGCCCGCCGTCCCAGCTGCAGTGCAGGGACTGCCGGAGGAGGCAGCGATGCCAGGAGGAGGCTCGGTTCCCTGTGGCTGCAGCTGCTCCTGAGACTTGGGGCTACGTGTTCTGCAGGTCCCCGAGTGGCCTGGTCATTGGGATGAGCCCGGCAGGAGAAGGGCTCTGCTGCGTTGTCCTAGTGTGACGTGCACCTGTATCTGTGTCCCCGCGTGACCTTGAGGCTAAGATGCTGGGCTGGGACTCCTGGCTCCTGGCTCTGCCAAAGCCTCCCAGGTGATGCCTTGGTGGCTGTTCTCAGAGGTGGCAGGTGATGGGACAAGGAGCAATGGGCTCAAGTTGCAGCAGGGGAGGTTGAGGTCGGATACTAGGAAGATCTTTGTCACTTGTAGGGTAGCAAAGCACTGGAACAAGTGACCCAGAGAGGTTGTGGACTCTCCATCCTTGGAGGTTTTTAAGACCTGGATAGGCAAAGCTTCATAGTTGGCGCTAGTCCTTGCTTTGAGCAGGGGTTGGACTAGATGTGACCTCCCAAGGTCCCGTCAAACCCTCATTTTCTGTGATTTTTGTCGGCAGATCGCTCACACTCTCCATGTCTCCATCCTCCCACCTGGGTAGAAGACAATAAACCTTTCCTTTCTCCCTTTGCTACCAAGGCTGGAAGGTGCTGGGGCTGGGATGATCTCTTAGGATGAACTTGCACCGTGCCTCACCCAGGGAGGTGCTGCCTCAGCTGGGCCCTCCCTCCAGATGCGACAGCCAGACAAGCGCTTTGCCCCCGAACTCGAGCGCTCCTTGCAGCCCATGCCTTTGCACACACGCTTCAGTGTGCTTGTCTCCAGAGGCACAGCAGCACACCTGGACTCACACGTGGGTCTGCCTGACCCCGCTGCTCACCCACATGGCCTGGGTGAGAGGTCCGGCTCTGCGACATCCTGCAGGTACCGCGACACGCTGCACTGGGCAATGCTGCTGGACCCTCTTTGCTGAGCTGGAGTTACGAGGCGTTCAGGGATACAGGTTCACCACCGTGACAACCACCAGATCCCTTGCTCTCACTGTCCTGTCAGAGATGGTGGGTGGCATGGGCAAGGGGCCAGGGCCAGGCCTGGCCTGGTTTTCTGCACCTGGGGAATCACAAATGTTATTTTCTCCAGCACAGACCTCCTTTGGCCAGTGCTGCCTTCTGAGCTGCTTGGCAGAAGGATGTTCCCAGACTGGAAATTGGGATCTGAGAGAGAGGCTGATAAGATTTTTGAACAGGGCAGGTGCGGGAGGCAGGGCCGTGCGTGCACACATGTGTTCCTCTGTCGTTATCTGCAGCACGGTCTGGCAGGAAGAAAAGCTTGTGGGCATCTGTGCTTTCCTTTCCCCTTCCCCAGGGGCTTATCAATATGCAGGGCCCGTTGCCTTGATAAAGGGTCTTCGCTGTCTCTGCATCTTCAAGGTTACTACAGAAGTTCCCTGCTGCAGAGACGTGCCGTGCCATGTAGGTGCAGGCGGCTGGCGGTGGCCAAGCGGAGGGGGAGCCGAGCCCGGCTTCCCTTGTGCCGGCTCCCCGTGTCGCGGCCGGCAGCACCTTCACCGCGGGTCTCAGCCCCGGGGTCAGGGGATCGGCTGGCTGGAGCCTTTACACTGTTTAGGGGTTTTCTTTGTTAGTTTTTTCTTTTAATGCTCAAGAAGGATTTTACGCTGCTAAAAGGAGCTGGATCGGATGTGCTGAGCTTCCAGGGTCTCTGGCCCTGACGGTGTTAGTTTGATGAAGGGAAAACAGAGGCCAACTCATCAACCTCAGCCAACTCCAAGCATCGCCACTGCAGTTTTGTGGGCTGTCATCTTCTTCCCCCCCTGCTTTCCCACCCTTTCCAGTTAAACTGTCAGCTCAGGCATGTCTCTGGCTTGTCCAGTGGTTCCTGGCGAGTCCCGCTGACACTGTGAACAGATCTGAATATCATAAACCCCCAGGCCCTTCTCCCAGGCTCAGGCTAGACCTGCCCCATCTCCCCTCCAGGAGAGTGGGGATAGGATCCACCCCGTTGGCTTGCTTTCTTTGGGATCACTTCCCTGTGCAGACAGGGTAGGTTACCCCCCCTGGGGTAGGTTACCCCCATGCCGTGTTATCCTCCTTGCCTCTTAGGGCATCGCATCCTGTCCAGAAGCACCTAAGAAGTACAAGCAAAGCTCTGGTGGCCAGGTCCCCCCACCCCAAACCCAGCGCTGCAGGCTCACTTCAGCATTTTTTGGGGAAAAAAGCCGCCTCTGTGGGGTTTCATCCAACGCAGAGCTGCAGCAGGACTCTGAGCTTTGGCCCTTGCTTGTCCTGGGGTTTTGGATCCTTTTCTCCAATGCCCCCCTTGAAGCGAAGGGGAACCAGAACCATTTCACCCCGTTATACTGCACCGCCGTCCTGGCCACCGAGAGCCGGGAATAAAGTGACAGAGGCTGGAAGAAGCTCACAACGTGTCTGAGGTTTGTGCCTCTCTGGACGGGCATCTTGCAGGTGAGGCCTGATGTGCTGGCAGCCTGCTCCCCCATTGGCTTCGCGAGCACTACAGTCATTTGGAAATCCAGATTTCTTTTAAATTGCACAAATCCCATATTCTTCTGCAACTGATTGTTAGTGTTTGGTTCCCCAAGAGCTGGAAGATGCTCAACCCAAGGACAGCAGAAACCTAGACCCAGAGTATAGCCTCATCGACGCCCCCCCAGCCCTGTTCTTATCACTGTAATGAAGACAAATATTTAGAGACTAGTGGAGACCAAATTGCTCAGCATTTCAGTTGGAATCAACAGACTTTCTGTGGCTGGGATTAATTTGAAGAAATTTACTAGCAGAGTTTGTGGCAGATAAAACAGTTTGCTTATTTCACACTTGTATGGCCACCTGCTACGAACTGTTTGTTCGGTTTCAAATTCTTTAATTAAAATCAACATAAAACAGATTGAAAACATCCCAAGAAGGGGATGGTTGATTTGCTGGAGGATATTGCAGAAGGCATGCCAAAGTGGTTAAAAAATGCTTTGTCATTCGAATTGGAGCGTGCGTGCGTGCACGCGTTGCACAGTTCTCCACGCGTGTGGCCTGCACGCAGTTTAACCCTGCGTGTGCCGCAGTGTACGATGAGCTGGGCGAGGTGGCAGGATGCAGGTTTCTGGGTGTGCTGGGCTCCTGGCGAGCCTCTGTGCATGTGCTGCGCTGTCTCTGTGTTGTGTGCGTGACTGAGAGCGTCTGTGCAAATGCACTAAGATGGATCATTTGCTTACCGTGAAGCCAAAGCCAACGTGTCAGAATGACACCAGGCTTTACACAATCAAACCGCTGTAGACCCCATCGGTGGAACCTCCCAATCCCCGAGGCGACAGCTGTGCATGCGCTGTTATCCCTGTCATACGGACAGTGGGACCGAGACGCACGGACCTCTGTCCCCCGCAGCCTGAGATTGTCGGTACTTTCTGGGCAGAGGGATTTCAGGCTGCAAACGCCGTGCTCGGTGTGCTCTCGCACATGGGCACCTCGTGAAGCAGGGACCGGCCTGTGATGAATCCACCTCACCTTTCGTAGCCAGCAGCAGGTGTAAAGCAAGCAGATGGAAATATTTTCACGTAGCGTGTGACTAACCAGCCAGACTTGTTGCCACAGGCAGGCCAGAAACAGGCCAAATAAATGCATGAAGGGGGCTATCAAACTACTCCTAGGACTGTGGGTCACTGGGAGGGTCTGACGGGGGCTGGACCACTCTGCATGTGCCCTGTTTCTAGTACTTGGCTGTGCCGCTGTAGGAGCCAGGAAGCCCCTGCCCGGACCCCGTATGCCCAGACCTCATATGCCCGGGGCTCATGCCGTCTCATTCGCTCCCCCCGCATGCAGCCACTTGCCTGGACCACTCCAGATCCACGGGTGCGCTGGAGCAGGAGTGATCCGCACACGTTCTCTGGCTGCAAGGAAGACGCCAGCTCTCCCCTGCAACACCGATGCCTCCTGGCCGCGCTGTGGCTCGGACCCGGCTGTAATCCGCTTTCTCCTGCTCAGGTAGCTGTTCGGGTGATCCACGTGCCGCGGGGCCTCGCGCCGGCCGCCTGGAGCAGCCTGCGCCCGTCTGTCTGGCATGTCTCCGAGTGCCTCGGCTCCTCGCCCTGCAGCCCCTCGTTCTGGAGGCGAGTCGGCTGTGTTTATTTTTCTGACACGCTCACCTGCAAACCAAGAACCCGCGACGCCGGCTCAGCCCTGAACTTCCTGACGCTGCTCGGTGCATACACGATGCATGTATCAGCTCCTTTGTTGAGCTGATTAGAGGCCTCCTCCAACAAACATCAAAGCTTCAATTAACACGGGCCGCTCGCAACCCTCTTGCAGAACTCTGATAAGAATAGAATTTTCTCTTGGAAAATGGATTTTTATTTAGTTGTGTGTACGGCGCGGTAAATGACCTACTCTGTGCAGTGGCAGAGAGGTTCCAGGGACAATTAGGGCCTCATTGGGAACCGGTTATCTGAAGGAAACAGGCACACTGCTATTTAGCTGTCTAATATCCTGATGGGAGGGGAAACCAAATTAAAAACTGCCTCTCTTTTCCAAGCCGTTTGAATCTGGAGAAGGATTCTTCTTTTTTTTTTTTTTTTTTCTTTTTTATTCGGGGTCTTTTCATGCAGAGGTGTCTCCTCTCCGAGCCGCCTGCGTGCGTGTGACTGCCGGCGGTGCGGGGGAACCGAGAGCGGGACGACGTGCCGGCTGGGCTGGGCACGGGCGTGTGAAATACGGCGGCTCTGGCACGGGCTGGCGCTCTGCTCCCCCGTGCCCTGTAGCGGGGGCCGCAGAGCAGGGTTGGGGAGTGGGAAGGGGCAAGGGGCTGGCCCGGAGAGGCCTGGCTCTGCACTCGCAGAGCTGTGCGGTCAGGGATGGACAGAAGGAAACGGACGGCAGCCGCTGGGGGCTTCTTGGGGGTGCTGGGACGGGGTGCAGGACTCGTTGGGATCACTTCAGAAGCACAGACGAGAGTCATCAGCTCCCCAAGAGCAAGGAGCCACGGTCGCCATGGCCTAAAACACGTGGGTAACCCTCCACGCAGGGAGCGGATGTTGCATTGGGCCTGTAGGACCATTCCTCCTCCCTCCACCAGCGTTTTGGGCTTGCGCCCCTTGGCAGGCTTCGCATGGCCCCCGGTGCTCAGCTCACCGGGAACCTGCCGGGCCGCGTCCCCGTCCTCCCAGTGTGCCGGGACTGTAGGGATGTGTTTGTTGCAATGCACTGAGGAGCTCCGCTGTAGGATGCGACACAATAGCATCTCAATTGAGGATACAGAGGCGCCGAAAGCAAGGAAACGAACCTTTCCATGTATTCATCAAAGCATCCGCATCTCCCACTCCAGTGCAGGGGAAACAATAACAGACACGCAGCGCGGAAAGTTAATATGTAGCCAGACGAGCGTTTTAATAACTGGAAAGGTTAAAAAAACCTCCCAGCCTCTGTACTGGCTCTTGCCAGCTCTCGTTCCTGAGAGTCTGGGAGACCCAAAGTACCATGACTGTATTGATTCAATTATTCTCTACAATGTAATACTCTGCATTTGTGTGATAGCAACAAACAGAGTTGAAAGACATACAAAAATAAATGATCTGAAAGTTAATATGGCTGAATGAGCAGCTCTGAATGAGAGGAGAGAGAGGTTTGGTTTTACATTGTAAAATCAATAGCGTGCAGAACAATGTCCTAACTTTCTCCAGGGACCTGGAGAGGACCCGCCTGAATCGATCACTATGCAAATTAATTGAATTCATGAAATCCACATTGCTGGGTAATTGATGCTTCTTATAATTACCTCCGAGTTATGAGCTTTTAGGGGATTGCATTGATTCCTGTGCAGAGAGAACAAGAGGCCCCGGTTCCTGGAAGCACAGATAGGATGTGTCAGATGGCAGGCGGGGCGGAGGCTGGCACAGCGCTTCGGGGCAGTCTCCAGATGCGGGACAGCCTGGCACAGGCCCCGGCTGCCTCCTGGGAGCCTTCCTCGAACGGGCCTCTGGAGAGCCGCAGGAGCACGGGCAGCCTGGACGTGGGAGTGCCCGAACCCCAAAGGCCTCCGGGCCGCTGAGTGACGGCTGCCGAAGGAAAGCAACCAGGAGGGACCGGAGTGCTCGCCTGCTCCCTTGCCCCCGGCCGTGAGACGTCGCGCCTGGAGGAGTGTGGGGCCGGCAGGGCAGAGCCTGGCGCCAGCGAATGGAGAGCCCATAACATGCTATCAAATGTTTTCCACTGCAGGGGCTGGGACCAGGGGACTCGCTGCGCGCCAGCGATGCGGGGCTGGCTCGCTTGGCACCCAAATCCAGCAGCAGCGTTCACCTTCTGGGCCTGTGCAGAGGGCAGCAGGGCCATTTGCAGCGTGCTTTATCCAGGTTTTGCAGCCAGGGCCCTTCCTGCTTGGATTGGTGTGGGTGACACCTTGCCAGGCACGGCTGTGGTTATGGTAGGGCCTACAATAACCAGACAAGTTTGGGCCCGTGCAAGTCCCGGTGAGTGGGGGGATTGGGTTCCCCCAGTGCCCCCCTCTCAAGGCATCCTGGATGGTGCCCCATGCAGGGAGAGGCCTGTCCCCAGCCAGGCCGCCAGGACACTGAAGGCAGCGCCAGGACCTTTCCCCTCATCTGTATTCCTGGTGCCGCGCACACGTGATTGCCGGGATGAGCAGCTTTCAAAGGCAAAGAGGAATTGCTGCAGTGGTAACAAGGCCCAGCTCCTCTTTTATTTCACGCGGCCGCTCTCCGCAGTCAGGCCGCCGGCTGTTATCTGAGCAGTACAAGGAGCTGCGAGGGGGAAATAAAAGCAGCCTTGTTCCAATCCTCCGTTACGCAAACGAGCTCGGTGCAGTCCCTCTCCAGCGACAGAGACGCCTTTGTACAGCCGAGGCCAGCTGACGCAGCGTCCCACACCCTGGCCCGCCTCATGCCGCACGTCTGGAATAGGCACGGCTGGGTGGCATTCCCCGCTCTCGAAGGACCCACTTTGCCGCTGCGTGGCACACCAGGCACCTCCAGAGGTTTTCAGTCCGCGGCGTTTGCTCTGACAGCGAAGGCACTGGAGTTACCTGTGCTAGGGAAGTGGGGAGCTGGCTCATGCAGGGCCTGATGTTTTTCTTCCTGCCCAGCCCCAGCCCCAGCCCCTGTGCCCAGGGTGGGGTTTCCTTCTGGAGCAGCCGCAAGAGTTTTTGCTTGGGATTTCTGCTTGATTTCTGCAGCCGAGCCTCAAGCACAGACAGCAAATCGCTAATGGACACGATGCTCATTAGAAACAGATTTGTCACATGTCAACAGGGAAAGAAAGAAAAGTCATTTATCCATTTATCCCACAGCTGCTGCCCTGGTGCTGATGGAGAGCTGGGACCGGGCTCGAGACACCATGGCTTGCAGTTGGCAGAAGCTGGCAGGATCCCAGGGGATCAGTGTCAATTGACACCACCTGAGCTTTGGCCCTTTGATGCTGCTGGCTCAGCCCTTGACTTGCAAGGGTCCCTTTGCCTTCAGCGGGACTTCTTCTGTGCATAAGGCTGGCAGGCCCAGGAGCTGTTAGATGCACCGTGTCCCAAGGCAGGAGAGGAAACTGGTGGGAAGGGAGGGGAGAGCAGAGAAGGTGCTCTCAGGAGAATAAGGCAACTAGGATTCATAGTAGAGATGATATCTTTCATTAGACCAACAAGATTTTTGCAAAAAAAAATCTTTAATTGCTCACGAGAGTGTTGTTTTGGGGGGACAGGCCACTGCTCTAGCTGCTGCTCTGACGGGCTGGCGAAGCAGAAGCCTCCTTGGAGGCTGAACTCTCAGGCTCTGCCAAGCATCCAGGCACACGTCACCACCTGGCACAGGCCAGGGGTCTCGCTGGGCCCCTGTTGTGTGCTGGAGAGGGGGCCGTAAGCAAAGCAGCCAAGCCAAGGCAGCAGCTGGAGTGATGCAGGGAAAAGCCTAGGGAGAGAGCGAATGTGCCTGGGGGGCAGGGGGAGGTGGCTGGAGAGGTGAGAGACACTGCTGTTCCCTGTGGCCTGATTCCCACCCGGCTGTGGGAGTGAGGAGAGACTCCCCAGCATTGCATCAGAGCGCTCCTGCCAGAACCACCCACAGGCCCCTGCCCAGCTCAGGGGGGCTCACACTGCATCCAGGGGTATTTGCTGTGACCAGGGGCAAGGGTGGCCTGCCCCTTTACGGCCAGGCAGCCTGGATACCTGGGATGATCAGACCCAGCTGCGCCCTGGCCAGGTGCTTCCTATAATGGGCTGGGCTTGGGCTCAGCCTGGTGATAGTTCTGCTGCGGAAAGGGAAGAAGGGAGGGCTGTGTGGGGTGGTCCTCTGCTTCATGGCATGGCATGGC
>JAGPOW010003687.1:838514-852974 GCA_030014935.1 Caiman crocodilus
TGGGGACACCCTTGGGATACTCAAATGGGTGTGTTGATGAGGGCTGGGCTGATAGCTCGGAGGGTCAGGGTCGCCAGATGCCGAAGCATGCGCTAGGTGCTGGCCGCATCTTGGGAGGAGGCAGTACAGGCCTGGGGCAGCTTGCCAGCAAAGAGGATCCATTCATTGAATTGAAATGAAGAGGGACACAAGGCCTGGAAGGCAGAAAGGGGTGCACTGCAGGGCTGGGAATAGCCCTGGGGTCCTGAGTGCCCAGCCAGGGTACCTGCCCCGTAGAGAAGCGGGGTCCCCACGTTCTCTGCAGCCCTCTGTGTCGCAGTTGGGGCGAGATCAGGTCTCAAGTGAGGGCTCCTTGCAGCGAGGTCTTGCAGGACATGCTGGTGACCACAGCACAGGGGCAGAGAAATCTGGATACCCAGAAACCCGATTACCGCTCCTTGGATACCCAGGACTGTCTCTGTCAGGGTCCTTCCCAATTCTCTGATGAGCTACAGCCCAAAAAGAGAGTGTGCACACCAACATTCAAAGCCAGCAGATGCCACGAGGAGCCTGGAGCATGCTTGGCCAGGCTCCCCATGCCATGCCCTCCTGCCAGCACGCCAGGCCTCGGTGCTGCATGCGGAGCAGGGGCACCCACTGTATGCTCCAGGGTCCCAGGTGCAGGGCTCCCAGCTGCCCAGACAAGCTCTGGCATGGCCCCATGCTCATCTTTCTAAGGGGCTGGGACTGCCACCCATCACCGTTGTATCTGGGCATCTCCCATGTCATCAGCAACCATGGGAAAGGCTCCGGTGGGTGCTATGGGTGGCACCTCCCCTTGTCCTGGGGCAGGCTTTGTCCTGGGTTGCAGCAGGGGCTGGGGATGTCTGTCCTGCTCGTGCTGAACAGAGCTGAGGGGAGGGAGCAGCTACTTTTACTGCCCGTCCCTGTGCTTTCTAAAGGGCATCTAGAGCTGTGGGTCCCAGTGGGGTGTGGGGGGCACCGGGGCTTCAGGCTGGCTCACGGCAGAGCTGTCCTGGGCTCTCCCTTCTGCATTTCTGGGGGAGGCTGGCTGCTGCAGCAGCTCTGCCATACGGGTAGGCTGGCACTCAGGTGGCAGATCCCAGACAGGCATGCATCTTCCTGGCATCTCGGTGCCTTCTGGCCAGCCTCCTGTCCTGACGGCGCTGGGCCCTGCTTGCAGCAGGGGCATCCAGGTCTGCCCTGGGGGATCAGCTCTTGCTTCCCAGCAGCTGGGAGCAGAGGGGCCTGGCCGATCGCTTGTGCGGCCAAAAGATGGCAGTGCCTCACCGAGACACGGCGGAGCGCGGCTGCAAAGGCAGCCTTCCCCGGGAGCGCTGGGGCTGCCGTCCGGGTGCCACCTGCACCTGCTCCAGCCCGCTTTTCATCAGGGCTCTGCTCGGTGCTTGGGGCGCTGGGCACGGCAGCACCATTGTCAATGCTTGCACTTCAAGACCTTGCTTTTCTGTGCCGTGGGCCCGTGGGGCGGCACCGGCCTCCTGCAGTGTTTTGGGATGATTGGCATCTCCTGTCAGAAGGGCCTGAATGCCCTGGGCACAGGTCTGCGCTTGGAGGTGATGGTGCCTGTGAGGAGCTTGTTTGTGGGGCTGAAAGTGCAGCGTTCTCCGGTGGTGCTGCAGGCCTCAGGACTGAACAGAAACCCCGTCCCTCCCCGCAGAACGAGCCCTTCTGGGGCCTTTGCCTCGCTCGTTATCTGTTTGCATGTCTGTGGGGCTGAGGGCACTTTTCCACCCGTGTTGCAGAGGATGATCCGGGCACAGAGCGGCGAAGGGAGTCGAGCCCAGAAGGAAGTGCTGTTGCAGCAGGTTTGGAGCTCAGCTCCCAGGCTTGTGGGCAGACTGCCTCCCTCCAACCAACGCACTGGGAGGAAGGAAAGGAAACGTGCTCAGGTGTTTGTGGTGGGGCTGGGGTTGCATTCGTGTCTCTGCGGCTTCTCTTCCTCCAAACAGGCCCTGTTGAGCCACGCTGGAGGCATGGGAGCAGATGGAGACCTGCTGCCCCCAACTCTCCAAACTGCTCAAGAGCGTCTCCAGGCAGGAAAGGGCGTGCTTGCATCCATCTCCCCCAGCAGCTGGGCTTTGGCCCTTTCCTTTCTCCATCACTCATGCAAGGGACAGTGGGGAGCCCTGGCAGCCGGAGAGAGCATGGCTGGTGATACCAAGGTGATGGCGGTATTCTTCATCTTTGGAGCCATCATCTCAGCCTGAATCAGGTGCAGGGGAGGCAGGTACCATGGAAGACCTCCACTTACTCTTCTAGGCCCCTTGGCCCACTCCATCAGCACCCCTTTGTATTCCTGTAAGGGCCTGGCCAGGAGCCGCTGTCCATGGGGCGCTGTGCTAAATCCCAGTCGGCCTTTTCTCACCTGGCGGGAGGGGAAGCCAGATGTGAGGGGCTCAGCTGGGCACGTCCTTGCAGAAGCTTGAGGACTTTGCGAGAGCTTGAGCCTCTGTCTCTGCTCCAGCAGTCGGTGGCAGCTTAAGATGCTCTGCAAGGGCTGATGTGTCGGAGGGTCTGGTCCAGTGCCGATGCCCCATTATCCTCGCCCAGTGCCCAAGTCTGCAGGGATGTGAGGTTACCATAGTGATTAATGCTTGTGCCGAAGAAATTGGCAGTCGGGCTGCCCTTGTGCATCTTCCCGGTGGATGGACAGGTGTGTGCCTGGAATAACACGCCGGCGTCTCTTCCCCCGCTCTTCGCTCCGCTGTCTGCGGTGTGTTAGGCCGTGCGCGCTGACACCGCCTGTGCCTGTCAGACTCCAATGAGTTGATGATCTGGAAACTGGTTATTAAGTATAATAACAGTTGTTTGGTTTTAACAGTTCTGCTCGTAAGTGCCTAAGTGACAGGTGACTCAAGCCACCATGCCAGGCTGCATTTTAAGTGCCTGAGCACCGGGGCTTTCGCAGGCCGGTTTCTTAGGCTGGTTCTCCAGAGAGAGCGAGCGGAAAGGGCTTAGCGAGCAATGCCAATGAGCTGGAGGCCGGGAGCCGGGTGGTGGAAGGTTGCTCAGCAGAGTCCAAGGCACTGTCTTCACGTCGCCAGCAAGGGTCTGGTCCCCTGGCTCCTCCCTGTGTCTGAGCCACCAGCCTGGATCGGCACCTTGGGCCCTGTCTCTGCCTCTCTCCAGAGACACTGGGTCGCTGGCACTCAGCTGGCACCCTCTGGAAATGCCCGGCCTGCACTCGGCAAGCCCCAAACAGTGTCCCCGAGAGCAGTGCAACAGACGTCTCCCTAGTGCTGCAGCGTTTGGCAGGCCCACGGGTAAATCCGGGGCTGTGTGTGACTGCACTTCCCCTCCAAGGTCATTGCAAGGAGGCTGGGCGGATGCACGTGGGGTGACGGATGGGGCACGGAGCCGTCCTCCTCTGCCCGACTGGTGGGGACGTAGTCATTAGCTGTCCAGCTGCTCGGCGGCCGGCGTGACGTGACTGATGGGCTGGGTTCGTTTCCGAGCAGACAGGTGTCTGCATCATCGCTCACCCCGGCATGAGCCGTGCCTGCTTGCTGGGCAGGCATTCGTGGGCACAGAGACCATGCTGCTTTCTCTCCCAGCAAGCCAAGGCTGGGGTGCCCGGGCAGGGGGAACGGGGGCAGGATTCCTTTCCCCAGAGCTGTCCATCTCTGAGCCGTCAGTGGCGGGCGCTGGAGTCCGTGTCACCTTTGATTGACGGTCTGTTTCTAGAGCCAAGGCTAGAGAGCATCTATTTAAAGCTGGCAGGCCCAGGGCACCTGCTTGGCCAGTCCCTTCTTCAGCCAGCACGAGACGGAGGAGACCGTGCTGCTTCCTGAAGGAGCAGCTCAGTGGGTCACAGGCACTTGGGCAGGGAAGGTTTCTCTCCCTCTCATTTTTAAAGCTCTTTTGAAGGAGATAATTTGGAGTAAAGCAGTTTATACAGATCAGATTCCCTCTATCTCAGACAAACACACTCTCCTTCTCCTGACTGCAAATCAACAGGACATGTTCCAGGGAAAGATCATCTTGAAGGAAATGGATTTCCCCCTACCGCTTTGCCTTTTTTTGCTTGTATTGCTGAACGCCGGAGTGATCATAGCATCACAGAAAATGAGGGTGGAAGGGAGCTCAGGAGGTCACATCTAGTCCAAGTCCTGCTCCAAGCAGGACCAGCCCCAACTGCAACATCCCAGCCAAGGTTTTCTTTAGCTGGGGCTTAAAAACCTCCAAGGATGGAGATGCCACCACCTCTCTGGGTAACCTGTTCAGTGCTTCACCACCCTCCTCATGAGAGAGTTTTTCCTACTATCCAACCTCAGCTTCCCTTGCTGCAGCCTGAGCCCATTGCTCCTGGTCCTGTCGTCTGCCCCCACAGAGACCAGTCCATCTCCATCCTCTTTGCAGCCCCCTCTCAGGGAGGTGAGGGCTGCTATTCATCCCCTATCTTCTTTTCTCCAGACTAAATATGATGGGTTGTGCACTTAAAGAAGTGATCCCTATTCTTCTCTCTCATGTGCCAAGTGGTCAGGGGGATCAGCAACCCGAATAACCAAACCAACCGGGGTCTAACACCTTTGGGGGCAATGCCAAGCCCAGCTCTGCATAAGTTTTTTTTCTTGGAAATACTTTTACTTTGGAGTTTACAGCAATCATGGAGCTCAGTGCAAGGAACAAGGCACCTGGCAAAGACTGCAGAGGGCTGCCTGGCCTGGGAACGGACTTTCCGAATTAACTGACAGGGATACCTATTGGCTACGACCTTCAAAAGGCAGGGTGGATATGCACCTTATAGACTAACACAATAAGACATATAGAGTGAGTACAAAGTTTTGTGAACTCAAGTTCACTTTATCAGGTGACCATCAGGGCAACAATAAGCCTGACACAATTGCTGACTTTCCTTTGCTCTTCCAGAGCAGGAGCTCAAAGGGCTAGGGACTCCGGGCCATCACGTGTACCTGTACGGCACCAGCCCGCTGGAGCCCCGAGAGTCCAGCGCTCGGTATGGAGTATGTTCCCTTTCCTCCTGCTGTGCCAGGGACTGTCCTGTCTGTGCTGGCCTGGTGTGTGCATTGCTGCGAGCACAGAGATGCCCGATTGTCGGTGTTCAGCAAGCCTCCGAGTGCCCCTGCCCATGCTGAGCTTCAGGCAGAGGCGGGGGAAAGGGCATGCTGTGCGCTGCCCTGGTTCTGCTCGCTCCGCCTTGCAGGAGGAGATGGCTCCCCGGATGGCTCCGGCAGACCATTCTGTGCTGGGCGTGGACCTGTCTGTCCGTCCCCTGGGCCCGGCTGCCACGGGGAAGGAAGCAAGGGGGCTTTGATCATGAAGCAGCCTCCCCGGGCACTGGCTGTGTCGCCAGGAGAACAGCTGCTTCCCTTTCATGCTCTCAGCAGGAGGGGATGACAGGCAGTTGCTGCAGAGTCCAGACATGAGCCTCGTTCCCCACTGAGGCAGGGGCAGCACGTGCTTGGGAGCGGGGGGCTTGTACCACCTCAACCCCACCCTGCTGGGTGGCAGGTAGTTGACAACTCTCCCCATGTCCTGTGTTGGTGCTGCGAGCACGCTGCGGGTGCCCCGTGCCCTGGGGTCTGCCCTAGTCCCAAGCTGCTGCAGTCCAAAGCGGCAGGCACAGGCTGTGCTCGCATGCTGGACCGAGCGTGTCATCTGCTCCGGCTGTGGACACCGTGTTCCCACATTCCCCAACCTGACATTGGGATTTGGCTTTCTGGAGCTGACTGGAGAAAACTAAGGTTTTTTGCAAATGGGCCTGAAGACACAAGTGTAGACGGTGCCAGGCAGATCTGCTGGCTTTCGCAGCATTTTGCAAGGCTAACCCTTGCTTTCCAAAATCTGCAGGCATTTGGGTGGCATTTAGCCGGGCTAGACATGGGTCATCGATGCTCTTTGCCTAGTGCTTGCACTCAGCCAGGCACCAGCTAATTTGAAGTTGCTCCAAAGAGAGTTGCACCTTGGTGGAGAGGGAGGTCCAGGTGTAGTGGGTGGCCCACGCTTGCCCTGGACTGTGCGGCACTGGAGCTGCTACCCTGTGACTGGGACGCACTGCGGGCATGAAATTGCAGCTGCAAAACAGGTGCCATCCACTAATTGCAGAGTCATAACCAGAAAGCAATCCTGGTAATATAACGGCCACATTTAATTACTACTCAATGACTCTGGAGCTCGTATAGACTTATATGTTAACGCCAAAGAGGCTGATCACAAATAATGTTAAACAACCACCACTTGCGAGGTAGCAATTGTGGGTCATAGGGACTGCACATCCCCGCACAGTGCCCAGAGATAGACACACCTGGCAGCTGCACTGATGCTGCTCTTCCCAACAAGGTCCTTCCACCCCAACTTTTATTAGCCCCAATTCCTTCAGAGATGCACCAGCAATGCTGCACTAGGGCCCATGTGTTTACACTTTCAATCTTCTCCTGGTTTGTGGGGTGCACGTGGGCCCTCGTGCCTGCCTGTGCCATTGCACTCCCCTCTCCTACCCCCTGGAGCTGCTGGGAGATGCCAAACATTATATTCAAGTGGCAAAGTCTGTGGGGCTTCCCCACATAGCTCCTTCCTGCTGTTGCTACTGCATGCACCTGGCTTGGCCCCCGTGGCTGCAGGTGATGCGTGATGCAGGTATGAGGAAGTGGTTTGCAGTCAGACGTTCAGGATGTGCCAGGAATCAAAATACACAGGGCACAGACTAGTGCCAGTCGGATGGATCTCCCCAATCTTCTGCCTGACAGGCTGGCAGAGCTCCCGCGGGACTGCGCCATCCAGCCCAGGCCGGGAAAGGCACGTGGAATAGAAAGCTCTGGCTGCTGAGCACTAAAGGCTCTCCCTGGAATACCTTGTCATGCAGCGTTTGCTGGGTGCCGGCTTGGATCTCGGGGTGAGGAGTTCAGAAAACAATCCAGTCCCATCTCCATCTGTCTCCTGCAGATGAGGAAACAAGAGAGTGCACAGAGGAAGCAAATGGAAGTGCATAAAGCAGTGTTACATTGCATCGATCACCTTGTTGCAGGTGGTTTTCAGGCCTGACAGAGGGGAAATGCTTGTGGTGCTTTGGGGAGATGTGGTTGCATGGAGAGCAATGGCTGTGGGTGCTGTTGCCAGGCAGGACCCTGTGCATCTTGTGCCCATGCACCTGTGTTGTGGGCCCCTGGGCTGCGGTGGCTGGGACTGGCGGTGGTGGGGAGCTGGCTTCTGAGGGACATGATGGAGTTTCCCCTTCCCCGGAGCAAGGTTGGCTGCCTGTCTGGAAGGTGGGCTTCAGTCAAGCAAGCTACCGGGCTCTATGCAGGGGCGACGGCAATAGTTCAAGGCTGGGGAGAGCCAGGAGGCTGGTCTAGACACTTGAATGACCCCTCCAGCCTGCAGCTCCATGCACCCAAGGAAAGATGAGGGCGATTGGAGTGGCCCGATTCTGGCAGACTGGCAGTGTCTGAGCCACTTACAAAGCTGGACAGCCTCCCCCTGCCCTGCCCCAGCTCTGTTCCTCCATGTCTCAAGCACAGGATGCACACGCTGCATTAAAGAGCAATTGCAGGGGAACAGACGTTGTGGGAAGTGCCTCACCCTGCTCCTGCTGCAGACACATGTGCAGGGAAGCATCGCTCCTAGCAGCACACGGGAGCCCTGCTTTCGGGGGCAGTGGGAGGGATTTGCGCAGCTTAGTTTATAACCGTCCCTTCCAGGCAATGAGTGAGCTATGTGTAGGCTGCTGGGCTGCCAGTCCCCGGAGCCAGAGCGCTGGCGAGCGGGAGGGAGCATGGCTGTGCTGCGGAGCGAAGACAGAAGCACCTGGTCTGACTCTGTCCCCAGGGAGAGTTGGCACCCTGCCCGCGGAGCGGTTGGATGTGGATGGGAGCAAATGCAGGGGTCAATGCACCTGGGGGGAATCGGAGAAAGAAGGTGGGGAGTTCCCTGCCAAGGCACCTTAGATAGCAAGCAACAGCTCTAGGTTGTGTCAGGCCTCGCGGTCCCTGCAGAAGGGATGCACACCTGCATGCACACACACACGTCCACACCTGCCACTTGCCACCCTGACCCGAGGGATCGGGCTGTGAGCCCCTGACCGATGACACATCAGTGTTTGATCTTCGGCACCCCGGGCTCGGGCTGCCACAAGGACCGAGCCCACGGGACCTGCAAGCACGCGTCTCTGGAGCCTGAAAGGAAGAAGTGGGTCTTCTAACGTCCATCTGCTCGAGGGAAGCACTGGGTTGATGAGGCGATATGCCCACTGCGAACATGCACATGCTCACTGCTGTCTACATTTATCCGGGGGTCCAGTAGGTCCTTCCTCACCTTCCCTGCTGCTTGCTCAGCCAAGGGTTGGTTCATGTCTTCTGCTCTGGGTTGGGAAAATCCAGCTCGTCCCAGCAGGTGTCACAGGTGTTTCAGCTATCAGCGAGGTGCGGGAAGTGCTGGCAGCTCGCTGGGGTGATCCCTGGTGGCGGTGATCCCGCTGCTGGGTGATCCCTGGCTTGCAGCAGTGGATAGATCCGTTTCCAGGAGGTGAACTCAATGCTGGGGCTTTGAAGCAAGGCCACTGAGCGTGCAGAAGAAGGGGGCCAGCCTGTCTGTTTTGGAGGGGGGGATATGAGTTTTCTGACGCTTGGCTCAGCCGGCTCAAGCCACCGTCACCCACCTTCTGGGCTGCTGTTGGTGCAAGGCGCTGTGTGCCCCAGGTCCCCAGATGCCAGGCAGGACTGGCAGCTCCCTCCCTTACAGGACTGCGAGGACACGCAAGCCAGGCCTGGTCCGGCAGCACGGGGGAGCTGGAGCTGAAAGAGCTGCAGTGCGCAGAGGTGCCCATTCCCAGCAAAAACCTGCCACTACTGTAAATGAGAGTCTGAAGAAATAAAGGCTCCAGAACTTCTTTTCAAAACTCCACTTCACCTAAACTAAGCTTTCTCCACTTAAATAAAACAATTCTTTCTCCCCCCCCAGCCCTTCAGTCTTTTGAGTTTTGTATTAAACACTCATTATACCTTTGGTGTGACAAATGATTGAAAAGTGTAATTTGAAAGCTAAGCTCCCCATCACACTCTTCCCTATTGTTTATTTGCCAGCTCCAAATGGGTTGACTGCCAAGTAAAGTAATCAGAAGGTAATAGCCTGATATCGGATGAATCCCCAGAGCTGCCAGCAAGCTGGAAAACTACAATCTCGGTGCCGCCTGCAGTATTCATGCGCTGAAAATAATTGTGTAAAACAGTATAGCTGGGATCAAACTTGGGCTGACATTTTGCATTGTAAGATTTGCGTATGGCTCGATCTGATGTGGTTATTAGTAACTTGCTTGGGGGCAAGACAGCCAAAAGTGTCTCGTCGAGGGATGTTGTGATTCATTTGCCCATCGAGATAAGACAGCATCTTGCTAAACCAAAGTGCATATCTTTATCACCGTCTCCTCCCTGCCTCCATTCCTGTTCGCTTTTCCCCCTGTTGCTGCAAACCTTGCAAAGCGGTGATTTTATTGAGTGTGGCAAGTGGCAGTTCATTAAAAAGTGGGAGCAGATGGGGAAGGGATTGTAGACGAAGATTAATGATGCACACCGACAACTAAATAGGCCCAGGTTTTGGAGTAAACACAATCACTCCGGCTTCCTGGGAGCGGGCAATCCTCCTCTGTCAGCTCTGTTCTAGTTAGCTGGCAATGGAGGTGCTCGGGAGAGCTAACAAGGAGGGAGGCTGTCTTGGGCACCGCAGTGGCACTGTTCTTCCCTCCGCCAAGGAGGCTGACAAGGCAGACGACAATGTCTCCGGGGGCGAGTGGGGATCCTCGACCCACCGGCAATACTGATGGAGAGGAAAGGATGTAGAGTGAAGTCTAGTGGTGGAAGCAGGTACCAGGACAGCGGTGCAAGGGGTATTTTATGCCCGACTTCAGAAGAGGGGCATAACAGCAGGGAGTGAGGACTCCTGGTCCTGCAGCCAGTGCCTTCATGCCAGTGCTTGGTGTCTCCTTCCTGCTTGCGAAGGGGCCAGGCATCCATCTGCAGGGGTCTGACATCGCTCCACTCCTGCTGCGGCCTTCCCAGGGGCTTCGTGCCCATTCCCCCCTTTGCACCCCCAGACTAGAAGTTGTGTGTTTGAGAACGTGAGAACATCAGCAGAGCCGGACTGGGCTGGGCCGATGGTGCAGGGGTGGATGCTACACAGGGAGAGCATCGAACTGGATATCTCCAGAGTGATCTATCCGCTATTCAACACCCTCGCTGGCATCTACTATTATAGGTTTAGAGATGCCAGAGGAAACGTCTCCAACCGTTCTGTTCAATAGCTATTAATAGATCTAGCAACCTTGAATTTATCCAGTCCCTGTTTAAACCTGGCTAAGCTATCTGCCTCCGCCACCTCCTGGGGCAATGAATTCTGCAAATTGACTATGCGGTGTGTAAAAAAGGACTTTTTCTTGTTAGTTTTAAACCTGTCACCTGCTCATTTCAGCAGGGCTCCCTCGTTCTAGCACTGTGGGATGCGGTGGGCAACAGGTGCCTGATGCCTTGGCCCACACCCTTTGTGATTTGATAGACTCCTGTTGCCCCCCTTTGAGACTTCTTCCGTCCAAGCTGAAGACCCCTAGCCTTTCTAGTCTCTCCTGCTATGGCAGCTGCTCCAGGCCCCTTTGGGTTGCCCTTCCCTGGACCAGTTTTACTTCTACCACATCCTTTTTAACACAGGGGGACCAGAAGGGCACACGCTTTCCAAGATAGATGTGGGTGCCCCATGGATTTGGTGAGTGCTATGATGCTGTTATCCGTCTTGCTTTCAGTTCCCTCCTTAATGATGCCCAGTGTTTTGTTGGCTTTTTTGGGGGCATCGCTTGGTTCGTTGTTGCTGGCAAGCAACAGGGAGAGCCCTGGGTCCAGTGGGGCTACTTCAGTTGCAGAAGGTTGTTTCCGCTGTCCCTCGGCAGTCGTGGGCCAGGGAATCTGCGTCTCTCTCTGTGGCGAGATCAGTGATGCTTCTGGCAAGATCTGGGGCAACAAGGAGATCCCCTTCTTCAGGGATGGACTGACTCCCACCCTGACTCACTGTGGAAAGCAGCAATTTGCTCATTGACCTCCTAGCTGCTCCCGTAGGGTTGTGGTGGCGTGTTATGGGACCCCGCACAACTTCTAACCAGACTGGGTGGTGCAACGAAATCTCGCCCTGCCCTGCGGTGGGACAGCCCGCTCACCCCCTCGTCCTTTTTAACCATGTGCTGTTAGGTCAGCATAGTCACCTGGGATCTCCTCCCACCCCATCCCATCCCATCCCATCCCATCCCACCCCATCCCATCCCATCCCATCCCATCCCATCCCGCCTTCCTGTGTCCAGCTTCTTTGTCCTGGGGGTGCTGATGGCTTTTAAAAGGATTGGTCTGCCTCGGCTGGGTTCAAATAATGCCTGCTTTTGGCTGGAGCCAGGTGATGAGGTCAGAGAAGGTTTTCAAGGGTCAGGTCGCCTGGTTTGGGGGGCTCTCCCTCCTCCGGCAGGCACCTTGGAACAGCCTCTGAAGGAGGTATCTCAGACTGCTGTCTGCATGGATCAGTGAATATGCCTGAAGATTAGTTAGAAAGCTGCGTCTAAGTTAATCAGATGTGGATCAAAAGTGTCACTGAACTCTATAGTTGCCGAAAGGCTCCCCATATTCTTTATTGCTCAAGGCATTTTCCCTGAAACCCCTTTGTTTTCCTCTAACCCCATTCTCTCTCTCCCTGAA
Source organism: Caiman crocodilus (assembly GCA_030014935.1). Classification (NCBI taxonomy): domain Eukaryota; kingdom Metazoa; phylum Chordata; order Crocodylia; family Alligatoridae; genus Caiman; species Caiman crocodilus. Next base: position 850,214 of record JAGPOW010003687.1, read on the forward strand.
CAATAAAAGGCTACCTGTATGCAGTGTGTGGGCTGTAAATTCCCGAGGAAAGAAAGGTCAGACAGCCTATACAGCTCCCTTTGCTCGCCTGGCTACAGTGGAAGTGGCTTTTTTACTTTTGTTCCATACAGGAGGCTACCTCTGAATGCTTCAGGCTGTAAGAAGCACAAGGAAATGTACTGCTGGGGGCAAAGCTCCCGCAAGGTCTGCAGGGTCTGTGTACCCTGGGCTGCACAGAGCCCTAACAAAGACCAGAGCCTGGGTGGTGGCAGCGGTTACCCCAGGCTTGCAGATGTGCTCCCAGAAGGGGATTGGCCGGATGTAGGCGCCCCTGGGGAGGCACCCGAAACGTGGTTTTTGGCTGGGTCCAGTGAGGCAGGCGGCTCAGCGCAGCAGCACCCCTTCCTGGCTCGCCACAGGTCCTGTCCTTGCACTGGAGGCACACACCGAGTGATGTGCCCGAGTCTAAACAAGGAGGTGGTGGCAGAGCAGGAACCAAATCCAGACCCCAAAATAGGGCCCCAAGCCTCAGGGAGCCCTTCTGACCAGCGGGCATGGACTCCTTCGGCAACCCCTGGCCTCTCCCTGGCTCGTCCTCTGCTGATGCCATCTGCATCCAACTTGGAGGGCCCCGGCTGGGCTCGGCTGCGAGCCGTGGGGAGGCACGAGCAGGACAGACAGATGGCTGCTGCTTGCTTTTGGAAGCAGAGATGTCAGGCCTGGCTGCTCCTTTGGGGTGCTGAATGCCCATCAAAAGACTCTTTTCCCACGTGACAAAGCTCCCCTTTCCCCTGCCAGGCTCTCACAGAGTCTTTTCTCATTCCTTGTGACCATGCTGACCTCTCTGCGTGGCTCCGCAGCCATGCTAATAGAAAGGCCACATGCCAGCAAGCGTCCGTGCCACGGGATTGAAATACAGGGGCCGTTTATCTTTCAGCAGGATGCTGCTTCCTGCCGGGAGGACGAGCCTTTCATTACTGACAGGGCTGTAATTTGGCTGCGGTTTCCAGAGGAGTGCCCAGCACCTTGTGAGAAGGGGCTGGGCTGCATGGCATGGCATGGCATGGCATGGCATGGCAGAGAGCTCCCTTGGGGCCGTGCCCGCACAGGTGCAAGCAGGCCCTGGGCAGGCCGTTAGGTGCGAGGGCACAGACAATGGGGGCTGGAGGCAGCCTGCCTGCCTTGAGGATGCTGTGCAGGGTGCACAGCAAGGTGCTTCCGGCCTCCCCCCTTGGGACTGTCCTTCCACGGGCATCACAACCCCACCCGGGATCTCCCCATTCCCTCCCACCGCTGCGTGCTGGGCTGGCGGTCTCATCCATCTGCGTGAGTGGCAGCACAGTCAGGAAGGGGACTGAGCAGAGGACAAGCGGCTCAATTCACGTCTATCCTTCCCCATCCTGGGGGATAACTGGACTGCAGCAGGGCAGGCAGTGCCCTCTCCTCACGAGAAGCAGCCTGTGCACTGCACCGGATGGCGAGGCCACCGAGCACAATGTCCTGCCCTCCCTTGCTCTCTTTAGGGGGCTTTTCTCTGTGTGTGTTGGGAGGGAGCACGACAGTCAGCCGTGCCCAAGCGGGCATCACGGCAGGTCAGAACTGGGTCCCTTCCGACAGGCGGAGACCACCCGTTGCCGATGCACTCGCACAGCCGCGCTGTCCAGCACCAGATACCATCAGAGGCCCCCAGGCAGAGAGGAGACTGCAGGGGTCACTAGGGAGCAAGTAGCCCCCACCCCAAAGTAACCACAAACATGCATGCACGTGCAGGAGGGAGAGGAGGGGCCGGTGCCCGGAGCAGCGCTGCCAGGGAGAGCATAAGTAATTTAATAAGGGGATGTTTGAAATTATATCATCCCAAATAATATAATAAACCCTAATTTACTCACATTTATCTCCTGGAGTTTTTTCTGAAAGCCGTAATCTTGCATCTTCTACAGTGATGGATTAGCACGATGGAAACTCCGCCGGGGAATAAAAACCCACATCGTGTAGTTTTTGACATGTTATTATTCAGTTTTATCTCAGGTTGCTCATTCCCGGCCCATTACTCATGTTCACAGGGATTTTTCTCGCTCTTATTTATTTATTCTTATCCTGACCAGAAGCAAAGATGCTTACAAATCAGCAGTCCTTTCCCCTTCTTGGTTTGATGGCGTTTTGGGTTTTCCCCTCCAGGGTTCAAAAATATACATGCAGTGAGCATGGCTAAGATGTGTCTGCTGGTCCGGGCTGTGAAGTTCTTGCTGTGCTCCCCGCTCTGCATCTACGCTGTTTCTGAAACCAAAGGGAATTTAAGTGCAATTGCTTTTACGTAGCTTGGTTCTGCCCTCGACTCTCGGCTGCAGATGGGGATTGAGCAGCCCGAGAAGCCTTGGGCTATACGGAGACATTGCTGAGCCTCGCGTGGAAACCGGAAGGAGCCAAACTGGCTCTTTGCTCATTTGGATGGGGTGTGCATTGTGGTGTCGCTCACTTAGGGCTGTGATGTCACTGTGACATCACTGCCAACAAGGCACAGCATCTTGGCATGGAGCTAAGGGGCCTGCGGTGTCTTTTCTGGACAGGAGGTAGGACTTACGGTCACCAAAACCCCTTGGCAGTTAGCCCAAGACTGTCATGAACCCATGTCTCCTGAGATCTGGACAGTAAGCCCAGGCCAAGCCACAACTCAGTCCAGGTCTCTTCCTCCCGAAATTCCCTGGCAGCATCAAGGGGCTGCAGGATCCTTCGGTTCCTGACTTGGAGAGCCGGGCGGTGC
>JAGPOW010003687.1:854892-868417 GCA_030014935.1 Caiman crocodilus
CTGCGGCTAAACGTTTAGAGATGCTTTGGGCCTCAGAACATGCAGTCACTACCCCTTTAATTTTTAATGCACTATGCAGAATAGCTGCAATGATTAAAGCCAGGAATGAAGAAGTCCTCAGTTGGTAGCTTTAATTATTCCTAAAACTCTGCCTTTATTGCTTATTAGCAATTATGCATTGCAGTACCCAGGATGCAATGCCCTGCATTGTTTTCCTGCGAGGGAGGTTTGTTGGCTGAAGTGCTTAAAGTCACTAAGAGGTTATTAAATAACTGCAAATTACATCAATAATGCTTGGTATGGCGGTCTTTTATTTATTACAACTGCTTTGCTTACTCCCAGCCTTCCAAGAACTTTTAAAAATTCAGAAACCGATCAAGGCTTCGACATGCACACGGTAGAGGAAGTGCTACCATCCTTCTGCTGAGCTGGGGACCTTTGCCACGTGTGCTGTGTGTAGGGAGCCCGCTGGGCATGTGCTAGGTACCCCCGGCCCTTCCAGTGCTATGAGGGGAAGCGCGTTGGCATCCTGGAGCTGGGAGGACAGGTAGCAGCAGGGGCAGTGCCCGAGGCTTGCTCCATGCTGCCTGCGGCACCAACAAGGAAAGGATGTCTTGGGTTCAACGCACATTTTTTAACCTCCTAACCCTGCTTCAATTAAATTCCCCCTTTGCAAAGCAGTAGCTCAGGGGTAAGCCTCTGCCTTTGTCACTAACAGAAAGAAACTCCTACCCGGACCAGTGTAGGAACACATTGAATTAAAGGGGCTGTGAAATTAGGAGGGGATATTTCACGGGCCAGCTCAGTGAAGCCGTTTGAACTGAAATTGCCCTCTGGGAAAAATCCCACTGTCTTTTGTTGGAGGCTTTTGTCGTGGAGTTTTAAAGAACCAATCATTAGAAAGTGGCATTTCACATTAAAATTATTCCCATCAGGCAGTGACATTTCCTGGTTCCTTATGGCCAATGGACCTTACCCTGCCTCTGATTCAAATATCCCCCCCATTAACATTCCTTCCCCATCTGTTAAAGCACAAACAGAAAATTGCGCTTTCTGAGTACAAGATATACAGTAGATATCTGTATTATTGACTTTTATAATAAAGTATGCCTACTGCATCTAGATAATGCGTGCAGGGCGGGCTGTGAAATGTAGAGTTCTCAGCAGGGAGGGACTGGCAGAGTGTGAAATCCTGGAGGGGATCCAAAGAAAATCTGCATTTACAAGGCATTGTGTGTGCAGCATCGAAGGGACTCGAGAACCTGGTGAAAACCTCCCCTAGAAGCCGTTCTTCACCAGGGAGGGAAGAGTGATGGGACGCGAGGCAGAGGAGTGAAAATATTGTCTCTGGGGCAAAGTGGCAGCTGCATGAGCACCGCTAAGGGTGCTGTGAGTTGTCTGGTGGAGGTCAGTTTATAAGTATGCAGCATATTTCTGCAGGGGCATTAGGCATGGCACCACGACTCTGCCGGGCTCTGGGAACACCTGCCTGCTTGCTGGTCCCTGGGGCTGTGCTGGGGACCCTCCCACACGCCTGGTGACCAGTCCGGAAGGGGATGGGTCGGTTGATTTGGGATGAGGGGACCCTGGCTCAGGCCGCGGGATTGTCCTCAGCCCTCCCAACATGCAACCAATACGCGTGGCTGGCCTGGCTGGCAATAATTAACATGCACAAGCAGGGAATGTGAGAGACCTGGAAGATTTTAGCATATAGATGAGCCTTGCACATTTCCAATTACCCAGGGTGAATATACGTATGGAACGGGGTGTGGGGAGGAAAATGAAGTAACCTTTGGTTGGTTCATCATCGCTGATTATGGCAGTGCTGGCGCCTGAGCTGGCGAGCACTCCTGATACCTGCGGTGCCCCCGTCACTCTCACCGCTTTCGGATCAGGCTCTGCAGGCCCCTGGAATCGGTTGCTCATCCCAGGCAAAACACCAGCGCTGAGCACCCCTTACTGATGGACCTGGGAGCCCCATCCCATGCCACCAGTTATATTTTGCGTGCTGGGAAACAGAGGCAGAGAGAGGAGAAAGACTTTATCTCCTGTTGGGTCCCTCAGCAGGGTGGTGGCAGGGGTGGGGATAACGCAAGTCTCCTTGCGGGGGACACAGCTGACAAGCTGCCTGGCTCCTGCCCGGGTCCCTTTTGAAGCACTTTATTCACCCAAAGCAAAACTAAGAACCCGTGGAGCCGCTCGGCCCCTTCACACACGGAGTCCTGTTTCCCCCCTTCTTTGAAATCAGCCTCTTTCCAAAATGAAAAATGCCATTTGCAAAAGCTCGCCGTTCCATTTCTTCAATTTTGTTTTGCAAATTCTAGTCTGTGCCCGAGGCCACGACGGCGTCCAGCGTTTTCAAAATGATCCCTGTGCTTCGTTTACTAAAACCTGGGCTTGGGGTTACTGTAATTAGAACAACGTGAATCAAAAGGTGGGAACATCTCTGAGAAATGGAAGCTTGACCCCAGGGAAATGGGAACAACTTTAATGTGGAAGAGACTTTGCTGTGTAGGCGCATGCCCACGGCACAGACCCCCAGCCGGGCGGGTGTTTTGTGGGCACTCTGGTCCAACACCCACTGCTGTGGTCCTGTTGTTACTATTACTCTTACGGCTGTTACCAGTGAGATCATCTTCCCCACTTTTTGCTGGTTCAGTAAAAAAAAAATACCTGAGACGTCACTATTGCCACCAGACAAAGAGACGTCAGTGCCACCTGCCCCGTCAGATCATTGGAGCACATCCCTGGGCTCTTGTTTAACTTGGGTGCAAAGCTGCAGCCTTCCCTGAGCCCTGGCCTGGCTCAGTCCCTGCCTCAGCCGTCCCATCCCTCCGGCTGCAGACAAGTTTGCTGCATCTAAACTTTACACTGTGATCGCAATTAGCCAGACAACAAACTCCGTGTTTGACTAGCCCTGTCTAAATTTGCTTAGCTCAAGCTGGAATCTGCAGTAAGTAAACGATTTTCTGTTTATATTCAGCGCTAATGAAGAGCCAGTGAACATTGCCCATTAATAACTTAGAAGATGATTGTGTTTGCAGAAGGCCTGTATACAGCATGTCATACTTACTAGGGTGCGCCTGGCCTGGTATTGATTTCCCAATAAGCACCAGCTCTTTTCTGTTGTGTCTGCATTTGTTTCTTCCAAGAGGGAAATAATCTGTCCAAAGCATTAACTTTCTCCAGTGACTGAAGCCAAGGGAGGCCACCATCCAGCCCCCAGCCGCCCAGCCTGCTGCACTGCTGACCTGGTGATGCCCCGATGTGCCCGGTTGTCCTGGCATAGGCATCGCGGCACCACGAAATGACCAGCTTGAGGCCGTTAGCAGCAGAGTCCTGTCTAAAGAACATTTCTCAGCTTTCCAAGGCAGCTAGAGTTGCTTTCTAGCAACACGTGGGAATTAAAGAAACAACCAGATCAGGTTGTGCTAAGGCACGAAGACCACTTTGCAGTTCCATAATGCCCGACGGCTGCCCTTCGATAGGGCATCGCTCCATACCTGGGTGGTTTGGGCCCCACGTCACCAAGGAACAGCATGGTCACAGGAAATGGCCCGTCTTTGCTGCTGAGACCCTGCTTTGGTGGCCATGCCAGGATTGGCACTGGCTTGCAGACCCCCTGCTTTCCCTCTCCTGAATCAACCTTTTCTGCCCCGGCACTGAGAGTGAAGGGCTCCTCCGTGCCAGGAGCTCTGGGATGGGCAGACAGGCTCAAAGCATTCGATGCCAGAATGACTTTGCATGCCACTGACCTCCTGCAAGAAGTCTCTCCACGTCCCCTGCCCACCTAGGAACATGGCATTACACTCAACCAACCGCCGGTCCCCTGAGTGCTTCCTCGCAGGCTTTCAGAGGGGAACCAGAGGAAAGTTCCTCCGCGAGCCCTCTCTCCCCAGCTCGGTTTGACTTTCCAGGCAGAGCTGGGGGAAGAGCGCATCTGACCTTCTCTCCTGACCTCCTTGTGCTCCGCGGACCTTTCCCTGCTTTCAGATTCACGTCACCACCTGCTTGTGTTTTGTATTGTCATTAAGATTCTCCAGACCATGTCCTGGGGAGGGTCAGAGGGGGGGGACGCTTTCTCTGACAAAGGTGAATATTTTAACATGTATGTATTTTGGGCTGTGTTACCGGCTTTGAGCCGTTGTGCATCACTTGTTATTCAGCTGCTTCTTGTGGGGATTTCCTCGTAAGCCGTAGAGGTGAGTGGGCTCTACCACAGCAATAAAGGAGAGGAGTTAATGTATATGGAAGAGAAGGGCAGGGACAGGCGCTCTGAACCGAGCCCTGGCAGTCCCCGGCTGTAGCTGGCAGCCCTTCCAGCTCGCACTTTTCTGCTTCACCCCAAGTTGAACGGATCCGCAGTCGTCATCACCCTGGGCTGTTGAAGAGTCCCGTGGAGGTTTCCCCAGAGCCAGGATAACATGGGTCCGGCTGTTACTTGACCTTCTCTGAGTTTCTTGGTAATGTCGGCCCTTTGCTCCAAGCTCCCAGCCTGCTTCCAAAGAGCCACGTCCTCACTGTCGGCACACACCTATCTGCTCCTCGGCATGGCTAGTCCTCCTAGCTGCAGCATCACAGTGGGAGCCCACACCGAGGGGCTGCCAAGTCTTGTGCATAGACCAGACAGCCTGGGACCCTGCTCCGAGCGGTGACCGCCTCACGTTAGAGTTGGCGAACAGCACAAGCAAAGGGCGAGGAGCGGAGAACAAAGTAATGATGAATAAAATTGCACCTACCACCCACTCCAGCCTGGGATCCAGGAGATCCTGGTGGAGTGCATGGTGTGAGAATCCCGGGTGCAAAGCTTTTGTGGCTTAATTCCTCTGTTGTACAGCCCCCGTCACTCGTAGCCGGGTCCCTGAAAGTATGGCCCGCATTCCCGACAGCCAGCATCACCCGCCTGCCTCCCCACGTGCTACTGTACAACGGGAGGGTGGATCCAGTCCTGTACCAGGTGCTGGAGATGAAGCTGGAAGATGCCCCATGGTGACAGACTTTGCTCCTAGCCCTGCTAGGGAGGGGCAGGCTCGCACCCTAACCATGCATGGCAGGCCCAGGCTTTCCCACGCAGTCACCCTTGTTGGTTGTGCCTGGTGGGTGGGTGAAGGGCTCTCTTCTTTTTCACCCAGATGTTGGATGCTACCCAGCCAGCTGTGCAAGGGCACATGGCAGTAACCATCTGCAGCCCGGCCCGCGGTGCAGAGTGTTTCTTCCTGAAGAGACTGTGCTGCCTTCTGCCTCCTTCTCCCAAGCACCTGCCCTCCCGGGAAGTGTAAGGAAATAATGTTTATTTACAAATACAAATGTTATTGAGCCAAATGAGAGAGATTATTACGGGCTCCTGGAATTGTCAGCAAATGCTGTTTAATTAGAGCTCAGACGCAACACTCATCATTACCCTGTAGCTGGTTCTCTGATCTAAGGCTCCGTACCCCCAGGCTTCCTCGGCTACAATGAACTCCACCAGGCAGACACTTTCCCCAACTCCCTCATCAAATACCTGTGCGAGGCTCTCAAGGTTAGCACGATGGGGGTCAGCCGTGTTTAAACGTTGATTACAGAGTCGGCAGGAGCTGCTAAGATTTCTAATTAAGATTAAAGAATGCACACAGCTTATAAACGGTTCTTAGGAATGTATAATTTGATTAGCCTGTTTTCTCGGGGCACTTCCAGCCCTGGATTAGTTGAGATGGCCCCAGAGTTCAGGCTCCCCAGTCACTGTCTCCACGCGCCCTTCTGTACTGCACGAGGTCTGCAGGGAGACCCGGGCTCTGGTTCTGTGGCCGACTGGCTGGGTGACCTCTCTGCACCCTTCTAGGGCGAAGCACGCCCTGCTTTGCACCATGCACCGAGACCTGCACCGCTCTAGCCTCTCTTGTCTGGATTGTGATCGTTGCCTTCAGAGCCCCGAGTCCTGCCCCTCAGACAGTCTGCAGGCGTCGTCGCCGAGTCGAGCAGGCACTGCCCCGGCAGCAGAGAGTCCTTTTCCTCCTGCTGAGCTGCCCTGCATCCTTCCTTAGCTTGCGCGCTGCACTTGACCGAGCAAGCAGGGCCACGGATAGAGCTTGGTGTCAAGAGGAGACTTAATCTGCAAGGTGATGAAGAACGAGGAGAGCTGGGGTCCGCGCGGGGGCCATGCCCCATGTGTCTGAGTGTCGGCCCTGCAAGCTGCTGCCCGGGGCCCAATGCAGAGGCGCCAGCTCCTTCCAGATCAGGTGTATGGGCCCTGGATGGGCCTCGCCCTCACCCCCTGCCAGGGGCTCCTGGCATGCATCCTGCACAGTGGAAGTTGACTGAGGTGCTGCTTGCCCCGGGCCCCAGGGGTTGGGAGGGGAGCCGGTGTGATGGATGGGGCTGCCACGCAGCCCCGTCCCACCTGAGGAGAGCGCGTCACATTGATGGATCTGCCTCATTTTCTTCATCAGGATCCACAGCCATGGCAGGCAGCAGGGGGGAAGGACCAGCGTCCCCGCTCGGTTCAGGCCCCGGCTGCTTGCTCAGCCTCTGGAGCCAGGGCTGGGGTGGGCTCTGCTTCTCGTTCCCCTGAGCCCAGCAGACCCTGGGGCCCGCTCTTGGCCTCTGCTGCTCTACCCCTACCCTGACACAAGCCAGGCGGCCCCCGTGGGTGCTCTGGGACCCTCATGGCAATGGGTGACGGTGCTTTGCCCTTTCAAGGACCATGCCCGGGTCCTCCAGATGGGTGGTAAGCTGCCAGCGGGGAGCACCGCTGCAGCCCGGCCGCTCGCTGCCCCACCAACGAGCCATCCCAAAGCAGGCCAGGTCTAAAGGCTTGTCCTGAGCTCTGTCCTGAAGTCTAATTTAGTCTCCCTCATTCATATGCTGGGTATTTTCCTGCTGCCTCACTCTCCTACCTGGCCCTCATCCAGCACTTGCATCACAAAGGAAGGGATAACTAGAAAGAGGGCCGGATCCACTGCAGGCATGAACCAGACTCTGCAGAGCTGCTCCAGGCTCTCCAGCTCTGGGTGGGTCACGGCTCTGTGTCCATCGCGAACAGTGACGGGAGTCCCAGGATCTCTTCCTGCCGAGGCGTTGAGGCTCCCTGCTCTCTGAAGTGCCCAAAGCTCTGCAGTCTTACCCGCATGTCTGGGTGTGCATTTCACGTGGCAAGCAGAGGTGGGGCTGAGCTTTGCTTTGCTTGCAGAGGCAAGATTTTTACTGCAGCCACAGGCATGGGCAGGAAGGCACGGGGAGGACTCCCAAAGGCACTGGGGGAGAAGCTGTCCGTGGCCCACGCAGGCGGCAGGTGCTAGCCGATGGCTCTCAGCCAGGCCCGAGCAGCACCCGCAACACAAGGTCCCTGGAAGCAGGGGCAGCAGTGGCGGCTCGCAACTGTGTCCTCCTTTCTTTTTGCATTAGCTTCTCGCAGCCCTGTCCAGCCTGTGCCGTGCGTATGAACCCCCCTGCCCCCCATCCCACCTGCAGCACCAGGATGCCGGGACCAAAGGCAAGCTGTTCCCAGCAATCCCGGAGACCCGAGCCAAAGCGCTGCCAGTGCACAGCTCCCCGCTACACCTGAGCAGGGGACAGCTGTGCATCAATATTTATTCAAAACTCCCAGGAAACCTGGATGAAGTGTAATTATCTCGGCTCAATCAGCTCGGATTAGCATAACATCAAGTCACTCCCCCCGTCCGACGGGGGGCTGGTTTCTGGGATCAAAGCCGCGCGCTCTGTAGCCACTGATTAATCGGGTACATGGGAGGCGAGAGAAGAAAGCGGCCCGCTGCACGGCTTTGATACTTCAGCCGTTGCCAACTTCCTCGCTTTCCCCCTCGCCCCCTTACTCCCATTCTCTCTGCTTCATGCCAGAGTGGCTCCGGGCATCCATCTCGGGGCTTCGTCCTGTGTCCATGCCCATGGCTGCTTGCAGCAGTGGCCATCCATGGAGCGGTCTCGCTCCTCCCTGCCGCGGTCGCTGCAGAGAGCAACCACGTGGGGCTGGGGATGCTGTGTCAAGGTGGACGCGTCGGGCTGGCTGGTCCTGCCCCGACCAGGGGGTTGGCTCCACCGTCTCCCAAGGCTTGGTTTTTCTCTGCTTCCGCACATGCTTAAACCAGGTCTTCATTTACATGAGGATCTGGGCAGTCCTTGGGTGACCTCGAACCCCCAACGGTACCCCTTGGCACCAACCGCAAGTGGACTGTCGGTACGGCACGTGGCTCTGATCTCTTGGGGATGCCAAGAAAGGCTGCTCTGGGGTGCAGGTGATCAGCTGCGGGCCGAGGGAATCCTCACCAGCTGCCCACCCTTGTGAGCCCTGGAGGAAGGTGGGGAGATGCCCGCACAGGACCTGACTTATTACGTTGTGCCTAAATTAACGTGAAGCCCGTTAGCGAGTGCAAGCCAGGCTCTCCTTTCCTCCCCTCTCGGTGCTGCCGGGTGATTCTCTTCTCCCAGCCCCTTGTATTTTGATTTCCTTTCCACGCTTGTCTTTGCATTCATCTTTCAAAGCGCAGAAGGGGGTTAAAAGACGTTGCTTCTCCGTGGCTATTTTGATGTTGTCATTTTGAATTCTGGGGAAGCGGGTTTTCAAGTCTGGCGACCAAAAACGGAGCGAAGGCCCCGCGGTATCTGGTGGTATGGAGCACGTGCTTTGAATCAGCAGATGCCCTGTGGGCAACAAGGAGCTGGGATATTTTCCTACCCCTTTACAACAAAAGGAAGCGATTTCTCTCAGGGACGGAGCCGCGGCGAAGATGTTACCTCAGATCTTCCCGCTGGCGGGGGGCCGCTGCGGTGAGCCGACGCTCAGCCCGCCGGCGCCTGCTGCCACCCGCTTCGTCCCCATGCCTTGAGCCCTGCATAAAAGCTGCACCCCATGCAACAGAGCTCTCTCTTATTTTTCCTTCTCCCCTCCCCTCCTTGTAATTAAGAGCTAAATATAGATCTTAATTAAAGCACCGATGAATTCCATTTAGAGTGGCATTACTGCCTTAACTTCCAGTGCGCGACGCCTTGTTTGGATAATGTATAATATAAGCTAAATGAGTGCTTACTTGTTACCACCATAAATAATTCCCTTGCAAATCCCCTCAGATACGACTCCGACACTAATCCATCTCCTCCTCCAGAATATTCATGGGCACCAATCCTCTTTCTGCCTACCTCACAGGTTTCGGTATCAAACCTCCAAACAGCTTTCAGACTCTCCCAACCCCGCTCCAACATTCGCACAAAGTCGGGGGGGAAGAAAGAGATGTGAAGGGAAGCACTTGAGGGAGAGAAGGGCCTGCAGTTGGCACCGAATGTCAAGGTTATCATTGCAACCTTGAGGGCAGCTGTGCTACGCGGTACGTGACGCTGGGGTTGTCCTCGGACCCTGCGCGGGTATGCACGGGACAAGGCCGGCGTGCTTGCCCGTGCCCCTTCTCTGGGCAAGGAGTCCGCTGCCGATGCAGGAGTACTTTGGCTGGCACTGCCTGTCCAGATGCAGGATGTGGCTTTGGGGGCTCGGAAAAGGGAGAGCTGCTCTCTGGGAGAGACATGTACTTGCTGGAGCAGCGCATCGGTGCTCTCCTTCCGCCACCAAGCTCTACCCGACCAGCTAAGGCGCACGTCTACGCGTGCATTAATTAACATACTTTAGTTAATGCACATTAAATCTAGTACCTCTGTTGTGCTCCGTTGGCCTGTTTTAATGCACGTTAGCTAAAGAGCATGGTTTTTTAGTGATGCTGTAATGCGCATTAAAATAGGCTAATGCACATTAAAGCACATGTGTAGACACATGGAAGGAGTCCAGGGAATGCCCCAGCGAGCGCTGAGATGGTGGGGTGTGGAGGGGGCATGAACTGCAGCTGGCCAGCCTGTCTGGTCATGCAGCTAACAAGCCAGTGAGGACCTCCTGGCTTTCTAGCATCCAGCAGCCTCAGTGAGAAAATCCTGTGCCCCTCCATGACAGCAGAGGCCTGTCTCTTTGTCCCCCCGTGAAGGACAGGCTGGGCAGCATGTCTGTCTCCTTGCCCTCTGAGCATGAAAGCACATGAAGCAGCTGGCTGGAGGAGACCCACGGCCCTTCTCCACTTACACCCCAGGGGACCGGGTTTGCAAGGACACATTGAATGCAGCCGCAGGCAAGGACTGCAGCCAGTGTCCGCTGCATGACGGTGAGTGCTGGGCCCCGCGTAGCGGCGAGAGGCAAAGGTGACCGCCGCAGATGCCTCGCTGCGAGCAGAAGCACCTGTGGATTAACTGATGCTCCTGTGATAAACCTGTGGATGTGTCGAGAGGGAGGCGTGCGCGGCTCTCCGGCTATTACTGCCTAGTCAATACATCACCCGGAACACAGTGCCCCCTTTATAGAAAGCCATTTCGCTCTGAGCTAACACAGTCAGGCCTCATTGTTCCCAATATCACCGAGCAATTTCTAAGCTAAAGGAGTGTTGAATTGGAGTGGAAATATGGACAAATTTGCAAGGTCAGGGGATGCTGGCAAGGGGAGGAGGCGGTTCGAAGTCGGAGTCCTTGCAGGAGGACAAGGGGGTGGCCGCGTTGGCAGCCCCCTGAGGAGGCTGTGCCCAGCATGCAGACAGTGCTGCACCCTAACCATGCATCCTGATCCCAGGGCAGGCGGCCCCATGCCAGGGGACATCCCTCCTCTCTCAGTAGCAGGGCCTGGGACAGTCCAGTCGTTCCATGCAGCTGCCCCTTTGCGCGCCAGTACAGGTCAAGGGCTGGCTGACCCTGCCGACATGGGGCTCTGCAGTCGTTCCCTCTGGGAGATCCCAGATCAGCCCGTGCACGGTTTGTCCATCAAAGACACTGCCCATAGCTCCTACCCTCCTGGGATGGGGAAAATCCAGATGTGCCCTTTTATGTATCTGCCACCACTGCTGATGTGCAGGTTTCTTGAAGGGAGACTTCTTTCTTGTACACTTCATTTTCCCCTTCAACCTACCTACCTTGAGGCTGGTGCTTGCACAAGGGGTGCTGGGGGCAGGCTGCAGGCCAGCTCGCTCTGCTGCAGTTGCCTTGGCGCTGGGTCTGAGGTCCATCAAAGGGAGAGGCAGGGAGACGGTCTCCCTCTCACTGGTTAGCTAACCAGAGGGTATAATCTCTCTGAACAGCAGCCCTGCAGGCAGCAGCTCTCTGTGTACAAGGGGGAAGATGTCTTTACACCTTCACTTTTTCTAGCCAGGAAGAGAGGATCCATGATGCAGCATCTCCTACTGGAGACTGCCCCGTGAGCAGGAGCGCTCTTTGGAGGACGATACTGCCGCATACGTGAATGCACACACGCAGCTGCACTCTTATCAGTAAGGGGGCAAGCTCTGTGCACTTCCAAGTTTGGAAAGGAGTAGGATGGAAAGCCGGAAACCTACGCAGCAAGCATCCCTGGCTGCTGCGTACACGGTGTGAGATAACTGCAGAGGGTAAAGTGCACTGCATGCATCAGAGGTGCTAAGAGATGGCGAAGCGGAGACGCAGGTGAGCGAAGAATGCAGATAAGATAGCTGGCGGAGAGTCAGATTCCCCGTCCGATGCAGATGGTACAACAACCCGTCCTCCTGCAGAGCAGGGACTAGAGGGCACCGCTGGGGAGAAGCAGCAGAGCCTGTTGCTCCTTGCTCAGCCCGCAGCCATGGTTGTGTCTGGGTCACTTAAAGGATTTCTTTAAACACCGCTCTCATCCCTTAGACATATAGCAAAATAATCAATTGACTTTTCTGCTACCACCTACCAAAGCCAGTGAACCCTGTGCAGGGTGGAATGGGTGGAGAGAGTTGGTGTGAAGGGAAGAAACAATCCACAATCCCCCCCAAACCCTCTGCAAGTACAGCTCCCCCAGTTGCAGCCTGAATGGGCAGCCCAGAGCTTTCCTGAGAGACGAGCAGTGGGAAACGCAGCTGCTTTCCTCCGCGCCGGCTGACTCGCAGCTGAGCAGCTCTTTCTCTTCCTGAGTAACAAACTGCACCAGCTCCCTCGATGATGTGATCCTCAGTCCTTGCAGATAGGAGCAAGGACAGGCGCTCTTGCCCCAGGAGGCGCGGGAGCTCACTGTGCCAGGCTCCAGATGGCATCAGCGAAGCCCCTGTCCCACTCCTCCCAAGGCCTCTGCTGCAAATCAAAGGCCCTTTGGGACTCGGTGACATCAAATTCAGGGGGTTTTCCATCCTTCCCAGCTTGCTGGTGCATTGCATAGCCCAGAGTTGGGGCATGCAGACTGCCAGGCCTCTCTGGAGGTTGTGGGGGGGAGTCCTCTTTGGAGATTTTCAGCTCAGTTGTGTGTTTGCAAAGCTTGGATTGTATCACCTGCCGCCTGCTCTCTGCTGCTGACCTCTCCCCTGGTCCTGGGAACCTCGGTGTATGCTCCCAATGCTGCGGCTGTGACCCACGTCTCCCTTCAATATTTAATCCTCTGCTCCGGATGGTGACAGCTGTTCCTGGGAGCCTGCAAGAAGAGGTGCCATGTGGTGGGAAGAGAAAGCATCATCGCAGGGTGACAGAGTCGCGTAGCCTGAAGGGGCCAGCTGCTTTCCCCCGGGCGGCTGGGATTTCAGGCGGTGCCTCCCCGTCTCTGTGCATTGCTCATCTTGTGCCTCTGGCTCCTGCTTCCAGCCGGGGGCAGAGTACGTGCCGCTCGGGCTGTGGAGCAAGCTCTTAGGAAACCTGTCCTGGCCACTTGTTCCAGCAGAGCTGACAACCTTGGCATCCCTCTGGTTTGGGATCTTCTTGCAGTATTGCAGGGCCGCGGCACCACCCCATGGCAATCTGGCATCCGCGGGCCCCTTCCAGACACTGTCCCAGCCTGGCTCGGTGGAGCGGGGGGGAGCTGACCCCTTGTCCCACACGCCGGCTGGGCTGAGAGCCCTCCAAAGGGTTTGGAGCGGAGGGTCTCTCAGTACATCCTTACCCAGGCCCAACCCTGGGCGTTCAGGAACCTTTCACCGGCTCGTGGGGCACTTAGCGCTTGCCATTCGACCAGCCGTTCTCCAGAGATTTCCCTTCTGGGAGCCGAGTGCCGGGTGGCGAGCCCTGCCCTCTGATCAGCTTCCTTCTCTGCTCCGGCGCGAGCGCCGCCGCACTTGTCGTTTCTGGCTCCGACTTCCGCTTCACTTTCCCATTGGGTCAGCGGCACGTGGGGGCATCTCTGAGTGCTGGTTTCAAGCAAAACAGACTTGGGGGATACAGCTGAGGACAAATTTTGGGTGGAGGAGGGTGAGAAAGGGGAGCTGCTCCATCAGGCGCTGTACAGTCAGCCCTTTGCGCCAGGACGGACTCTTTGTAGCATGGCTCTCGCCCAGGTCTGCGCGTGCTCGTTTAGCCCAGCGAGACTGGGGCAGGGATGGGCTCTGATCCCATGGGGGAAAAGAAAGCTTCTGCCTCTCTAAACCTTCCTGAGAACCGTTCTGCGGGAACCGGAGTGTCCTGGCCTGGCTGAGACGAGCCCTTGCAGACGTGTTTGCTGGGAGGGCACGTGAGGAGGGAGCAGTAAGGCTGTCCTGGGAGCCAGCTACCGCTGCCCTCCTCCTCCTCGTGCCAGTGCAGGAGCAATGCC
>JAGPOW010003687.1:876731-892107 GCA_030014935.1 Caiman crocodilus
GGGGAGGCCCAGAAAGCAAACCAATACGATCGTCCAGCCTGTCTGGTGTTAAAATCCAGGTCTCGTCGGTGGTGGTTGTTCCTAGCAGCGTCTCGCCTAGGTGAATCCCACGAGACAGCTGAATTTGCCTGGAAATGCAAGGTTCTCCTTCAGCTCCTCTGCTCCATCGGACATCCTGCGTACCTCGTCAGGGACTGCTCGTGTGTTTCCCGTTAAACACATGCCTGTGTTGGGACCCCGAGCGAGCTGGCTGCTAGCCCGCTGCTGGGCGGCTGCATTTCACCAGCGGTCGAGGAAGCCCACTGCAGGGCTTGGACAATGTCCTAGTGAGGGCATCTAACCCCCGGGAGCAATTTCCCCGAGGGCACGTCGCACTCGCCATCCCTTGCAGCCTTTGGCACCGTGCCGCGTGTTTCAAAGGGCCGTGTCTGCTCAGCCCTAGTTTGGGCTTTGCTGTAGCAGTCGTGTGGTGAGGTCTCTTGTGTCTGGAGCAGCCCTGGGTCACAGCCTGGCCGGTGGATGCTTTCAGGGTAGGACGATTTGTGGACTACAACCCTGTCTGGGCCCAGCACCTTTTGGCAGAAGCAAGCACCCCAGGAGAGGGTTAAGGAAACTGCACTTCATTTTCTCATTGGCTGAAAATAAAGCAGCATGCTTTAAATCACCCCGGGCTGCAAAAGCCAGCCATGAAACGAAGCCTTCTCCCTCAGTAACTACCTACCTACTGCAGTCAGTCAATAAAGTAATCTTCATACCTTGCTCACAAAAGCATTACCCCAAGATCTGAAAAAAAAGAGCATCGCTTCTCGCCAGACGAGAAAGGGGAGATGTTCTGTACAAACCCAGGCGCCAAAACAACAAAACGAGAACTTGGGAGCCTGCGATTTGATAGCGGGTTTCCTCCCTCCATGCTGCCGGAGCGCTTGTTAGTATTCAGAGCCCGTGGAGAAGCCACTTAGGCCTAAAGACAGCTCTGCAGCAGCACAATGGGAATATTTTTATAAATGACCAGTGCAGTTTGAGTGACATGCCCTTCTTAAGCTTAATAAATTTCAAGATAAACCTTCTAAAAAATACATGAGCTAAACATCCTCTCTGCGCTTCATTATGCAAATGCTGCTGTCCACTGCTGCACAAATTAGCCCTCTCTTTAAAAGTTGCCTGGTGATTTGCTGGGTGCAGCTTTGTCTTTTTATCCAGACAGCTGAGCGCCAGCAGGAGAGGGAATAACCCCAGCCCGGCCTGCTTTCCTCTGCCCTCTCCTTTTCTGCCTGGCAAGTGCATTTCGGGTCCAGGCTCACCTGCAGACTCCGAAGTGGAGCTATGCCATGGAGGTCCATCAGCAAGAGCTCACTTCTGGGTGCCCCATTATGGGTGCATGGATGGATCGAGAGGGAAGGTTTTCCAATGGCAAGAGCATCAGCCTGGGGCCTTAACCCTGCTCTGCCTCTGACTTCCTGGCTGCCCTTTGGCAAGTCCCTTGAGCCCCACATCTTGGGGTGCTTTATGCTCTTAGCTCTGACCATCAGGAGAGCTAAGCAGCACTCAGGTGCCCAACGCCTTGGGTGGACCGGGGTCCCGGCTGCTTGCCCAGCCGCTGCAAACATGGGAAGAGGAGGGAGGTGAGAATTGCAGAAGCCAGGGACTCGCCGTTCTTTTGGGCCTAAAGAGGCCAGTGCCACGCTGGTGACCTGGGCTTGGCCTGGCATTTGCTAGGCTCAAAGCCACCCTGTCCCCATTGCTGCTCCACCCTGGAGCGCGCTGCCTGGGAGAAAGCCCCGCTCGGGCGCAGCTCGTCCCCGCGTGCGCAGACATTAACAGTCCAGGCAGTTTTGCTGCTCTCCCCTCAAGCGCCCGTGCCCAGGGAGATGCTGCTTCGGAGCCAAAATCTGTCCTCACAGAGAGTTGCCAGGGGCAAGTTACCATGACGTCCGGCTGTGTGCTGCGCTCTGATACTGGGGGAGCTGAGGGCGATGGCATGCAGACAGCTCCCGCGCCGCTGCCTCTTCCGGCTTGTTTCACTGCGGAGACCGCGGGAACAAATAAAGGGCAGCTGAATGCAACGCCCGCAGGAGTTAGCACCCTGGAAGTTGCCTTGCCATGTGGGCTTCCAGCTGGGACAGCGCTGGGTGTTGGGGGCACGAACCTGCCGTCTTGCTGACCTGGGCAGGGCGATCGACCTTCTCCTGGGTACGAGGGCCCAATTCAAGCCTGGACACAGAGTGTTTTTATTCAGGGCTTGCCTTTTGCAAAGAGACACGAGCCGAAACCCTGCATTGCAGCACCTCTGATGCTAGGGAGCTCAGACGCCAAGCCAAGCTCGTCCCCAGCTGGGGCTGGGGCTGGGGCAGCAATAGGGAGAAGAGTGCAGTGACTTCCAGGGGAGGTGCGGGGAGGGGGGAGCAGGTGCTGTGCAAGCAGCCCAGGCGACTTTTGCAATTGCGTCCTGTTTGCAAACAGTCCTTGAGGCAAGAAGCCCACATAACGTCCCCAGCTTTGGGGGGCTTTTCTGCCACGCCCCAGCAAGTGGGATAGGAAACGGAGACAGAGCCACTCTCAGGAGTCCCACGCATCACGCGAGATGCTGCTCTTCTCGGTGCCTTGCCAGGGCCCGTCTTTTCAGCTGGGAGAGGCCAGCGCTTGTTCAGAAAAGAGCCTACCTGCCTCTGTTAGTGGAACAGCTATGGATGTGCCTGGCTACATCCACAGGCCAGGATCACAGCTGTATTTGCATCGGACTCAGGCCAGACAACAGCTGAATCCCCCCGTGTGAAGTGGTGGCTGTCGCGGTGACCTACCGGCCACTTGCTTTGCAAGGTGCTCCGTGCTACCCACAGTATGAAGGTGTGAATGAAAAAGCAATTCCAGGTCACACATTGGCATGCTAGTTTAGCACACTCCCATCAGTGTTGGACACGCCGATCTGAGAGTGCCGGGGACCCCGGGAGCTGACTCACCCGGCCGTCGGGGCTCATTAGTGGGGCAGGGAGGATGCAGTTTGCCATCTCGCCATCTCAGTATCTTCCAGAGTTTCAAAGAAGTTTTAATGAACTGTGCACTAAAGACGCATGGACCTGCTTCCCCAGCGTGGCTGGGCCCAGGGTGGCCGTGTCAGGTAAAGGTGCCCTGTGAGATGCTCTCCAGGGACCTGGGCCATCAAGGAAGCCTCTCCCAGGACAGGTTATTCCCAAGCATTTCCCATGGGCTTTCTTGCCTCTTCCTCTGCAGCCCATTCCCCACTGCCATCTGAGCCCAGAGCAGTGAGCGCTCCGGCTCAGACGTATTTCCTTGCTCCTCCTTTGTCTGTCGAGCCCACTCTGATTTCCAGCTCCGGGCTGCACGGAGCGTCTCGTAGAGAGCCTGGTGTGAGGGACTCTGCTCCCAGCGCGGCCCACGGGCGCTCCTGCCCCAGAGCAACGTGCCAGCACCAGACACTGTTCCCCGAGACCCTTTGAGACACCTCGGTCCCTGGCTGTGGCCAACAGGTGCACGAGCAAGATTTCGGTGACGTGGCGCCTCCCAGAACGGGCTTGCTGTTCACAAGTGCACGGGCTCTGAGCCGCTCTGCTGTGATTTCCTGTCTAACTGCCTCTGTCCTTGTTAACATGTTCCCCCCTTCTTTGTGCTCCCCTTAATGAGTAGCTCCTACTTGATGTACAAGATGTAAGTATACAAGTTATTAATCTTCCACCAAAGCAATTACATCAGCACAAAATTCCTCGCTGACGGTGTGCTTGTTCTTCTCCGGCCCCCTTATCAGGTTAGCAATTTCAGATCTGCATTAAGTGTTCAGAAATCAATTTTCAGCTTATTTTGTGCTACAAAATTTGCCATGCCTGAATCCGTGGTAACTAATTGAACAAGAGCAATTGATGTTTTAGCAGTAATTAAAGATGGTAATTATTACCAAATCTCCCCATGGCCCCATGTGTTTGCTTTGGACCTGTCAAAACTACAAGCAGGAGGAATCAATCTTAATAAAGTTGGTACTTCAAAGCTTCTTCCTGGTAATGGTTTCCCACAAGGTCGGTGATGGAGTGACAGGGGAAGAGGGGGAAGAATGATGAAACCTTGTTGAGTGCAGGGACGTTAATGGAGGTTTCGTCATATAAAAGAAATAATCTTTATCCAAAATGAAAACTTCTCAGTGCTTTTTAATATGAGGATATCTGCAGGGGAGCTTGGAAAATGACAAGGACAAACAACCTGGGGGCTCTGTTGACTTCCAGGGGAACTCCGGGGGGGATCTTATGAAAGAGCACATACTTAACGTAATGGCTGTTTAGTTATCCCTGCCCACGATCCTTGGATTATGCCTGAACCTTTGCTCCCGCTGCAGAGAAGCCCCATATGAACCACCGCAATGGCTGCCCCCGCCTCCCGGCGCACAAGCATGTTGATAATTAACATATGAAACAGATCCTCATTTAGAGAGCGGTAGAAACCAGCATGCTCTTGGCCCTGTCAAGCATTGCCTAGAGCAGGCGTGGGCAACCTGCGGCATGCACGCTACAAGTGGCACGGGCAGCTGCGCTGTGTGGCACACGGTAGATTAGGAAGGGAGCAGAAAGCAGGGAGCAGCAGATCGGGCTGGGGAAGGGGATCGGAGTGGTGCTCGGTGGGGCGCGGGACTTAATTTCCAGCATGTTTGCCATAAAGATAGGTCCCCACTGGCTTAGAGTTGGTGCCCACTGCCAGGCCGTCCTCTGCCCATCCATGGTGCAAGGATGGAAAATCCACCACCTCTCTGGATGACCCATCTGAGTGTTTCACCACTCTCCTGGTGCGAGAGTTTTTCCTAATATCCAACACAAACCTCCCTTGCTGCAGCTTGAGCCCATTGCTCCCTGTCCTGTCATCTGCCCCCACTGAGACCAGCCCGGCTCCGTCCCCTTTGCAACCCACCTGCAGGGAGGTGAAGGATGCTGTCAAGTGCCCGGCTCCTTCCCCCTGCTCCATCAGCGGCCCCGTGGCACGCTTGCCAGCCTGGATGCTCTGCCTTCATGCCTAGCACATGGGTATCTGGCTATGTGAGCTCTTGAACTCTGCCAGATCGGGGCCTGTGTTATAACTGCCCTCCAGCCCCGGCTTCGTGCTTCCTAACAGCTCTGGTTGTCCAAGGCATTTCACCGCCTGGCTGTACCTCCAGCAGCTTTCCTGGGCTTAATCTGATGCTACCGAGTCAGCAAGAGCTGTGCAGGTCCCTGGCGTGGGTCAGGTGGCAGCCGCTGGATTGAAATAGCCACCAGCATGAACAAGGGGCCAAACCCAGTCATCTTCAGCAGAGCCAAACACTCCTCGGTCCTAGCAAGCCCTTGCAGTGGGCTTCTTCCCTGGCGCCAGCCTTCATGCAGCACGGGGAGGATTATCGCCCAGACGAGGCGAGGCAGTCTCGTGGGCTCCAAGAGGAGAGGCCAAGCCGCTTTAATAACATTTGATATGGAGTAATAGGATGAAATGGAGCACAGGGACACAGAGGCTGAATATGATCGGGGGGGAGGGAGCCCATGGTGGTGAGATCTGTCAAGCTCTGGAAGCATCTCCCAAGGGGCGCGGGGAGCCCGATCACCGGAGACATTTGAAGCTAGGCTGGGGGAAGGCACAGATAATGTGCGGCAGGGAGCAATCTGGAGCTGGCAGGCTCCAGATAGACCGGATCATTTAGCAGGCCATTTCTGATGCCAGGCTAAGCGAAGTGGCTATCTTATCTGTGCTAATTATATCACCATGGTTTTGGAGGTGCCCTGTACCTAGCGCTGCCTAGGCACAGAGCCACGGTCCCCGGAGAGCCAACATGCTAAAGCAAGAAGAGAGCAAGCGTATCTGTGCCCTTGCTTGCCCTGCCTCTGTCCGCGTGGCGGGGGGATCACTGGCCTCCACAATAACCCATGTTTTAAAGCCTTCTTTGCCCTTTGGTGCTGAGCATTTGGCCCATCATCGCTCCGGCCGCAGCCTGAGTTGCTAACGGCAAGACAGTTTGCAGAACGGCTCCGAGCAGCGCTTGCCGGTAGCTCCCAGGATGAGCAGACGAGCCGGTGGCTTGGGGATGGGAGGCTGGCGGCCGGGTGGGAAGGCAGCCTGAGGCATTAGCTCTTTCCTCCTGGAGCACCAGCTTCAGTCACAACTGACACCAGGGCCTCGGCCTCACCTTGCCCCTCCGTCTTGCTTCCCTTGATTGCATCAGGCCAGTTAAGTGCAGACTGGTTGGAAACTGGGAGCAAGAGGCTCACACTGCTCTGTCTACTTCCCTCCTCCGGGAGCTGGCCGTTGTGAGCACAAGCCAGGAACAGGGGCTGTAGGTGTCCGGGGTGACATGGACTGCGGTGCAGGTGGGCAGGTCGGTGCGGGCGCGGGGCTGGGACCGGGCGCTATCAGGCCCCTGGTCTGCAGTGGCGGGAGCCGGCGGGTCAGGAATGAACTGTGGTCGTGGCACTGCCTAACTTTGTGGCAGGCAATGAGGTTTGCGACTGATAGACGATGCTGACACGAGAGAGGCTGGCTCGAGCTGGCTGGCACATTTGTTGTGGAGTCAGTAAGGGGCCTGTAGCTATTCCTTGGCATCTCAGCCTTGGGAACCAGCCTCCGACTCGGCCGGGTGGAGCGATGCAGCTGGGGAGAGGCCTGCAAAGCCTCTTGTCAGCTGGTGCGAGAGGCTGGAGGCTCCAGTTCCCCGCGGGTCTGGAGTGTATGTATAAAAACGCCATCCTGCACCCGGCCCAGAGACAAGGTGAGCTGCAGAACAGTACCTGCTGCTGGCGTTGGCCAGAGGGACCGCAGCCCGAAGTGGAGGGGTTGGGAGCAGCTGTGGCTGTCAGCGATGGCCGTGGGGTGGGTGAGCGTCACCTGGACCTGCTTGCAGGGGCGGAAAGAGACCCCAGGCTTTGTTCTGCTCCCCGTTTCACCAGTCTCCAGCCCCTTCCCTCCCCATACCAGTCCCCTGCCTGTGGTGGAGTCACTCCTGCCCTGCATTCATTTATGGAAGAGCAGGATCAGGCCCTCTGACTCCATCTCTTGGTCCCCATGGAAACTGGGGATGGGATGCAGCACAACAGACGTACGTGTAGCTCGAACTGTGCGAGCGAGTCCTAATCCCCGTCCCCACACACACAAGCTAGTCAGAAAGGGTGGGGGCCCGAAATCCATCCGGCCTTACAAGGGCAAGACCTTTTTCTTCAGGGAAAAATGGAAATGTAATCAGACCGGTTTGCACAGCGCGCATAGGAAATCAGCTTTAATGTAGGCAAAAGGAAATGCAAAGCAGCCACTGGCGATGGGTATTGTGTTGCACCCCTCTTTGGGGAGGGCACCCTGGGGGGTGAGGGGATCCCTGGGGTGGCCCCCGTGCGCCCACCGCCTGCCTCGCCTGGGAACAGCTCCCCTCGCTCGCGGCCTGGGGGCTTCTTAATTATAGCTCTGAGCAGGCACTTTGCCTTTATTGCTTTCATTTATTATAAAAAGCCCAGCGTCTGTTTTCTGAAGCAGCTATCTGGTCAAATTGTGGGTGATAAGCAGCACTGGTCTGTCTTCTCGAGACAGCTCAAATTCATCACGTTTATTTATTTATTTATTTATCACAAGGCTTTTCCGGGCTGTGTGTGTGCACGCGCGCGCACGCGCACATAGATGTGCTTATGCACAAGCACACCCGCGCCCACGCCCACAGGTTTTGGAGCACCATTTTGGAAAAGCTGCCGTTTTGCGTTCTGCCTTCCAAAAACGGGTCGTCTTGAAATCGGAGCCAGGCAGCAGGGAGCTCCTCGAGACGGGGGTGGCGAGGGCCAGGGCGATGGCACCTTCGCCGCTGAACCCTGGAGCGGCCGGCGCAGCGCTGAGCTCGTCAGCGGCGGCTGGTTTAATGACCGGATGGGGCGAATGAACGAGGCTGCGTGAAATGCAGTTACGTGTGTCTTGGGGCGGATGGGCATGCACGGCCCGGTTATGCGGCGAGGTGCGGGCGTTAGCTTTGCACCTTGGAGCTATCGTACGGCACGCGCTTGTCTGGCTTGCTCTGCTCCCTAGTGGGTGCTTGTCCGCACTGCACAGCCAGATGCACGAGCGCGCGGCTGCAGCCCCGAGAGCTGAGCCGGCGCAGGGGCTGGGGCCGGGCCCGAGGTGGCTTGGCAGAGCTGTACGAAGGCAGCGGGGCACCAGCGTGAGAGGGTGCTGGTGAGGAGCGGGGAGGCAGGTCTGACCCAGTCCGTAAGCCGGGCCTGAGCGGTGGAGAAAGACATGCCGGTCCAGCACACGTCTTTGGCTGTCTGGAGCAGCACGGCTCCTGTTTTCAGCCAAATCTTCCTAGCAAAAGAAGTAAAAGGAGGGGGGAGAAGCCCCACTGCAGCCCTGACGCCACGTGGTCCTGCAGCGAGACTCTGGATGTTGCATGGGAGCATCCTCAACTGTGCTTTTCCACCCTGCTCTGAGTCTGCTGATAGCCTCGGGTGGGCACCGGCTGGCTGGGAGGCAACGTGGCCGCAGCGTAGCAATCCCCTGTTGTGTGATTTCAGCCGTGCTCTCGTGGGCAGGGAGCACCAGAGGACTCCGGCAGGAACGGAGTGCAGGGGCCAGTCCCCAAGCGGTCTCCATCCCTTCAAAGATGCTCCTGTTGCTTTGCACGCCCACTCCCTGCCCGGGGGTCTGCTTTGGTTTTGCTGGACACGCAGCTCACGGTCGCTGGGTGGGCAACAGGCGCGTGTCCCAGCCAGCTGAGCTTAGCTGCTTCTCCAGCCAGGGACAGCTTACCCGAGAGAGCAGAGAGCACCGGGCTTGCACCCGGACCGTTGTGTCTTTGTCACTTAACATCACAACTAAGGGCAGAGAGCCCGAGGGCGGCTGCAAACTGGCTTCTCTTCCCTGGGTGCCATTAGCCACCCACACCCAGCCCGTCTCGCCTTCAGAGCTGTGTCTTGGAGCCGGGGTCCTGGGCGACTGCGAGTCCTGCAACGGGAGGTCAGGGGAGGGCGTCTGGGACTGGAGCACGGTGACACACAAGGACTCGTCCCTTCTTGCCCTCGGAGCATGGCTACCCGGTGACACCAGCCCCATGCAGCTGGCTCCATGCTCTGCGAGGCCGTTGCTCTGTTGAACGCCTGGAGCAGGCCCGTGGAGTCCCTCTTCTCCCATAGCCCTTGCCTGGCTGCAGGGTGAGCAGACCCTGGGGTGCACGCATCTGTCCCTAGCATCCTCTCCCCTCCCCACTCCTAAAGGACCAAATGAGGGGGACGTGGCTCAGGAGCATCTGAGGCTCCACGAGGCCCCTTCCCTTCCTTTAAAAATGAACAGTGTGCCCCAAGCGTGGAAGGAACCTGGATGCTGTTGCCTCTGCCGCTCTGGAGGCAGGAGCCCGAGTGTTTTAGGGGAGAGACAAAATTCGGCAGAAATACAAAGCCAAGCCCCGACTGATAATTGGACGCCTCTAATTCCACCATTCATCTCCCCGCAACACAATGGAATTAAGAGAGTTTAGATTGCGAAGTGCAATGATCATCAATTAAGCCCTGCCGCGCCGCGCGCTCGCCTCCTTTGAATCCTATTTTATTATTATTATTTTTCTCCGACGGCGGCGGGCGAGGGAACGGATGCTGCTCCCACCTGACGTGGCTGCGCAGGGCTGGGAGGCCAGACCCGGAGACAGCAATTACCACGCGGCGGCAGAGGGAGAGGAGGTTTTCCCTCTCCTTAGCATCGGTGGCAGGCAGGGGAATCCATCATTCTGAGTGTAATCAGTTAATGCTGATAAACTGCCAGCAATAACTGACAATTGGACTGGGGTTTTCAGGCACCGAGTTCATTCATTTTGAGAGCGCCATAACTAACCTATTAAAACAAAATCAGGCCCAGCCCGGGCTGCCTCCTGCAAGCGGCTGCTTATCTGCGCGGCGTGGGGGATGATCTGTGCAGCAGCTGTTGATGCCAGAGGTTCAGCCACGGCGGAGAAAGCTGCGTTCGTTCTCCCAACACTTGGGGCTTTTTTGCTTCTTCCTACTTGCCGTCTCGGGGCCGGCGAGCTTGCAGGCAGAGTCCCAAGCAGGCTGGGGGAAGCTCTCCTTGCACGGCATGCTGGAGAGGGGCTGGGGCTCTGCCTTTAATGCGGCTTACACTAAATCATTGAGGCTCAGTCCCAAAAGGGACTTTTAGTTTTGTGCATCGGGTTTCTGCTGCCCGGTGGGGACACAGGACATGGGTGGGCAGCTCCCTGTCATGGCACATGGGCTGGTCTCTTCCTATACAGTCCATTTCGAAGGTGCCCTCCTGCACGGCACAGGACCCGGGACTTCTTGGAGACAACTTCTGCCAGAACCAGAGCAGGCCTTCCCGACGAGCGAGATCTAAATCTCTCTTGCGCTAGAGAGGCCGTGTTAGCGAGCTGTTCCTGTGGCTAATTACCTGCTCTGGTGAGATGCACACCTTTTGTCTGCTCCGAATCGGCTTGCCTGCAGCTGCCAGCCATTGCCTCTCGTTAGGCCGTGGACTGCCAGACTGAAGAGCCCACTATTATCAGATGCCTGTTCTCCATGCAGATACTTAAGGACTGTGATCAAGTCACCTCTTAACCTTCTCTTTGTTAAGCTAAAAAGATTGATCTCCTTGAGCCCTTCGCGGTGAGGCATGAACTGTGCATTTCAATCCCGCAGCCGCTTTGAAAGTCTCAGCCAAGACGTCTAAAACCAGGCACCTAAAAACTATGGGGCACTTGGGAAAATTGGGGCCTTCGTGTCTTTGTGCTGCTGTCTCCTTTCTCTTAGTTTTGCACCGTGCTTTGAGGGCTCAGGGAGCCTGGGAACGGAGCCGCTCAGAAAGGCTTTGTTCAGGGCTTTCTTTTTGGGATGGAAGACGCTGGGTTTGTTTGTTTCTTTTAAACCAGAGAGGTTTTCAGGACAAATGCTTGTTCCCCTTTGGGTGCCATGACAGGGAGCTGCCCACCCAAATGCACCTCGTGACCGGTGCTTGCAGCATGTGCCCGGGGTGCACCTGCGCCGTTCGCCGTCTGGGGTCACCGCCGCAGGGGCAGGAGGCACCGAGGGTCTCCGGCCTCTTCTTTCTGCTCTTGGCTCGAGGCGGCGTGGCAGTGTCTGGAGGTATCTTGCCTTGCCGTGTCCTTGCAGGTAGCTGTTCATGTGGTGCCTTGCTTGTATTTTTTGTTGGGGGAGAATGGGGAAATTCTTCCCTTGTGCCGTTATCCTCTCTCCTGCCTTTTAGCCCCTCTCTTTGTTACAGGCAGGCAGGCCGTTGTGCCCAAATCCTCAAGCTTTGAAAGCTGTGGGGTTTGTCCATTCCCCTTTCCTTTGCCAATGCCTGAAGCAGGATCCAAAGTGGCACTTGTCCCCCCGCACCGAATGATGGTGACCCCAAATGCCACTGGTTTCCCCATCAAACCAAAGTTTCCTGTCCTGAGGCCGTACACTGCTTGTGGGAGATTTTATAGCCCGTGCTGTCACGTAGGCCAGGGGGTTTAGAGTCCATCTCGCTCGCTCACGTCCTGGTCCAAACTCCGCCAGCTTGATGATGTCTCGCGTGTCTGTCAGGCTCACGCGTGGGGCAGCCAGGGCCCGTTTAGAGACAAAAAGTGAAAATCTGCAGAAAGAGGAGGACCCCTCCCTACAGAGAGCTGCACGCAGGGTGTCCCCAGACAGCAAGGAGAGCGGCCGGCGTGTGACAGGTGATAGTCACGTTGCTTAAGGCATGACCAGGAGGCACCCAGATCCTGTGCGGATGAGGGAGACGCCAGAGCCTGAGCAGGCAAGGGAAGAGGAGACCAGCCCCAATTAGCCCTGGGCTGAGAGCGGACGAGCACCGGGTGAATGGCACGTCGGGGGATGTGTGTCAATTTATTTACCTGCCTGGCCCCGGTGTGACTTTATCTCCCCGATAATTAGCCTGGGCTGGGGGTCACTTGGCTGTGCAGCCTCTGGACCCCCTCCACGCACCCTCTTCTTGCAGCTGAGTGATGGGAGCAAAGCCAATTCACTGCGATGCGCCCACAAGGAGTGAACAGATGTGCATTTATGTCGGTGCTAAGGAGCCCTCCGTACAAGGCACCCCCATGGCCCGGAGGGCGGCAGGGTTTGGACGTGGCAGCATCGCGTCCACGGGGACTTGGAAGAGCCCATCGCTCGTGAAGATAAAATCGCCGATCTCGCAAGGAGCAAATCGCACTTGCCTCTTCTGGAGAGTGACGCTCGTGTTCATTTGCAGCTGCTCCGTACAATAATATTTCCAGTGAGCAGGGCAAGGAGGGAACCTCTCTTCCTCGCCTTCCCCCAGCTGCCCCCGTCGTAATTAGTTGTCAAAAATGTGTCGCTGGAAGGGGGCGCGCTCGGGCCCTGATGAGATGATACAGCAAAGATTCCATTTCATCTTGAATTTGACATTAAACTTTAATAGTCTCAAGGACAAGAAGCCAAGAGTTATCAGATGTAATGAGATAAAGCAAAGTTTCTCTGACAGCAAATTTGATCACAAATGGGCTCTGAGATTGCTTCTTTGATATAAATGAAACATAATTCATCTTCCAGTGCCTTGAATGGGCTTCGAGGCCATGTATAATAACAGTGTCGCCATTGCCTTGCGCTGACAAGTGCCTGCATGGCAAGAGGAGAAAGGGCTCCTGGAGACCCCTGCTCACTCTCTGTGGCCCTGGAAGGGGAAATCAGAGGGAGGCCACGCGCTGCCAAGGAGCTCAATGAGCAGTCTGGGAAATGAAAGCCGGTGATGGAGACGGGTGAGAATCGGTCTGCTCCCGCGGCGCTTGCAAGGCCTCGGTGCTCCGGAGGCCGCAGGACATCGCTCTCCCCGTCGCAGGGGAGCCGGCGCGGGCGGGCTGTGGATGGAAGTGCTCTGGGGCTCCGCGTCCCACCACCGTGGCATGAATAATTCCCAGTCATGCCCCGCAGTCCCGGCCCCCTCTCATCTCCACGTGCTCCCGCGGGCCACGGGTGAATTGAGCCCTAACGCCACCTCCGGGAATTAAGGGAGGCGCAGCTAGCACCTTGTTTCAGAGAGGAATCGAAGGCATGGAGCTGCTCTGTTAGTCCAAGTGCAGGGCTGGGATGTGAGACGTGGATTTTCTTGGTGGCCTTGGGCCAAGTCAAGCTGCCAGTTGAGGCCAATAGCCCTTTCCTGGCCGGTTGGGAGGCTCGAATCGGGCTTTTCCCATTGTCGGAGCCGTTGTTCTCCTCTCAGGGCTTGGATTCGACTTTTTATCTTGTCTCATTTCCCGCCCGCTTGCCGAGACGCTCGCGGAAAGGCCTGGCTTGGTTCGCACGTGTGCAAATGTGAGCTCACGTGGAACTGTGCTCTGGGACTTCACAGGAAGACGTCTTTCCATCTCCTTGAGGGCTGGCAAACTCGCGCTCATCCAATCGGCCAGTAGAAGCGATGCCACGTGGTTCGGAGAACCAATTGCTCACCCCAAATGAGACGGCACAAACAAATGTGCGGTTGGAGCAATGCATTTGCAGCAACCCAGAGGCTAAACCCAGTTCATGCGGATGGTTCATTGAACAGCTTTGAATAAGGAACCAATTTGCTATAATCCGTCTGATTGCAGCGAGCTGAGCAGAACAAAGGGCTAAATTAATCGGATAAATCATTTGTGACAAAGAGTCAGCTCAGCTCCAGTTGTGAGGATTAATGAGTTAATGTTTGAAGAGTCTGAAAAGAGCTGAAACTTTGCCAAGTGTTACCAATTAGTCATCTGAAAAGTAGCACTGGCAAAGACCATTTGTGCACTTGCCCTCTGTTTTGCAAAGCCACCCCACAGGCTCTTTGGCTCCATGTACTTCGGCAGGACTTAAGCACGTGCTGAACGTGCAAAACACAGTTATGGGTGCGAGACGGCAGCGGGTTCTGCCTTGTGCCTCATCAGACACGTATCCTGCCCCGAGGCACCTGCTGTGCAGCAGGTGGCCAGGCAGGAGGTAGGTAGACATGCACCTTGTAGACTGACTAAGATGTTCAGAGTGTGAGGAGGGGCACGCTCAGCAGCTGAAGTCCTGCAGCTGCTGGGCGGTGGTTGATGCCCGGTGAGGACTCCTCTAGCATCAGGCTCTAGCCTCTGATCTGGCGGACTCGAGGGTCTCCTGCTGTGCCCGCCGCGGTGGCATTGCCACCGAGAAAGCACGGCAGGAACCCTCTGGGCCTCTCCAGGTGCAAAAGCAGAGATGTGCTGCAGGTCAGAGGGGTCAGGGTCCAACCCCAGGGCTCCCGTGCCCCAGCCTGTCCCGGCTCCTGGACCGTGCTCTGCACAGCTGAGCGAGACCCTGCCAAGTCTGACCTGCTCTAGGCTGTGCAAGATGCTGCTACCAAGTGCAGGGCGGCTGGACCCGATGATCTGTAAGGTCCCTTTCATTCCCTAAAAACTAACTATGAACCCCCAGTGCCCCTGGCTGGTGTGGGGGAAAGGGCTTTCTACCCCTTACAGCACTGGTCTCCGCTGCAGCTTGCCCTTCAGCCCCTCCACCTCCCTGCCCGGAGGCCCCGCAGCCTCCCTACCTGGTCCCGCTCTCCTGCGGGAAGGGCCCAGGCCTGACAGTGCTGACACTGTAATGATAATGGATTCATTTTGCACCATTTCCCAATCTTGTTATTATCTTTGTCATCAGAATTAATTTAGTGCTGGGGTTTTTTTGTTTGTTTTTTCCTCCCATCCTCTCTCTCTTCCCCTGTTTCATTACAAGTGTCTTGGAAAGGATCTGACAGACTGGTAATGGCGAATGCGTTCTGCGCGATGCAATGATGTTCCATAATAGCGTGACCTTTTCACAAGGCTGCCTGAGCACCGTCGCGGAAGAGCCTGGCGTGCCCAGCTCCGGGCTGGGCCACATCCTGTCTGACTCCATTGCCTGGAGATGCTCCTGCAGGTGCAGATCCCAGTCCTGCTGGCGCTGTGCGGGGCACTGGCAAGCATGGAGGGTGCGAGATGCAGTGAATGCAAGAGAAAAGTGCCTGTTCTTAGCAATACGGGGTTGCTCTTCAGGGCAAAGAGAAAGGGAGGCTCTGCCCGGAGGGTCTTGCAATCTGGGCAGGGAGGAATGCGTCGGAAAGGGCCAGTGATTGCAGGGCGGGTGGGAGAGGAAGGTGGCAGATGGCATGGCTGCATGTCCTGGGCTGCAGGTGGTGTAGGGTGAACAATAAAGGGCTCATTGAAACGAGGGGGCAGGATTATTCCTTCCCATTAGAGTCAGTCTAGGAGCCAGGCCACCAACCATCCTAGAGAGGACACTGGTGTGAGAGAGCAGAGAGCCAGCCCGTGGCACGTGCCACCCCGGGAGGTGATGTCCCTGTGGCAGAATTGCCACCCTGGGCGCCTTCCTGCGCAGGCGTCTGTCTGTGCCAGCCTGAGGGGCGGCTGGAGAATCCCTCAGGGCAGGGGTTTCAA